>PRKT01000494.1:61273-137929 GCA_003671525.1 Saccostrea glomerata
TTCGTATTTATATGATCTAATTAAGAAAAGAAAAGTTTTGTCTGACACCGTAACTTCTCGGCAAAACAAAACGTGTTTCTCCGAGCTCGCTGGATGCGTGTGACAGCTCCATTGCACGTGTGTAGACCAAGGCTACAGGTACATGTAGGCCTATGTGTACTGTTTGTTAGGAGACTGGGTGACCGTAATGCTATGGAATCACGATATTTACAACAGTTCCATAATTAGACAGTGCAGTTTTTTTTATTAACGTCATTATAAACACTGTTAAACATATTAAATCTAACAGTCGAATATCTTTGGATATGGGGTAACCCATATCTATTCTTGTCTATAACTTGTGTTATTCTGTACTTTGACGTGCTACAATTTATACATGTTTGTACGCTTTGGGCAATGTTTATGTTTCTGCGCCTGCGCAATGCAACGTTGTCAAGGACTTAGTCTTGTGACTAAGCGTACCTTTTACGACTAGACTTACATGTACGCCACTTGGTGAAACGCAAATTACGCCCGACTAAATTGTGGCGTAATCCCCGGAAGTACGCCTAATTTAAGGCTTAACTTTACGACTTTTGATGAAACGGGCCCCTGACTTTTTTCACGATGAACTTTTTTTCATTGTTACTTTTTAATTTTTGCCTCTATATTTGTCACTTTTTACTCGGAGATAGTAACTTTATTGCCACAAAGCTGTGGATTAGTACTTGATTTCCTTTATTGCACAGCGATGAGTATGATTTAATAGCACAAAAAGCTAATGGGTTTACGTAATGTGAATTTATATGATTAATGCTTACTTGTGATTTTAGGATAACTGGAGATAATAGAGAGGTTGAGATCTTAAACTTGTACGCGTACGTGTACTTGTAGAAATTTTGACGTACACGTACACGTTATTTTTAATTTGTCTGTTGAGATTTTTATGACGTGTAACATGTACGTGTACACTGCGATCGGTATCTCTGTTTCAACTATTTAGAAAGGTTTTAGTCGTCAGTTTGTAAACAAAACTTGATAAAAATAAGTGCTCGTGAAAGTAAACATCCTATATAATGTATAACAATCACATTTTCACACTTAAATTGGCTAATTTCTATTATTAAAGCTACACGTTTTCACTTACGTGTAGATTCCATTCTACAAGTTTTACGAACGTGTAGCAATTTTGACGTCACTTAAATTGATGACGTAATACACACAGAATTTAGGTTATTCCCCTACTAGACGTACCCGTACACGTACACGTTTGAAATCTCAACCTCTCTAATGATTCCTTTTTCCATTGATATTACATAAATATTTTCGTAACTATTATGTTACAATAAATTGATTTAGATTTTTTTTGTAAAAGTAATCAATAATTCAATGGAAATTAAAACCATAATCATGTTCATTGAGGATTTTCAATATGTAACAGGTCAAACAGGAACTTCAATTGTGAAAATTGCAGAGAACAAACCCATCAGAAGATGATCCTCAGAAATAGGACAATTGTAAGTAATCAGTTAAATGAACAGGAATACTTCATGCCAACTATAAGATTTTTAGAGACATTTTCGCTTCTTAAATTAGAAGAAATAGAGGGAAAAACTTGCACATACTACATAACTACTAGGCAACCAACCTTTAACTGCAGGAAAGCTTTTGGTATGTGCAATACAGCTACATAAAACCTCTTTAGTATTCATGTTAAGTTTGAGAAAGTACCTTAGTATTTTTTCTAGTGTTTGCCAACATTTTCATGCAGACTGTTTGCTTGTTTGTACTATCATTTTATTTTAAATTCTTCAGATGCCCTTTACCTTTGCCGGTTTAGAATCATTTGTTTTAAGGGCATCTGAGGGTTGGTTCCAGAACTTAATTAATTGTAAAGTAAATACTGCGGTACTATACAGTCATAGGTTATTTTAATACTTGTATAACGTTTTGTTCTGATAGAGGTGGCATACAGGAAAAGAAACAATACTAGATATCACTTCAAAGGAATAAAACAGCTTCATCTTGTAGATGTATTTTATTTAAGGATCACTACTTCATGTCTGATGTGCTGAAAGTTATTCATAATCTGTTTGACTGTAATTTTTCATATTTTCAACTTCTATCCAGCTTAGTCAATTTTAATTAAATTTTGTGCAAAGCATACCCCAGGAAGGGGGGATGGAGTGTCAAGTGTGTCTCTGTCCCTGTCAATATAATTTCAAAGCAGTTAGTAGGGTTTGGGTCAATTTTAAATCCTCTTTAGCAGAACCATTGGGCTAAAAACAATACTAATGTGAAAGCTTTATCATTAAGTGTAGAGATGTTTTTGAAGATTATGTACCCCTAATGTACTGATAGTGTTACATTAGAAGTCTAAAATTTGCAAGGAATAGGTGTAAAATCTTTTTAAAATCTCCTTAACAATCAGAAACTAACATACTGTCTAATTAATATGCAACATCGTTTTGTGTGTTGAATGATGATTCCATTTTGATAAAATTATGGCGAATGTGGGGTAGGATGAAGATGCAGTTAGACATAGAAGAAAAAAAGAGTTGATAGAATTTAGTTTTTCTTCCATTTTATTTATCAATACATATTTCTGAATAAGAAATATACTTCTACTTCTTGGTTGGGTTTGATCAACATAAAGGGTGATCTTGCTGTAGTCAAGAAAAACATGTTTTATACGGCAAAGAAATGCCTTTATCTAATTGCAGAATGAATAAAATGGACAGAGGCAGAACTGAAGGAGATGCATGAAATGAGGAATATTTCAAAGATTGCCTGAGCATAACCACTGCTACTGGATAAACATATGGCAATATAAAAGAGCACGGTCAATGGAGGTATCATACAGTATAGGCCATGAGAGACCCTGAAGAAGAAAGTATTGAACAGAAACAAAAATAAAACCATTTTGACATTTATTGAAATATAGGATCAAAGTCTTACATGTAAAATTTGGGCATGTAATGACTTTTCTCTAGCTCTAAGACTTATAACAGTGATGATTTGATTTAATATCTTTATCCCGATTTGTCGAAAAGATTTGGACATAGTGCATCAATTATTTTAAAGTTTTGATACAACGAATTCATTCATTGTACTTGTAACTGAGTTTTCTGGTGCGACACTGTTTTATCGGCTTCAAAACTAAGTTTGTGATTTCCAAACCAGATTAATGAGATCATGTAATATCTTTTAACATCGGTGACTATTTAATCCATTCTTTTACATCTCAGAAGTATTTTTATTATTACAGGGAAAATATGCATTGTACATGTATCTGTAATAAACAGGATTATAGAAATTTTCCATATAATACAACACAATCTTAGCAACTGAAGGCAAATATTTTATCAAGGGTGTGATCTATTTATCAATATGGTTTTCAGCATCTTGCTCTACCTGTAATGACTTGCTCCAAGTTCCAATATTTAAATTTAAATTTTGCAAACATGGTTATAAAATTCTTTAAAAGCCAAATAGTTTAGGCACAAAATGCTTATATATTTCCTATCATTTGTAAAGTGTACACTGAATGAGATGTGGAATGTTAGAATTAAAGTATTAAATATGTTTTGGACTTATGTATGCTTATGCAGATAAATTTGAATTCAACTAGGGAAGGTAAATGTCATACTTATTGGGTTTGCAATCTAATGCAAGAGTATAAATATCCAAGACAAATTTGACAATTTTAATGAAGGGTATAAGTAACCCAAGAAGAATTGGACAGGTAAACATCACCTGTTGGGTTTTATTCTAATGTTGGGATGTAATATCCAAGAAGAGTTGAACCAATGTCCAATACCTATTGGGTTTTCTTTCTTATGAAAAAAAATTTGAGTAACCCAAGAAGAATGTCCAATACCTTTTAGTTTATATACTATTGAAGGGATGAAGATATCCAAGAGGAATTGGACAGGTGTCCATTACATGTTGGGTAGTATTCTGATGAGGGGATTCTCAAGAAACCCAAGAATTAGACAAGTGTCCATTGCCTGTTGGGTGGGATGTAGATATCCAAGAGGAGTTGGACGGATGTCCATTACCTGTTGGATGGTATTCTGATGAAACAATTCAAGAAACCCAAGAAGAATTGGACAAGTGTCCATTACCTGTTGGGTGGGATGTAGATATCCAAGAGGAGTTGGACAGGTGTCCATTACCTGTTGGGTTGTATTTTGATGAGGAGATTCAAGAAACCCAAATAGAATTGGACAATGTACACATGTTCAATTGTTCTTGGGTAGTTTAATCCCTTCGTCAAAATACAACCCAACAGGTATTGGACACCTGTCCAATGCCTGTTGGATACCTTCATTCTGTCCAACATGTAATGGGCATTTGCTTATTATTAATTGGTCATGACTCAAAAAGGTTTCTCCTTAAATACTTAATTTTGTTATTCAAGAAAGGTTGAACAGAGTCTGAGATGTGTTGAGTTGTGTTTTCACAATTCAGTTTTTTTGCACTTAGGTATTCATATATTTTAATATTAGATATTTTGAAATATACAGGTGTATATCCTTATTGCTAAGAACAAATTAGTTAGGTGTTACAATAAAAGAGCTATATCACAGAAATTGACAAAAATATGGGTTCAAAACCAAAGGTTTTCAGTCTTGTCTGAATTTACCAGCAAATATTAAATATATAATAAATTTGAAATGAATAAAAAACAATAAGAAAAAACCCAATAAAATACGGGCACGAGGATATATATCCAATAAGATTTGAACAGTAACTACCCAAATAATGCTCTCTCGTGTGTACACTTTTTTTGTATCCAATAAGCAGTATCCAATAGGACTTGGACTTGATGTACCCAATATATAACCAAATGTGTGTCCGTCCGTCTGTACGTCCGTCCGTCTGTTACGCTTTGGGGTACCCATCTCTTATTCGCAACTCCTCTTATACCACTTGATGAAATTTGATGAAACTTTCACAGAATCTTTATTACATATTGCCATTGTGCACCTCCTATTTTACTTTCTGATCCGACACATATTTTGGATTTCCCATTGCAAAACATGGACTCTGCCATTTATACACATATGGGAGGCGGGGGCTATCATTTAGTGAGCCCATTGCTCACAGTACCTCTAGTTTCGGGTATGCCCCCTTCAAAAAAGATTCTACATCACTGTCATAAATTTTTAAAAATACATGTATTGATAACAAAAATGTTGCAGAAAAAAAAAAGATTTATTCATAATACAGCATTCATGTAGTGTTTTTATTATTTTTTTTAACAGGCCAGATATTCAGATTAAAGTTTGTTTTTAATTTTTTTTAAATTTAGTTAATTTTCTTTTTACTTCAGTACGTTTATGAAATTTACTTTTTGGTTAGGCCTTGGTATTAAGGTCCTTTATTAACACTATTTGTCGCTTTTAAACCTGTGTGAATAAAATTTCCATTGATACTTCGCACAACCATCCTAAGAAAAATATGGGGTATACACCCCACGTACAACATGTTGCATACACCCCGGACACAACATTGATTTTTCGTCAATTTCTTTATATACTGTTTTATTTACAGACAATTTGTACAAACGTTTATATTGTAAACATGTACGAGGGTTGATTCAAAAGTAATGTCACTGTGTCCATATCTTTAATATTTGGCGTCATATTATCAAATATAATGCACTAAAAGATGCATAAACATAAATCTATTCAAAATTGAAAATTTCTTTTAATAATGTTCAATTGAATTCATTTCATAGATGTTTAAAACATTAAACATAGGTGGTGTCGCCGCGTCACAACTAAACGTCACATTTAAAATATTGTTAGAATGAAAAAAGACTAACACATTTAAAAATAAAAATCGTCTAATCGCCCAATATTTTAAAAGACAAAATTTACGACATTTTCTAATCTTTAGTTAAAAATTAAATGGCGGCATTGGTTTTATTTGCATCATAAACAGTATTGTTTATATCTGATGTATTGCAGAAAGGAAATGTCGAAATTGAATAAAACACCAAAACGAGTTGTAATGTATTTTTCCTTCAAAATCGGGAAATCACAAGTATAAGCAGTTACGATGGTAAAGCAAACTCTCAGAGAAAAGAATGTTAACAAGAGACTTGTTCATAGATGGTTTCAGAGATTTTGCGAGGGTCATGGGTAATTAAATGATCATTTGAGGACAGAAATACCGAAAGATAGGAGGTGGGGTTGAAACGTCCAATGGCGTGGACGTTGTCGTAAAAGAGATTCGCGGCAGTTTGGGTGATATGAGACACTTTTAAGTTAAATTTGTCTTATGGTATTGTTCAAAGAATTTTGATGAAGGATTAAATTATAGATAGGTTGTACAATTGGTGCCAATTGTTCTTAAAGGAAATAAAAGATGTGCATGTTTTGTGAATATCATTTTTTTTAAATAAAACGATTGGAAAACGTTTTTAAAAGTTTGTGACGGCGCATATCCGTTTTATGACGTTATTTAGGTGCGGCGACTGCCATATTCGCACTTTGTGTTTAATTGGATATTTTGAAAAGTATAAATTATTTTAATTTGAATTTTTCAGGACTGATTTAAAATAAATATAGCTTTCATCATGTAAAATTTTGTTAATTTACGTCGAATAGGAGAAATTTTATCGAAGTTGTGACATTACTTTTGGATCAACCCTCGTATTAAACAATAATATAAAAGTGACGATAAAGCAAAGCTTTGTTCTGATATTCGATCATAAACACAGTGTGCGTCAATCTTGCTCCGATCCTCGAAATTGTGTTGAGGTGTTTGATAAAACTAGAAGGTGTCCAGTGGATTCATAGGTATCCATATACTCCTTAGATAATGCTTTCTTCCGTAGGCATATGCTTTCTGGCGAAAAATATTCGTAAGTTGAGAAGATGGACAAAGATCGTACATTGACCCCCTTTCTCTCGCTTCGGAAGCATACACCCCGCGCTCAACATAGCATACACCCCCCATGTTGGGATATACACGGTGTTCTAGTGTAGATGTATTTTCATATTTTCTCTTTAAAACATCTATAAAAGGAGGCGGGAGTCTAAAAATATCAGATTGCTTACACATGCTATAAAAGAATCATTTTGTTCAGCAAATCGTAATAATACATACGTAGTATATACAGGTTAATTTTTCCTGCAAAATAAATAAACATTAAAGATGTGATGAAAAAATAAATAAGGATAATTTTACCTCTTCCGGCCATTATTTGATTGTAGGAATACATTTTTGTCTTCCTTGCTTGTATTTTTTTGTGTGTGTCATAGTATCTTGTTTTATAAATATTATTTTATTTCAACATTTGTACATTAAAGGTTTATTGTTTTCACTTATCCATAAGATACATTCAGCAAATTTTGTATCACTATTATTCACAAGGACTCAAGAAATGAAAATTATTTTTTTATGATCTGTGATAGTGAAGTATTTTGAAAATTGTGGAATTCATCTAAGGGCAAAATTTCCATTTTCAAATATACAATAATTAAAGATAATTAGATAACGAAAAAATGTACAAACATTCTGAATTCCTTTAATACATTTTCTTTAATATAAATTTCTCATTGCTCCTGCATTTTCCCCTTTCAAAATGTATGGAGCTATGGTTGAAAAGTGTAGAGAAACTATATTGATTTCGATACTTAAGTTTTAAATTAAACTGAACATTATACCGGTAAATGAATTCTAAACTTTGATCAATAGGCCTATTTGGAAGAGAATACTTGACCTATCATTACTTTTCAAAAAAAAAAAAAAAAAAAGGGTTCGTTTTCCTCAGTTTTTCCGGTACTTTTTCATGCATGATTGATAATAAAAATGTAATTCAATGAAAGAGTAACAAGTTCAGACTTTCGTCTTCCAGAAAAGGATTTTTAACATGTAGAACATAAAATTAAAAATGTTTTACTACTATTATATAGTATATAAAACATGTTATATTATTGTAAAGATATTATCAATGTTCTCATATACACTAAGTTCTTATTCTCATATTTGATATTTAAAAGGACATAGACACAGTTTAAGCTACAAATTTTCAAAAAAAAATTCCATTTTTTATGTTTACCAAAACTTAAATAAGATGTTTTAATTTTTATCAAAAAAATTTGACTGAATTTCAATTGTCGATATATATGACATATCTAGAGCTCCAAACCTTAAAGTTTGTTATACTATGTAAACAAACTTTGTGGCATGTTTTTGTTAATATAGGTAAAATGTACTGCATGATATATGTTCGTTCAAATCATATTTTTTTCAATAAAGAAGTTAATTGTAAATATGATTAAACAGTTTCTAGTGATTTGCTGAATCTCGTTTTGTTTACATTATGAAGAATTGTAAGTTCAGTATCTCCTTTGTAAATCAACATATATGTTCAAATTTTTGCTGATCATTTCAATTTCCTTTATTTTGAATTGTAAACATTAAAATTGTGGGTTTTTCTTTCAATCAGTGTAAACTGTGTCCATGACCCTTTAAGCAATAAAGGGTCCACATTATTGTGCTCAAATATAATAAATTCTTTCTTGAAGAAACATTTCAGTTTACTAGTATACAATAAATGTATTTATGATATATGACCTATTTGGAAATAAGCTCTCGATCATAAATGGGTTATTTGAGTATTATTTAATCACAGTGTTGATATTTTTAAAAATGTGGTAACCAGAATATATTTTTATTTGCAAATACAATGTATATGTGAATAAATACTCTGTCACCCAAATATTTGCTTTAAAACTTATTGCGACAAATATGTGTACATGTACAATCGTTGATGTTTGATACCATATTAATGATGATGAAACAACGCGAATTTATCTTATTTATTATTCTCAAATTTTTTGTCCGTTCCACCATTCTTTGTTACATTCGAGTTAACGTTTTTACCACCATCTAAACATGACCCCTGTAAATTTCATCACAACCACATTCTGTAACCGGGCTATGATAATAAGAATCTTTTTTTTTTACCCCCCGACAATAACAGTACACAGACCAAGAAATAACATGCTGTGGTTCACCGGCAGGCCAGTATTACAGATTACTAACATTATGTATATTTTTTCTTAAGTATTTAAAAAAAATCTTAAGTCCATCCAGGGTATCCGATTACATGAAAATACCCCATCTGTATTCAAATCACTCGAGCATATTTTTCTAAATAACAAAATCTTCAGTGCTTAAATTATTAGATAACAACGAATTAATATGCTAATAATTTAAAAAACGTATACAATTTTTGTGAAACGAAATCATGCACAAAAGACAAAAATATTTTTTTGTAGCAGGGGGATACTTGTTAATTTCATCTTAAGAAAAATGAAGATCTAGATTAAGTGCCGTTTAGACATTTCATACAGACGTGTAAATTTCAACTTCATTTTGAATATTTTAGAAGACTAATGCATAACTTTTAAAATATTTTTCTTACTATATTTAAACGTTTTCTCTTAACCTATCTTCATCATTATTTTTTTCTCTAAATGTAACTTGACCTTCCAACAAATATATTTTCAGCATTAACAAAATTTTTATCCCCACCTAAGGAAAATTTATGCAAAGCAATAAATGTTTAAAAGGCAATGCAGTTAAGGAGAAAAGCAATAAAATTATTTAAAAATCAGTATTTTAGAGGCTGTTAAAAGCTTATTATGAACCTTATAAAGCTGGTCTAGCCATGCCATAAGTGTAGACAATTATTTTTCAAATTTAAACAAAAGTTGGCATGTAATTGAGAAATATTACAACTACAGAGAAATTACCTTTTGTATTAATAATAACCAATATCAATAAACTTGTTTCATAATGTTTGAATTTTATAGTTTCTATGACAACTTGAACAAAATGGCCGCCCAGAAGTGACACCTTTTCATCGCAGAGTGTCTTAGCTGCCACCCAACACCAGGCGAAAGTTAATTCCGACAAAATCCCTAATGATTACCCAAGTATTATAAAGGAGAAGAAATCCTGCAGCATTATAAAACATAATACAGAAAAAGGTGTCGGGACCGCTGATTTAAATCTCCAGGAGAGTTAGAGATTTCCCATTTATCTGATCATCTCTTCTGGTTGGCTGAGAAATCTGAAAAATGTGTACAGATTTTAACAACTTGGACGATTAGTCGGGTCGCTGCTTTAACCCCTGTTGTGAAAGTAAAACCGATTTAATATACTAAGTACAGTAAAAACTACAAACAGTTTAAAGCTTTCTTGTACTTTATCATAACGATGAATGTTTAACAATGATAATCCATAACATGAAAATTTTATGAGGAGGAAAAACATGAACATTTTAAAATATGGTAATATTGCAATAAAATATCATGATTAGCACTTTTTAAAAATAAGGTGTCCTTTTTGAAAGGCACAGAAAATGGGCTTTCTTGATTGTATGGCAAGATACACATAAAAAAGAATGCTGTAATGTATGCATGAGCTTTACGGACGGCATCCGTTAAGAATTGCGTTCAATTTGCACATAATTTAAGGTTTGAAACCTCCAAATGAATGTCGTCAAAAAATAAAGACTATCACATTTCTTACACATAATGTTTCTTGCACATCTGAATTTGTTCAAAAACATCCGCTATCCTTTGTTGCAGAATTTTTGCATTTTTCTGTGGGAAACGTGGAATCTGGTTGGAGAGCTCCTCGTTTTGGGAAAACAGTTTGTTAAGTTCTTCGCCCGCATTTCCGGAATGATGAAGGCGCTCAATGGCCCGCGCAGTAGAGTTTCTGAAGACACAGAGAGCGTCCAAGAGCTTTTTATGATAAGAAGCATATTTGTCCAGCAAACGATACCCATGAAATAGTCCCGACTCATTGTCCAGGAAAACCAGGCGTCCATCGGACGTCCGCTCCAGATTATGGGCCGGAGTGTTCATCATATTGGGATTCCACTGACGGTTAAACATATTATTCACCACGCGATCTAGATTCGCCGTCAGATAATCGAATATTAGCAAGTCTGACCATTGCACTAAATCACAGAGATCTTCGGGACCTTTTGATTTTGCTAGGTCCTGTTTTGGATGTAATTTTCTATCTTCCTCTCGAAATTCAAAAGGAATATGAGATGGTTTTAGTCCCTCTACAAATTGTGTAAATATTACGACTTTATCGTCTGCCCATTTACTGTTTGCAATTTCACCTGTAACCGTCCTCCATCGGTCATCAATTGTATTCACTAAATGTAAACTAGAAGGGGGAACGTTATTTATACCCAAGAGTTTGCTAAGATAAAATGAGAAGATATCCCCCTGTATTTGGTCTGTATTCATTCTATACCTAACACAAGCACGAGATGCGTCTTTGAAAGTTGCTAACCTATTCTGCATCCTACCACATCCATTTTCAAGTTTCACAACTTTAACATTGTTTATTTTACTCTTCCAATCTTCCTGCTCTTTTTCGGTAAAACCGCCAGGACATTTTTTCTCCGTGGCTTCGGACCAAAAGACCCCGTCCAGGACATCTGGTTGTTTTGCTGATTCACGATTCCTAATGAGGGATTCTATTGCAGGTGAAGCGCCAGAGGATCCGTCCGATTGCCGTGATCCGCTGTAATCCGTTTGTCCCTGTAAGTAGTTCGTACCATTGTTCTGAGGATACACCACTCCATATGAGGAAGGCTTTACAAGTCTTAATGGATTATCCAGCGAAAGCTGTTTTCTCGCCGAGCCTACAGATTCAACACGAATGCCAGTTTTGGGGTCAGTTTTTTCAAAGTGTTGTTCTTCCAAAGGAAGAGTTATGACCGGAAGCTGAAACATCATCCCGAGGACGAAGCCTAAAGTGAACGCAAGTCCTGCCATGATGACAGAATGATTTTTTCTCATAACACAACCAGACACTCGGCTTTAATCATTCCTTCTACGGCTCTAAGATAAAAAAAATGAACGTCTCACATTTATAAATACAATATATATAGAACGGTTAACAAAGTTAGCACTGAAAAGATCCGCTAAGTAAGCGTTGTATCTGCCACAGCTGTCCTTGTTAGCGCTTCATTAGTACCTGTGAAGCTCGCGAGGAAACTTGGAGGAAGCGAGGTCCTGTGTCACAGCAGACTGTCTCTAGAATAATAATCCAGTGTCTCAAATCTCCGTAAAGTTGTGATAATCTTCAGTCCTCCCCGCCTGTCTCCCGGAGATGTGCGACAAACACTGACTGACACTGAACGGTCCCCGCTCCACGGGATACCTCGACACCACACTCCGGGAATTCTCGTCAACGCTGACTTTCTGTAAATAAAATGTCCCTACATTATTTTCTCCTTAAATTGCAGAAAACCCACACAAGTTCTTTTTTCGGTTTACAGTTCATCCATCCTAATATGCAAGCAGTTCCTATCACTCTATAGAATAATATTAAAACCCTTTAATTCTCCTGTCGAACAAATACACGTCTACCGCGCATGTTCCAGGTATTAATCGAAGTAGCCCCGCCCACCCGGCATACATCTTATTATAATGACTGGTTTACTTGGAGCTGTAAAACGAGATCCCTGCTGGCATCTATTGACTGACCGTATTCAGTCCACAATTCTTACAAAAATTATTCAATATACAATACAAGGCTTAGAATACTCCGTAAACCCGGTGAAGTATTGCGTAAGGATATATCTGTTGTTTTGTATTCACCTCCTTTATGATTATGACGCTAAGTCGATTTTATGCTAATAATGAAAAGGTGATGTCAATAATGTTTTGATAATGAAGTTTTTGTCACAGCATGAAAGTAATGGGTGTGAATTAATTAATTATGCTTTGCAACTGTTCAGACTTGTCAATGTAATATATTACTTAGAGAGTTTCAAAAAGTCATCTATCAGCCTTAGGCGAAATTTTCAATAAATTCACTAAATAGAGGAGACATAAAAGATTTTCAAAACCACGGAATTAATTTTTTATGTGTTTGCAATTCATCTTGTAGAATATTTTCTTCTGCGTTATGTGCTAATAAACAATTTGTTCAGAGCATTTCTTCGCATAATAATCCATATAAGTACGTGAATTGAAAAATATTAACTTATAAAACAGGTTAATTAAACTCTGTGGTGGTTTTCATAATGCATGGGAATGGTAACATTGTCATGATACTGTGGATATCATTCAGCATGCTCAAAGTCTGGATCTCATCAAAGGCTTTGAGGATAAAACATATTTGGATAATATACAATATTCATCTTTTTGATTTTACTCAAAAATATAAAAAAAATAAAATTGCAAAAAAGAATTTTAATTCAAATTTTAATTACATCAAATATATGATTTTATCAATACTTATAACTTTTTAATATCTTTTTTCACAAGAAATAATTTTTGATGCATTGTAAAACAAGAACATTGGAAGAACTTGAAAAGAAATCATCGTTTAGTAGAAGTGTTCATTTATGTTTAGTTGTACAAATTTTCATATTAACTTGGTATCCAAAATTAGAATTTGATTTCATCGCTGTATAAAACATCAGAGATGAAAAGGCCCTTGTATAGGATGTAATCGGAAAATAAGCAAAGAAAAACCCCCACAAACTTTGTTTACAGTTTTAGCTTTAACTCAAAGTCAAGTGTTCCTCTTTACAATTACAGTTACAATTTTTAAACCTCCTAAACAGAAGTGATAAGGTACTTGTGTTTCTAATAAGTGCTTTATAAACACCCCCGAAAACACACACAAGACAATTCAGGGCGATAAGAAAGCATAACAAACGTACAATGAGTAGATCTATAGGCAGGCGATTACACTGGAGATATAGCATTGATATAAAACAGATAAAAAATATTTAAAGAATATGGGGTGGAAATTCAAATAAATGGATTTTAAAAAATATTAAATCTAGCCAAAACAAATAAAACGATGGAATAAAAAGATAAATGAATAAATAAATAAATAAATAAATAAATAAATAATAAAAATAAATAAATAAATAAAAAGTAAATAAAAATAAATAAATTAAAAATAAAGTGGGAGGAAGAATGTATTTAGACTCAAGGATTGACACATACATGTAAAGTGGTGCAAATTCTTCATGTCTTGGAAAACAATGTTTTCCTCACAGTTACAAATCAGTTTATCAACAAATTATAAAATTATATCTGATCCAAACAATATTAGTTCATTAAAATGCTCAAAATTTCTCAAAAACCAAATGATTAATTCTTGAAGTTCTTAAGAAATAATTTTACTTCAAATATATATACATACCTGGAAGCCTTCAACCAGATGAGACTTGTCTTCTATGGGTAGGAAAAACCTGAGATTGCTTTAAAATGGAAACTTCTGATCTGTAATACCAAAAAGCCACCATGCAGTTAATTAATACTTAATCAGATGGTATGCCACATAAGAATTAAAGAGCATATACTGGACTTTGTAATTAACGTCTCAATGCCACAATTAACATTGACACTGACCAACCTGGTAGGTGGGCAATTATGGGACGTGTAAGTGTGCACTAGAGAACGAACGTGCCAAACTCTAATTGCAGGGAATAATGCATTAATTCTATCTGATTTACCACAGCGTAACGACAAAGAATTCAATTAAGATATAATAATATGTAATAATTCACGGTTACTGAACCGAGTCGGGAATATGCCGTATTTCGTGACAGCCTGCCTTATTGAGGGGGGAATGTACAAATATATTTAAAAATTCTCACGTGAAAAAAAAACGTCAACAAAGAAATGATAAATTAATGATTTAAAAAAAAAATACAGTTAAAAAGTGCGGTCAGTTTATAAAAGAATATTTTTAAAAAATAGTTTTAACGCTAGTTATGATCTGAGTAATGGTGAGTATCACTTCTAACCACTATTCTTGAATATGCCCTGTATATATACTAAATTTTGAGACTTTTACGTCACTGAACACAAGAAAAATTAAATGGTACTATAATATATATGTAAGACTCCAAACTGCGATGGTGACGCCAAAATCCGATGGTCTCCCCAAACCCCGATGGTCTGCGCCAAACCCCGATGGTTCGCTGTCTTTACGGTTGCCAAAGTCCGATGGTCATGCGAAAGTCCGATGGCTCGTTTCCTATGAGACGCGCGACGCTAAAATGCGATTATCTGACACGCCAAAGTCTAATGATGCGAAGGAACAATCAACGTTTATGACGTCACAGTAGTCCGACGTCAATCACTGACGCCGTTGTCCTGTATTCTTAAAAGGCATCATTTCTGAATTCGTCCTCGAATACAATTTTGCTTGCACTTTCAAGAGATATTAGGATTAGTCCTCACATACCACTCGATTGATTAGGATTAGTCCTTGCATTGCACCAACCCGGGCGAGAGATTTAGGGTTAGTCCTCGCACACTAGTCGAGTGATTAGGGTTAGTCTTGCACCCACCCAAGATATACATGTATAGGTTATAGTTCATATACACTTTTCGAGCGTTTAGGGTTAGTCTCGTACCTATATGAGAGATAAGGGTTAGTTTTCGCAAAATGATAATTATTTCATATACTTATTTTTAAGACCATAAAATCGGCATGGCGCTGCATCGATGTTTGGGCAGTAGTACTATGACGTCATAAACGTTAATTGTTTTCAGCGCCATCGGACTTTGGCGTGTCAAACCATCGGGGTTTGGCGCAGACCATCGGACTTTGGCGTGACCATCGGACTTTGGAGTTCCATCGCACCTTGGAGTCCTACATATATTTACCCCTGTCCTGACAATGGGTTAATACTGTCCTGTCAAGCTGTCCTGATATCCGTTGTGTTTGACAACTTTTGAATTAAAGAAGACGGAAAATCAACAGGTCAGAAAGGCATGCAGTTAAAAACTAAAAATTTAATTAAAATGCAGGAATTTACATCAACTAGTAAATAAAAATGATGTGTTAATATTAGTATTAAGATTTTCTTTATCTAAAATACATCTGGAATACAAAGGAGGCTAGGTGAAACTTCATCAGCGATTCAACTTTATTTCGAATATATTATTAGGTACCTTCTTAAAATTATAGTTAATTATAAGCTAGCTACAAAAGCATCTTAAATACACTGAATATGGAATTAGATTTATCAAAAAAATATTTTCGAAAAAAATAAATATACGTTTTAACATTATGTTTAAAAAGATAAATACAAAAACATTCATTTCTTTCAGTAAACAATCAGAATGAATTTAGGTTTTATAAAAAAAGTGGCATAAAAATATTTTATATCTAAATATGTACACGTGACCTTTTTCTCTGAACGTCCTTTGCTCAAGAATCTTTGCTTAGTGTTTGAGAGAGCATATGTTGAGTTTAAATGCATAAAACATATTGCAATCAAAGTGCAGGGTTCTAAGACCAATCATCGTTGCAAACCACGGCCAAATGTACGATTTCTTTCATTTTGTATAGGAGATAGCTATAAGAGGACTCCGGACCGTGACTTGTGACGATGAAGAACAATATGCACTTCATTAAAATTCTCTCCTTGCATATATACATGTATGAGACAAATGCACAAAAGGCAAATTTTTGACTATGACGGCCAGGTTCGGAATTTCACGGATTGTAGGTTCTGATATCCCGGAATAACAAGGATATCGCTTTATCAGAGGAACAACCTAATTGACCATAGCGGACCAAACAAAAGAGATTTGTTACAATTCTTCAAGCTGGCAGAATTTCAACGCTGTTGAACTTTTTACGTGTGTTACATACACCTGGACAAGAACGGACGAAATCTAAAACATCAAACACTCATAGTATCTTAAGATTTTCCTAAGAACACTTGATCTCCTAATTAAGTAAATAATAACACTATATGTATTATAATATCGAATTAATAAAAGGAGGTTCTACTTAGAAAAATATATTGTTTTCACATTTTGAAATGGATAAAAATAATACATCTATACGGTTACGATGACAGAGTTTGACCTAAGGTTGAGCAATCCTAAAGATTTAGTTTTACACAAGTTGATAAAACATTTCTTAATTATTATTTCTGTTTAAATTTGTTGACAATGATTTACATAAAAAGTCGCATGTTCAGATCACCAAGTCCTGTTCATTCTAAATGCAGCAACAAGAACAAAATCCACTTGACCGAGTTCGATTCTAATACAATTGCTTAAAGATTCAAAGAAATCATTTTTTTTAAAAATACAATTGCATGCTACTTAAAGAAATACTTTACCTAGATATAAAAATCCAAAAAGAAAGTTCAAAAAACATTTGCAGATTTCTTATCTTGATAGCTGCAGCTCTTTCTTAAAAGGTTCCCGGAACAATATGCGGCAAAGTCTATAAAACATTAAACGCCGCAGAATAAGGGAATCGTTTAGCACCAAACAAAATGGCAGCCCAAATCGACCAGTAATATCTAATCCCCATTTATTTTGTAACAGTAGCCGCGATTCAAGCACGCAGGGTGTTTTTCGGTTAAATGGTTGGTGTCGGGTTTCTATAATTTATAAAGCCAGTCGATGAGGACGCAAAATGGCTGACGTGACAAAGCGTTGTAGAATGAGGTCCGGGGAAAATGTGATCCCTGTCGAACCCATCCGCGGATCAAGAACCCTCTTTTTCAATGAGTCGGCAGACCGTCTATACCAGACGCTCTATGGGGATAAATGAATATCATTTACAGAATCCATCCGTATCGTGTTGTGGAATCCCGACTTAAATCTCTGTAGCCCGCTCTGTCGATTTAAATTGTCCGGTATGTTATGTTTAGAAGACCCGGGGTTGCGAGCGATTGTAACATTTCATTTAATTTAAATTGAATTTAGCCTTAATAGTTTATCTATTATAACCTGCCAAGCATCACATGAATATATGATCGGCATTTTAAAGCTTTGCTGGCGCTCTTTGTAAGAGACCTAGTTTTGTATAGAAGAAAATTTGAGCGTGTCGGCCTATTGTCCGAAGAAGTTAAGGGCGGTTAAGGAAATTTTCCTCTATCTTTCATAGATAAAATCTACCTTAAGTTTCATGCATATCCATTTTCAAAATTTTATTACTCATTAAAACTTCCAGGGATGAAAAATGATAGATGATATCTTTAAAAAATTTATTCTCACAATTATAACATAGCAATATGAATTTGAATCCGTCTGGTTTACTGAATTCATATTGTTAACGTTATGTCGCTTTAAGTTGGCTGAAACTTCTTCGCAGATTAGAAAAAAAGTAAACATCTATTTGCAATATAAGTGCTATATTATCACAAAAAAAAAAATTAAAAAAGATGAATTTCAAATTACCTTCAAATCACCATGCGACACTGATTCAGAAACCAGAGGCTTCAAGTGTGACATGTACTTTTGAGTTAAATATCTAACTCCATTTACATTTCAATGTAAGTTTAAATTTTGCCAAACGAAAACTCATTGTTACTTTTAAGAATTTTATTTACAGCTGCAGATATTTATTTAGGTATTGATTATAAGCACTTGATGTACATTATATATTTTCTTAGCACAGCTACCTCTTTCAAAAAATTTTTTAAGGTGGGGTTAGATTTCTGTGATTTTAAAACATGAAATCAAGTGACTGTAAAATCATGCTAAATATCTCGATTTTTAAGACTTCATTTTATAAAATCATGAATAACCACACACATTGAACTTTTAATGATTTTTTAATTCAAGAGAATTTGATCCTAAATAATTCATAGTTTTTGAAATCAAGGTTTGTTCCTCACAATAAAAAAAAATTAAATATCAAAGAGGGATATGCGAAAAATCATTTTAACTTTATGTATTTTTTTTAATGAGGTTCTATTCTATCTAGAGAAAGTCATTACATACATACGGGTTGGCTGTATGTATCTAACAATAGAGTTACATCCGAGATTTATCCTTTTGTCTGGATGTCGTAAGGGATACCCTTGGGAGTCTGTATGCGTGTTAAGATCTGTGCTTAGAGATTGGTCGTATTTCACCAAGAAGCATTTGAAGGGCAAAACTGAATAAGTCACATAAGACCCATCGGCCTAGGAGTCATAAAATTTAATTTTAACTCCAAAATTTCACAATCACCGTTTGCTACCAGTGCAAGTTTTATGTATTTCACCCCATAGAAATTTACATTTCTTTGAGAAGGGGGCGTGCCCTACTTGTCCCTAGATGAAGAGATGCTATGCAATATTTTTCAGATTAAAGTTCCGAAAATGTTCGTAAATTCATTACTATGAAATCATAAAAGCTTCAAAGGTCTTAAAGCCAGTAAAGCAGAAACCCTTTCTACGTGCGGGGACAATCACCAAACGGGCGGACCATCAAACTCAAATTACATGTTATCAAATATCCATACAAAACGTCACATAGGGTCATTAGATTCCAGTCTCGCTTTGGGTTTCAGATCTCTGGTTTTCGTTCTGGGTTTTGTTGGTATATTTTGCATGTACAAAATTACATGTGTCACTTTGTTTTATTGACGTCACCGATCACTGGCAATACATTAATCGTTACTTCTGTTAACTTTAATAGTGTTAATGTTTTGTATGTATTATTACTGGTGACAACTTAAGCGGTATAATCGCTAGTTCTTTTTGGACGTGTTTGTCTCTTTATTGCTCTGACCTGCATCAGACACAGAGTAAAATAAACATGTCTGTAGCAAGACCGAAAAACTGTGTACAGGGAAAATTTCGCCCCGTTTTATATTTGCCCTTTTCCCTTCGTCGTAATTGGGAAAGCATAAAACGGGATAAATTCAATGAAAACGAAATTATCTCTTTAAAAAATTTTCCCGGACGAATTCTTAAGGGGGGCAAAATTGTTTGCGGATAGAGAAAAGGGCGAAAGTAAGCCTTTATACAGTAATTTGTCTCTTTGATATTCAGAAGAATTTGCATCAAAATTCAAGATACACCAAAATTCCAAATGCTAAATTCTAAACAGCCAAGAAGAATTCATACAGTATATATTGTAGGGTAATGGACATATCAAACAAATGGGTACAAAAACCTTAAATTTGTCAATTTATGGTGTATATTCATATGGTAGATCTGGAAATAGAAGCGATCTTTGGCCTGCCGATAGAACACAATCACAGAATCCAAGCAGAGAGCTTAAAGAGCTACTTACCTTTCAATGCATTGCTACGGAAAGTCATGATAGCCTATCAATGATAAGTACCCGTTTATCCAAAAAGTCGGCATTGGCTGCTATCGGGAGTTCTCAGTGATATCTGAAGGAGCCTTGGGAAGCCTCAACAACAAATGTGTGCAGACCGACACCTGGATTAGGGGGGATACAAATAGGTATCACCATGTTTACTTAAGCTATCAGGGAACAGTCATCAAAGTCGGATTATTCTTCATCAGAGAAAGCCCAGAATTTCCCATAATCCTTCAGTCTCTCGCCGAAAATCAAGATTACTTAATTTGTTTGTTCCCGCCTAATCTCTGAAAAAGTTCTCAATCAGCTTCTATTTTAACTTTTCAATTTATCACCAATTTGTAGTTCGGGGTATGATAAGACCTACATGTATAGATGTATGCTTGTGTTGCACTTTGCGCTTTCGGTGAATTGAGGAGCTCGAGGTAATTTTTATATCGGGAGTATTAATATTATTATTGTAAAAATGGTAGCACCAAAAACGGTGAAAAACCACAAAACAAAACTGGATAGAAACAAATGACCAAACTCATAATCAAACTAGAAACAGACTACCTGGAAGTAGAAGTTTTGCGATTCTAATCGGTTATCAATTGATCACAGACAAACAGACGAACACCCGAGTCTTTGATCTGAAAACTATTGAAAGAGCAAATTGATATTTGAATATGGCTGCCAAATTTAAATTACTTACCACGTTTCAAACTTTTCAGCCAAATATAAGGGTTTCAGTACAACAGTCAAGACAAAAACGTTTTGCCTAGGTTCTTCGTAATTCGGGGGCATGAAGAAATCAGAACTAGATTTTCCAAAATGGCGATTAATATGCATTCATTGGTTATTGAAAAAAAAACTTCATTAATATTCTAATCATAGGTCTTCATTGAAAGTTTGATGAATTAGTTGTGACTGGTAAAACGATCGCTTATTAAACCTTAATGATGTATTTCACCTGGAATTGCGTAAAAAAGAGTCCGATTTTATATTCTCTTGTAGGACAGGTTTTGCTAAACTGCGACATCCGAGTAACCTGAAAGCATCCTTAATTCTATTCAGAGGGGATGTCAAGTTCAATTATATTAATTGGTAAAAAAAAATCCTTTAAAATTAAAAGAAAATATAAATGTTATGCATTCGGATTCTGCTTTGTCATTGCAATAATTTGCAAACAGAAGCTCTGGGGTAACTTTATTTTCGATAACCAAGCAAATAAAACACAACAGAGAGAGAGAGAGAGAGAGAGAGAGAGAGAGAGAGGGGGTAGGAGTGGGGTCTTGGTTATTATAACCTCTATTTGACTAAATGCGGTTTTGCGTCTGGGATTACTTCCTTTGGGGTGTTTTGAGTTGCTCAGATATAGAAGAGGCGGAACCATCATTAGCAGACTGATAAAAAAGCCTGTCGTCAAATTTGGTTAGCCCTCAATAGAAAAGCCTTAATTTCGACTTCAACGTGTCAATGCGCTATGAAAATTAAGAATCTTTAGCAACAATGAAATGTGTTGTGTTACGCTGAATTTGTCTTTTATGGAATGTTTAAAACGATTTTCAAAGCAAACAGTACGTTTATAAAGAAATGTTTGCAAGACCGATTCGTCGCCAACTCGGGGTTTCTGGCAGCAGAAACATGGGACCGCGTTTGTCACAAAAAATTCTTAAGCACCCAATCCTTCATATTACCTCGATGTAATTGCTAACAGTTTGTTACAAATCACTTTAGAAAGAAGTTAATACATGCTTTTTATTCAGTGGAAGACTTGATTTGGTGAACAGTTGCAACTTTGTATTCAGCCAAAAACATTCCAATATAAAATCCGCACAGATGGGGCTAACATGGTTTTACACGTATATGAATGCATAATTCACACTCTTAATAAATGCTTTATAGAATGGCAAAGTAAAAGTTGTGTACAGGTTATTGGAAAGTTAAGTAGATTACCAGAGGTGTTCATCGAATGTCGCAAGCGAACGCAACCTCGTTATAACGCGTGAAACAGCGGTGACTTCTAACGATGTCAGAATATGATTATATACTCGGTACTGTACTATGTTATTTTAATTTTGAAAGAATTTAGATGTTATTCAATTCAAAGCATTATATTCATATACTAATCTAGAAGTCAAAGTTAATTTTTGACTTCAGACAGAACATTGTTTTATGTAATTTTACTTTGTAGTTGACCGTTATGACAAAGGTCTATATATACCACAACACTTATGCTTAAATGACTGCACGAAAAATAAAATATTTAAATAATTATCAGATTGCAGCCATGTGCGCGTAGGTGCATCAACATTTCATACACAAAGAAATAGTTCATACACAATTTCCTTTCTGAAATTGCAGATTATAAGGGTGCGTTCGATTCAAGTTTTGCAGGTGCTTCTGGACAAAAGCATCCATTGATGAAGAGCTACAGCGTTGCCAGGTAACGGGTACATGTACAACTGGATACCCTGGGTATATATTCCTTGTTATCTACGGGAACGTGTTAACTTACACATAACCAAAAAATGTCATCCAGACGAAATCGTTAATTATGTTAATTTGATATGCCCCACAGAGATAAATAACGCAGATACGTTAAGATATGTGTTTATGTATACCTGGTATACTATATAATGTGTCATCTAGATTAAACAGTTTTTCATTAACCAAGTGTAAATACTTGCATACGAGATGCACATGCATAAAATGCTTCACGAATAACGCTTGGGGTAAGAGATACACAGGTCATTGGTGTGAACATGTACATGTAAATGTTTAACATATCAGGCTTTTCGTCGTCTCTGTTATAATTCTACACATATTTCTTGAAGACATTGTCATCCCACTAAGTTCCACAGATAATCTGGAAAGCTTTAAATTAATCTTCCCCACTGGAGGTGCATTAAATAATCTAAGCAAACATGACAGGTTTTCTTACTTTGTTACAATACATAAAAAATATAAAGCAGATATTAATGGAGTATCTGCATAACAAAAATTTGCGTGCCAACATTTTCACACACACAAATAAAAGCACGCGATTTCATTTCCAACATTTGTTTCTCTATACATGTATATGTATCTTTAAAGAAAATCATAAATGCTTTAATATATAAAGCTTATATACAAACGTCAAGTATCAATTTGATCACTCGACTAAAACAGAGTATCAATTTAAAGAATTACAGAATCAGAATTTTAAGGAAATGTAATCGATCAAACAAGGAGAATTTAATCCTCTCAAATAAATGAAAAAGTCTTACCACTTCGACAGCTTCGTGCTAAAAACAATTGTCGGAGAATAAATTAAAAATAAATTAACGCTGTTTAAGAACTGCATGGATCAGATCACCTGCCGATCAGTCCGCCAGTTGCTCGGCCAAGCGTGACAATTTACCTGCAGCTTATCTAATCGATTACAAAGGTAACTTTGTAGCGACATGCAGCTCGGTTTGAATGGGGACCACAATCTTATCTGGTCTTTAATGTTTTTGTTTTAAATCACATCACCCACTTGTACAATGCCAACTCGAAGACTCCCTCTTGTTTCACAAAAGGAATAGAACTGACAGTAGTATTTGTTCTGTGCTTAAATTGCTTGTTTCGTATGTCGTTACTGTTATTAAAAGTAAACACATAAACCAAAATTCTCAATTCTTATCGAATAATGCATACACAATGATGAGTTCATTGTAAAAAGAGTACTGCAAAAGATAGCGTTTAATCTTAACATCCATTTATGCTAGAATTTAAAGTCTGTTTTTCTTTCTAGATCTGTTACAAATACATTAAATAAACTAGAGCCGAGCTCGTTGCAAAGCAACGAGTAGGTCTTCCGTCCTGTTTGACCGGAAGAAACTTTCATTAAAAAAAAGAGTAATGAAGTCCAAAAATGGGTTAATCCTCTAAATCTATGTTAAGTATAGCAAAATTAAACCATTTTTTGGCACTTCCGGTTTGACCAGAAGTGACGACGACGGACGGAAAATTAATATTTAAGCTTCTAGTGAGACATGTTACCCCAAAACCTGTCAAAAACGGCAAAAATATGCATTTTCTGACTACTTCCGGTTCGACCGGAAGTGACGTCGCCGGACAAATTTTGACGACTCCATTAGATAAAGCTTGATATTTTGAACAACTTTGCTTCTTTGATGCATAACAAATTCTCAATCCTTTTTGAGATATCTGGAATAAACTTTTGGCCCCTATAGATCCCATAATTTAGGGGTCAGCCCTTTTTTCGACATACCATTTGAAAGATCTTCTAATTCTGCACAAATTTTGTTCTATATATTTTAACAAAATATTTTTAGTTTAGAAGATAAAAAGAAAAATATGAGTAATTTTTGGTTCTTTTAAGCGTTCTAATTTTTGACCCCTATATAGCGCCATTTTGAATACAGAAATCGAAAAACAAAAACCGATGTGCACAACTTCAATCCTTCTATTATCTAAAATCAGTAGAATTTCTCCTCCAGCTTTAGCCGTCTATGAGCCTTTGTCTGGAAACAAAAGCCTATAAATTTTCTTTTAAAGGGAAATAACTCAAAACCGGAAGTGGCTTTTTGAAATTTTAGACATCATTCTGATAGGGTTTATTAACGTCTATAACGTCTGAAAATTTGAACAAAATCCGTTGAGAAATGAGCGTGATATGAGGCCTCAAATTTGCGGTCTGGGAAGCAGAAGAAAAAAAAAGAATAATAATCTTTACCAACAGAATCAGTAGAAGCTCTTCCGTTGGAAACGGAAGACCTTAATTAAACTAATTATTTACCTTCTTTACGTTTTCTTTATCATTGCATATTAATGAGTCAATCGATCACTAAATTAAGAATGAAGAAAACCCCTGCGCTTTATAGTAAAAAAAATCTGAACAAAATAATAGTAAAGGAATCTTTTTTCTTGGAGAACGGGATTGATAAAGAGGGCTAAAATTTGACTGAAAGTTAAAAGTTTAAATTAGTTGAACCTATTCCCTGCAATCAACAACATACTCGTATGTACTCAGTATTTTTCCCAAGGAAAGTGCTTAGTTGTTCCTTTGAAATTTCCTCATAAAGAAGTTAATCCAGACTGAAAGGTCCTTTGTAATAAGAGATTCTCTTTAACACTGGAACTCTACTTTTTTTTGTTGTTGATTTTTTTGTTTAAATTCTACAATTTTTTATTAGCACATCTATTTTTGTATTTATATAATGAGGCAGAATTCATTCAAAATATTATACAGGAGAAGAAGAAAACACTAGCCGTGTCCTACAACTCGACATTTAGATCTATCTATTATCAATTAACAGTAGTTATAACCATTCATATGTCGACATGACATATACCAGTAAGCTTGAAATTAAGGATACCACAGTGTCAGACACATGTATCATATTTGGATATTTTACCAGAAAAAGATGCTAATGGTAATCTAACAACAACGATTTATGATATACTTTTCATTCGTCAACTGCCCTTACTTTTGCAGCAATATACTCAGTACCCTCATCACCTGCACACGGGGTTGATTCGATACGCAAGAGGATGCTCTACGTATAAACAGTTTCATAACCGAGGTAAGTTATTGACAAATAAGTTTATTAAACAGGACTACCAACAGTCTTGTTTAGAGTTGTCACTTCGTAAGTTCTATGGTCAATACAATAAACTTGTCAGCAAATGCAATCTTACATTAAGTCAATTTGTTGATTTCATAATAATTGTTAGGCCATTATATATACACACTTAAATGTCAACTTTATCCACTGTTTACTAGGACATTTGTTAAAATAGCATTCTATACTCAGAAAATAAATTAAATGGTTCTGTTAGAAGGTTAAAAAATATAATTCAAGGCAGATCAAGTATTATTTTTTTTCTTCATCACTTCTACTGAACATCACTACTGCCGAGGACTCTTCCCATTTCAGCCGTACCGACTTGGCTGTCCTCTGTCACACTTGTGGTAAAATTTAGCCAAGAAACACCTCTTGATTGATGAGAAAAGTTGTTTTTACACAAAAGGCTTTAATTGAACAAGGAAGCCAGCACAGATAAGACTGTTGTTTATGTGTCTAGAAAGTTACACAGACAGGAAGTGTTTCCCGGTCTTCTCCACTGTTTACCCACCTGTGCCACTAGAGGGCTCTTATTATAGACTCAAGGAGGCGATTGTACAGATTCAAGTACATGTACGCTAAAGAAGTGTTATTTACTTTCTTTAAGGAGAGGAAACGCATATTTAGCTTTAAAATGTTTGTTTGTATATGTATGTTATAGTAAACATATCACTCTATCTTCAAAATGATGAAATTGTACATGTAGAGTTTTAATGAAAATATTAAGAATAGAAGACAATTAGACATGCTTCAAATGCTTTGAAAAATTCCAAATCTCGAAGAACTCACGAGTATTAAACCAAAGGGTCAGTGTCGCCGAAATTGATGGAAAGATTGCCTTTGCAATGAAAGTTTCGGGAAAAACGAACAGTATTCGAGCTCAAAAGTCCATCAAACATTACAAAATAGAGCAAACACGGACCTCCAAAACATCAGAGGTGGGAACAGATGCCATGGAAGAGTGAGCATCCCTGCCGACCGGTCACACTTGCCGTGTGTTCCTTGCCATGATCGGGAAATAATAAAATCTATGGACATCTCAGTGTGTAAATAAAGACCTAACAATTAATATGAAAAAAGTCAGTCAGCATTTAACTCAATGATAAATTGTGTTTGCTGACAAGGTCATTGTATCGGCCATAGAACTTATGAAATGATGACTTTAAACGAGACTGCTGATATTCTTGCTTCTTCAGCTTGTTAACTGGATCAAATGCAATGATTGTATTTGGCAAATTTGAAATGTGTCAATCTTTTAAAAGCTGAAAGAACTGAAATTGTCTATATCATGATATTTTTCTTATTTTTCAGCAACATCATGCCATGCATGAATTTGAGAATCATCAAATTCGCTCAACAATGAAAGCACGCAAATTGCCTTAAATGGCGCCACCAAGTTCCATTTAACTATTATCAACACTATGAGGTAGATGCAAAATTTGTTCTCAGATAGCTTATTTTATAGAGCAACAACCAAGCTTGCTGTGAAACAACTCGAATTTCCTCAGACAAAACTGATTTAGTATATTGCAATTAGAGATGTTGCATCAAAGGCCCAAAGAAGGATTAATCAAAATGGACGGCAACTGACGCGTATTAGATGGAACTGATAAATTATTCAATGATGTCTACAAGTTTTTACCCCATTAAAAGGGGAAAACGATACCCTATTCTCTGTTTGACATCTCCAAACAATGGCCTAAGAATTTAGATCTGTAACGTAATCTAAAATTAATTGATAGTATCTGCATTTCCATACTTAAGCCCGCGTCACTTACTTTACTTCTGTGTGTTTGATTTATATTGTCCATGTACTCTATAAGAACCTAGGATTTCATCTAAAATAGGGATACCATCTTTTAATTATCGTACAATTATAGAGTTATTAACATCTTTTCAGTTCACCAAAAAGGGTCTCTCACTGATCCACAATATCTACCATATATTATTTAATTAAATATATGTTTACACAAAAAATCTTTAAGCATTTAGGAGGAAAGAAAAAACGATTTCCACTCCGATGGGAGGTACTCGGATCAGCATGCGCAGATAAAGGTCATACGACACGTTCCTAAGTGATATATAATTTTCCGAAGAGTTTGAAGTTAGCAAGTTTCCACACAAAACTTTGAGATACCTTTCCAGGCATTTGTGCAAAATACCAGAGCGTGGAGTTTCTTCTATTAATATATTAAATTGTCAAAATTACAGTTTTGTTGTACTATTATTAAGAGATTTTGAATTTGAAAACAATTTAGAAATCACAACCAATTAACAATTATAAACATTTCATTGCATATCTCAAAGAGATATTAAACTATCTGACCTTAAGCAAATGGAACAGTTCGACGATCTATGGGTTTATTTTAGATATTTTTTAAAGGAATGGTTTATTGAGGAAAATTTGTCTAATTTGAAAAAGAAAATAAAGAAATATGAAGAAAATAGATAATTTATTATCTATGCAATCAGTATGAAGGTCAGACTACACGTTACTCAAATTTATGTTTTGTATGGCTTGGTATAAAATAAAAATACATTCAATTAATATTGACATTCTCTTGTGATTTCTAGATTGTTTTTAGTATGTTTTAACAAATAAGTATACCAAAAGTACACCATAAGAATCATATAAGAAATATCCTCCTCTGGTATCTTACCTTAATGCCTGGTAGGTGGCTCAATTTTTTTGTGAGAAAACATTGTTAAGTAACAATTCTTCAATGACAAATTCTTGGAAAAAAATATGTTCGAAGAACGTGTTGTCTGACCTTCAGTCAGTAAAGATAAAAATGGAGAAATACACTTTATTTTACTTATTTTAAAATTTTTCTTTTTTGCTGTTTTTATGATAGAACAGGTTATCTATTTTTTTTTTCTTAAAGCACACTATTATTTCACAGTATAATATGGAATAAAATTAGTACACGTGTGTACATTTATCATTTGATTTTAAAGAAATCTTCAATAGCTACAGCAAATGGTAATTGTTTTATACAAATTAATTTAATCGATATTTAAATCATAAATTTTAATATGGAAGTATATTTCTAAATACTGCATTAATCAGCAATCTTTTCATGTGGCTCGAATTTTTTAAGAAATAATTTCTTGTTCTGAATTTGAAATATGAATTTGTATGATAAAATAGCCGTCGTGCTTTGTTGATTGCAATTTAGTTCTAGGTATTGAATATACACAGTGGGACCAGTTATATTCAAATTTAAAGAATTTTACTTTTGTATCGCACCAGTTAGAGGACAAAAATGAGATTGACGATGAAAGCCACCCCACATCTGGATATGCCGAGGTTTCTTTGTTGATTTGCAGTATACCTTATTCCATAAAACGTGCACAAATATTTATCAAAAAAGGATAAAATAAATCTTCATGAAGCGCGCCAGGAATTTCACTCAAGTTCTTATAATGTTGAAGTGTTTTCTCACACGCTTTGGAGAGACATAAACTCGGGGTAATTATCAGATACAGGTGGATATAAGTCTGCATATCGTCAGAAAAATTATAAAATAACACACGAAGATCACAGACAAACATCAGAAACAAGGGGATATATCACCATGACAACGACAGAGGGAACCCTTACATGTTAGTCGATCCCGATCTAAAAGGTTATATATCATTTCTACTTACTTTGAGAAACCTGGGAAGCACTAGGCGCCATTGTGGTCCATTCTTTGTAGAAAAATGTCTTGCATGGAGACAAAAGTGTTACACAGGCATTTGAAAACGTTTCTGACAGTTAAGAAAAAACGATTTTTCATTTAAGGAAATAACGTTTACAATTCCTTGAGGTATTAGCGGTGAGCCAGCTAGTAGATTAACGGGCTCGTGGAAACACAGGCACGGGACCTTATCAAGCCTCACAAGAAAGGGGTAAAGCCCCTGCTTTATTCAGTATTTGTTTGGGAATATGATTTATTTGTTCTTCGAGTACGAGGGCTTTGAAAAATTACTTAATGATGGACAAATCTTTTGTTCAATTTTGGCAAGAAGCGCATTTGGAAAACTGTTCAATTTACAGGAGATATTTTTTGATAACATTGTAAACGATATCTTAAGTTGGTTACCTTAAAATCTAATTAGATCCTGATAAGGCAAACCCCTGTTCGTTAAACAATAAGAATCAATGATTGACATTTTGTAAATAACAGGAAAGTTAATTTCTATAGTAATGACGCATGCAAGTATATACAAGATAAATCCCAAGAATTCTCAGAATTCAAATAATTTTCATCATTTTTAAATTTCCGAATTCACTTTTTGGATGTTTTATGATAGACTAGATTTCTTTTTAATAAATGGAAAATTCAGATGAATCAGTATATACTGCGACTATCTCTTCACACATTTCAGTTATAAGAAAGTAAAATGATACTCAAATAATATACTTAATACGTATAAATATATCTTTTTCGTAAGTATTTGTTTTTTATGTATTAAAGATAAAAAGAAAAGTATTAGTTTTTGTACCATATATTAAAAAAAAACGATCTTCATCCTTTTTAGATACTCAAGTAGATAGTGGCCTATCCTTGCTAGAAGATACAGGTTGGGTTATAGAATACTTGGTGAAATGGCAAAAGAAAAAAACAAGACCCAGGGACTAAAGTGCAGGTAACATCATGTCCTAGAGTGCAAAGAGATATCCGGAAAACACAATCCGAGGCCTAAAAACTTAATCCCAGTCAACAACAAACTCCCTTTATAATTCAATGAGCTAGCATACAGTTTAAAAGTAGTCATTTATGAGATGTTTACACAGAATTGATATCAATCAACGCTTACATACGAAAATATGTTGATAGTAGGCGAAATCTTGTGTATAAAAATTACGAAGTGAAGCTTTTATGGTTGTGATAAGATCTGAATATTTGAACAGATATTCCAAAAGAAGCGTAACTATTATGATAAATGTTTCATTAATCTTACTAAAGAGAATCTTTCGTCCTTTCCTTTAGCGTAAAATATTACAATACACTACAATAAGATATTCAAAATTATACTTAACTGGTGTTTAAAATATCGAATTGGACATTTTAGAAGACTGACAGACTTTACATGTAGTTTGCTATGATGAACCAGGGACCTATGTACATGTATGTAAGTATATAGGTCTCTGGATAAACTGCATGTGACTTAATTCCAAAATGATTTACTATTTTTAACTTTGATAAATCTAAGTTCTAACAGTACTTTTCAACTAAAACTTTTAATCTCTTTTTCAACTTTCAGATTTACTATAGTTAATCAAGGTATCAGTGTTTACATTATATCAAGTCAAAGTTCCATCTTGGTATATCGTATTCCATTTTTGAAGCAAAGTACATGTATAATTTCGTTCGTCACCGTAGCAAATTGATGTACTAGACTAAGTAGAACTATGATTATTTTTTCAAAAATAAAATATTTTCTAATTCTGGAGAAAATCTTGTCAATTTTAGTTGTTTTTTTTTTTTATTTTTTTTTATATAAATGAAATTGATATCAAAAGTAGTGGTAAAGAGGTGTTTAAAATTTTACTCTAAAATTTAGAAATTATTTGATAGTATCTCATCAGAGTTTAGGAACATGTCCCATGGACAGGACTAACAGAGTTACGTCTCTTTTGTACATTTTATATGAGTAGATGAGATCCTGATTTTTAAGACATTTGAAAGTGACGGAATCGAGAAACCTGGAAAACCATTTAATAGTCATAGGAAAGAAAGCTCTACAGATAATCCCAATAATCCTGATTTCAGTATCAATCAAATTTTTGCATCAAAGGCGGTTATTCATCAGATGGTGAGGCCAACCTAGGCGCATCTTTAGAAGTATCAACAAGCACTGAAAAGCAGATCCTTCTTACAAAAAAAATAGGGTTAAAAGACAACATTGAGCCTTGTTCTGAAGCTTTATAATGGTTTAGGAGAAAGCACAGAAACAAATTACAATACTCAGGATGATTCTGAACAAATTGACTTTCTTGATTGTTGATAGTAATGTAAAAGAGAATGTAGAATCAAGAAGAACCAGAAAGCGGACACGGAACGAAATGTAGAAAGAAGAAAACACGTCAACACCAATTAGAAGGACTCGAAGGTACATGTAAACGTACAAAGAAAAAGGAGGGTAAAGGGCAAGAAAGATTGTAATGGAAATCGATGCAGTTGGAACAGAAAATGAAACATAAATATTATTTCCTCAGAGCTTTTGGAATTTTTCAGATGATTGGAATCATACATTTTCTGCAAAAACAGTAGAAAGGACACTAAAGGAACGTGTAAGGATTACAGTTACCAAATCAAGAATAGTACGATTCAAATATTTGTTTAGTAAAGACGGAAGAAAATGTTAAAGTTTTCAAAGTCTTTTAAACAGTAAATATGGGATTTTATAATCCAAAATATGATATGTACGATCAATGTATGGATTTTGAGGCTCAGACAGATGCAAACAGAGTAAGAAGAATACTACAAGAAAAAATTACATCAAAAGAGAGCAAAACGTTTTCAAATTTATTATGTACAAGATGATTCATTTTTTTAAATGACAAGATTTTACAATTGGTTTTGCGAAATTCAAATCAAATGTTAAGAAGACATCTCTGTTTTAATTTTAATAATTTTTTTATATAATTCCCAATTCCTAATTTTGTGTTGTTTTCTGCAGTAAGTATGCATTGTTACAACGCACTTTGAAAAATTACGCACTTTGAAAAAAAATTTCATAGTGCGTTAAAATTTGGGACCAAGCTAACGCACTTTGAAAAAAATAATTTTTTTTTCAAAGTGCGTTAATATCGACCATATTAACGCACTTTGAAAAAATGTAAAGATTGAACAATATTCCTTCAAATAATCGGTATGATAAATAACAGATCCTTGTTAGACAACTTTTTTTATGATGAAGTCACTGTCAGACCTGAGATATTGACGTTTTAAATATATAAGGTTTTGATAAAATAAAAGGGAAAATTAAAGGGTCTTGAAAAAAGAGTGACGATTGTTTAAGTTCATTAATTCGTTTCTTCTTTTTTTTAATTTTAGTCTTTGATAAGTAGATGTAAAGGTGTATAGGGGGCACTAACAGAGGACAGCTTCAAGCAACTTAGCATTTATCATAATTAAAAGGGGCCAATTTGATTGTTCAAAACAATGAAAATTCTTTCTCTCTGATACGTTTTACTGTACTTAAAAATTTCTAGTTTTCATCTGTTTTAATTAACTCATTTATTATTGAAAGTTTTCGACGTCATACCAGTTAGGTAAATACATAATTATATGAATGCTTTGAGTATAGCATAGACATTGAGACTGGGCGAAGGGCCAGGGGAGGGGATGGGGGGCTAAGCCTCCCACTTATTTTGGAAAGATATATACATCGTATAAGCATTGAAAATGCAGCGTACCCTTTTTAGGTTTATTGCTCCCCTCCCCCGTTTGTTACCGACACCTATGTATTGGAAAGATAAAGATTTGGGCTGAGGGATCTTATACCCGTCTTCTCCTCTTTTCGACGGGAGTAAATCAATTCATTTTTGAGGTTAGGGTTAGGCTTAGTTTTTTGAAAGATAAATAACAAATAAAATCTTTCCATGACAAAAATATGGTTTTTTTTTTCAAAGTGCGTTAAGTGTCTCCATGGTAAAATATATTGATGTAGACTCTTAACGCACTTTGAAAATATTTTTCAAAGTGCGTTGAGTTGGTCCCAAATTTAACGCACTTTGAAAAAATTTTTCAAAGTGCGTTGATTTTGTCCGAGTTTTAACGCACTTTGAAAAAAATTTTCAAAGTGCGTAATTTTTTCAAAGTGCGTTGCCACAATGCATAATTACAACTTTTTATTTTTATAGGTAAGAAAGTTGTCAAAACACGGAAGAGTTTATTTGCGTTAGATAGATAAATTGCCCAGAGTCCAAGTTGTAACTCCAAATATATTATCTATGTGCTATTTCCAACAAATTATATGTCTCATTAAAAATTTTAAAAGCTTATTATAGAATATACTATTTCCAAATAAAAGACTCTAGCTTTCAATTATATTTAATGAAACCGATTAGAGTGCCGGTTTTAATATTTATATTCTGTTTTCAAGGTTTTGTTTTTTAGGATTTTTAAATTTAAAAGCTTAGGGCTAAGTAAATGAGTGAATGTTAACGGGGTTAATACACATTTACTTGCCTACTAGGTTTCATATATACATGTACGTACAATATACTTTGAAAAGACACCGGGATCATCTTTTCGTTAAAGCACAAATAAAATAAACATGTTACATTTCCTGCTGAGTTGACAACCACAGGGTGTAATATATAATGACAAATTTAAAGAAATAATAATTAAAAATATCTATAACAAAATCACACGCTATAACATTCTTATACAATTGGAGTATGATGAAAATGGAAAGCACAAATATTGTCAAATTGATTTGCATTACATTAACAAAGGGCAGCTGTACACTCATAAGAAATTCGTCCCGAGAAGGGCCCCGGAAATGAATTTCTGTTAGAATATGCTTGCCTTAAATGTTGTTTTGTTTTTAACATTACTGTTTGGCTGTTTGAGTAAAAGAAGCAGATTTTGTCTTAACTTTGGAGAAAACCCTCCAGTAAAATGGCACTTATTCAAAAACAAGATGAGGTGATAGATGAGAACTGGAAGTTAGAAGCAGTTGATGAGAAAAGTGAAGATAATTTACAAGAGGTTGACCAGGACGAGGTAAAGGAAAGGAAAGAAAACGAAAATGACGAGAAACCTGAGGAAAAAGAGGAAATCGACGTCGTCGATGATGCGACAGAAACAGAGATACTAAGAATACCAATATCGCTTTCCATTGACAAGGTATAATTTTCACATTGCTTTGCCTTGTTTGAATCAACTGAAATTAAACTTAAAAAAATGAAAAATATATAATGATAGTATGATACACATACACATGTAAGTTTTGACATTTTAATTTATTTTTTTGATTTCTTTTTGTTTTGACCAATAAAATTAATTCTTAATTTAATTGTAAAAAAAATTAGCCTCTGTCTCATTTATTGCTCATTTTTACTTTGAAAACAGGGTGACGATGAGGAAGATGCAGTCGCAAATTTGGAGAAAGGAAATACCGTAAATGTCACTTTTAACTATATAGATTTAATAATGCTGATACTGGAGAACTTTACTATTGAAATCAATTGCTTTTACTCAAGGTTACATGCACACACTTTTTACTCATGTTATCAGTACATGTGATTAATTGGATTATCCTTAATTAAAAAAAAGGGAAAGACCAAGAATATCCGCAATGTCTCGAAAAATGTAAACGAAGATACCACTGAAAGAGGTATAGACATCGTCAATATTCCGGTGAGTACTATTGTATCAAAATGCACTTCAAATTTCTACGTGACAATTGATTTAAAGACATTGGGTGGCACAAGCTTTTAATATAACAGTAATAAGTATTCGATCGATCTATGAAGAATGAGATTTGAATTTTATCACCTCTTAATCGAAGGAGTTTTTTTCTTCATTTTTGTTTCTGTTTTAATTTGGTTTTGTTGTATCGCATTTCTCCAGGACCTTCCACCTCTTCCACAAGAACCAGAAAAAACCAAACGACCTCCTTCCCGCCAGTCTTCCAAGCCTTGCCGTCATTATGGGCTTCCATCCCCTCCATACTGTGGCTACATGGACGCCTACTGTCCGCGCCCCCTTGGTGGATATCAAGGAATTGGACATTCCGGATTCTATCCCTTTGTTATGCCTTCTCTGGGGTTTCCGGTAGTTATGCTGCCCGCTTTTTCTCCGTTGGGTATCTATCCACCAGTCATGCCACAAATCTGTTGTGCTCAATCCATGGGATACAGAGGTAATGGTCCCTATCCGAATAATCGTGGCAACCTAGAAAATGGAAGTCATATGCACCAATGTCCAATGGAGAAACATCTGAACCATTATGATGGTGATTATCACCACGACGACCAATACCACAGCGACCATCGTCATCATCATCACCATGGTGAAGATCAGCATCACCATGGCGACCATTATGATGAGAAACCTCACCACCACCATCATCATCATCATCACGACGGGTGTGAAGACGAGGATCGAGAATGTCAAGAACTAGAAAATTGTTGCATTCAACGTGCTGCTAATGATAATGATGATGGTTGCGATGAAGAAGATAATGAGGATGAAGATGACACCAAATCTGTGGAAGATTTGCTTGAGGAGTATCTGGAAGATATTGATGAGAAAACTGAACGCATTCATGAGCTTCTGGATGAATGCGAAGCCATGGATCTCTTTATCAATGTTCACGGGTTTGAACTAGAGGAGATCCAGGTCACTGCTTGTGAACGTACCGTCACCATCAAGGGAGATCACCAGTACACCGAAGCCACCTGGGTCCGTGTCCGTAATTTTTCGGAAGGGTACGAAATCCCAGAGGAGTTTGACATTTTTAGAACAACTGCCACAAAAACGGGAGACACATTGCGCGTACGTATACCGCATGTGGATGGAGAGTAGACAAAACGACATATGACAATATAATTAACTTTCTAGAAACAGTTACACATATCAGTTTTTCCCTTCATTTAATATTGATTAAATTTATTATATTTTATTTCAATTTAACAGGTATTATATATATTTATGCGTTTTCCAAGTATGTTGATTTCATTTTAATTTACTTCTTCAAAAATATTGATTTTTTTTTAATTACTCTTTCTTTTAATATAATTATGTATTAAAGATTATTCATTGGCTGTAAAATTTAAACAAAACATTGCTTTAAATCTTTAAATTTATTAAATGAGAAAAGGACAATCTTGATATGACGTGTTAAACTGTTTAAATTGTACATGCACAATACTTGTTTTCATCCGGAGAACACCAATAAAAGACGCCATAGAATAGAAATTTTCTTGTCATGTAGATGTTTTTAAACGAAAAATAAAAGATACAGAGACAATTCTTTGTATACAATTACAATTGTGAATATAGAAGATTGCGGAAGACATTCTTCAATAACTACAAAGAATCCATAGCGTCCTTTTGATGTCGACTTAAGAGTGGTTATGTGTAACATGATCATCATAAAATTGAATTGAATAATACTTATTTCCTCTTTCTCTTTGATTCATGACATATGATTTAATTCTATGCCTTAGACAAAACTAATGAATATTTTTTTTTCACAACTGATCTTATAAAATGAAAAGAAATACTTTCAATCAAGCAGCCTGCTATTATAATGAATATTAGATGAATTCTCGCAGAAAATGTTGGTATACATGAATGGAAGTGTGTGTAAAATAAATAAAATTATTTCAGTTAACATTCAGCTGATAAAACATATTATCTGCGGAAAAGAAACACTTGTTTAAGAGGTTGGATAATACTAAATCTAAGTATACCATAGCTTTTGCCGCGTCACGAGACATTTGGACGTTTTACCTTGAACGGAATTGTCACATGACTATCACCGATGCATGGATACCGTACTTCATGAAAACAAACATAAGGTAAGTAAACAGTATTTTCCTTTTATGTGTATGTAATTTCTTTATTTAAAAATCGAAAAAACCATCAAAACAAAAATAGATGAAATTTTTTAAATAATGTGTAAGGAATTTTAAGTGAACACAAATCCATTTGTTTCATACATCTAAGACACCAGCCTTGAATGTGCATTTATAGATTTTCCTGTATATAATGATTATAAACGTCTCACAATAGTCCCATTTTATATACAGGATATGCTGATATTGACGCTTATTGATATCACTCTCTTAACATTAAGAAATGGACGCTACTGGAGCTGTATTGTGTGTATTATCATGGATTCTGGCTCTTATTTTCCTGAAGGCTGGATTGGTCAAAATAACCCGATTATTTCCTAAGGAACATAAGCAAGCGGTATGAATATAATACTTATTAAATAACAATTTATAAACATTTAATTATATGTTGTTTGTATCAGCCAGTAAATGTTCATCCTTTGAAATATGAAAATAATATTGAGATGTAGTAAAAATCCTATATTTATATCATCTTTCTGCATGTTAAATTTTGCACCGACCAAATTTCTCTAATACATTTACCATATAACTTTGGAACCCAGAATTAAATTTTTCTTTATTTGAAAACGGATATAATAGATATTTATGATACTAGTATACTTTCTTAATTTTCTGTCTAAAGTAGCCGTTATTGAATCGAAGTCAGATTTACAATTGGAATAATTACGTTTGATTTTATTTCCAGGCTGAGAGATTTGATCTTTGTGCAACAGTGTGTCCAACAGTGTTAATAGGATACAAACCCCCGCCATATGCATATATGATAGTTTTAGGAGCTATAGAAACACTGTGTTCCATTGCTCTATTCGCGCCTTTATTAGAAGTAGAGAGTGGAGTATATTTGATATTTGCAGCTCTAATGACACTTGCCATTTATACCCATGGTGCTTTGCGTCAATATGGCAAAATGGTAATCCCAACCTGTTTATTTCTTACGAGTGTCATTTTGTATAAAACCAGAACCACGTTGATTGTGTAATAGAGGAAGATATTGTATGAATTAAACGTTTGTGACCTTTTTCCTCATTGCACAAAAAATAGATAGATTCTGTTTTTATTGAGTACATTTTTTGTATGTTTGCGATCTAAGCGATCATTAATAGCATTGTTTTAATTCTTTTCATTAAATATAGTAATTATAATACATAGCTATTACTGATTCATAAATATATCGGCATAGTAGACATAATTTTGCTTATGTAGTTGATATATTTTAATCTCACATGAGCAAATTTTTCTGCATACACATGTTAAAATCTTGCATTAAGCGACTAATTGGCAAAATAAAAACCTTCTATCATTTAATGTTCATTAATTCAGAAGTGAAAAAAGAATTAAAAAGATGACACGATCAGTATGTACTCAGCAGGAAACAACAATCTCCATATCCTTCTTTGTAAGGCTCATCATTTTAATCGTATTTTAGAGGAACTGGGATTTCATTCTACAAGTGGTAATCCAACTTATACCCATAGATTCCTTGCAAAGGAGAAAATTCTTCAAAATCTTATGCCAGTTCTGAATATTTTTAATATTCCGAACAACCAAATGCTTTTGAATTACCATATCTCAATTGGATTTCGAAACTTCATTAAAATCCTAACATAATAGATACTTAGCGGGTTCCAGTACATATATAAATGTTCTACCAAGCCTCCCTTTTTACTCCTCACTAAAATTTTACCTGCAGTGAAAGAGAAAATCAGAAGTACAGTGCAACAATATATTTAAGAAATGGTATTAATCAGATGGTGATAATTAAAAAAATCCAACGAACTTTTGGAAAATTTGAAATCACAAAATTTTACCAAATTCAATAACAAAAATCCTTAACATAAAAAATTAGGACTATTCAACTCATCTTCTCGTTTAAATTCATCATTTCGTGAGTTCTGTGGTCGATGCAATGACCTTGTCAGCAAATACAATTTATCATAGAGTCAAATGCTGACTGACGTTTTTCAAACCAATTATTTGTCCATTATTTATACACTGAATTGACGACGGATTTTTTCCGTTATTTCCTGATCATGACAAGGAGCACAAGGTGGGCAGGGGATTCTCACTCCTCCATGGCACCTGATCCCACCTCCTTCGGGGGGGGCGTGTTTGCTCTGCTTTTGTTTTGTATTGTTTTATGGACCTTGAGATTGAATACTGTTCGTTATCTCCATATCCTTCATATAACCATTCCCTACTATAAATTTAAGTCCAGGCTTTTTGATATCTCTCAGTTGATTCGATACGAAAGGGGATGATCTATGTACGGCTACTTCTAAAACGAGGTAAACTTGATAAACAAGTTTATGAAACAAGAAAATCAACAGTCTCATTTAAAGTCATCATTTCGAAGATCTATGGTCGACACAACGACCTTGTCAGCAAATACAATCTATCACTAAGTCAAATGCTGACTGACGTTTTTTATACGAATTGCAAGGCCATCATTACACACTGAATTGCTGACGGATATTTCCGTTATTTCCTGATCATGTCAAGGAGCACACTGCAGGTGTGAACAGTTGGCAGGCAATGCTCACTCCTCCTTGGCACCTGATCCAACCCTTGATATTTTAGAGTTTTTTGTTTGCTCTGCTCCTGATTTGTATTGTTGAATGAATTTTTGAGCTTGAATACTGTTTGTTATCTCCATAACATTAAATAATATTTCTTACAGGCGAAGGAATACTTGTAGTCATTAACCCATGTCAAATTTTTAGAATTGACACAACATCGGTGACGAACATAAAATTCGGATATTCCGTCATCAAGCAAGAGTCCATCAAGTGGCTTTTCACTACATGTCCATTTACAGCGTTGTAATGCTACGTATTAATTTATTATAGATGACCGTGAAAAATTGAACACTTATTCGAATTCAAATTAATGGAGTTCTAGTTCCATACATTTATTACCATAGAACATTGGCGCGACTCTTCATAAATTTTTATGACTGGAGCAGATGTATATACTAATTATATGTCATTCCTTCTGCTATTAAGCTAGCAAGTCCTCATTAATGTATATTAGATAGGAGATTAATTGTGATAAACCACCCGCCCCAAGAAAACCCAAATATACACCTTTCGCAAAAAAGATTAAAAGATTAAAAAATACCATAAATCTGGAAATTTTTAAGTCGATTTTACTAGTACTTTGCGAATTCGGGTCAAAATACAGCAAAAATTTCCAGATTTATAGTATTCAACATATCGTCCTAACAAGGAAAATTTACTATCATGAATAAAGGTATATTTATATGCACAAGTAGTATATTCATGTACTTATACAAATAAAATGGACTCCATTTTTGAAAATCATTAAGTCATTTTTTCCACAGTCAACTTTTTTCGTAGCACAATAATATAGACTTTAGAATGCAGTATTAAACAGATGATGAAAAGCCAGAAGAGATATATTTATTATTATAGAGATAAATATAAAAGTTAGTTATGATATGGCTTTAAAAAATCTCCCATGGTCTGTGATTCTACGTTATATTTGTTTTTCATTCCCTTCGCTACATGATTTGGAACAGAAAAAAAATCAGTGGGTAAAAATCCTATGCAACCCCCTCCTCCCCAAAAAAAACAATTCTAGTTGTATTAGGTTAATTACGACTGGTGACCTTTCTGAACTTTGTCATTTATGCCACTTTTAACAAATGTATATTTAATGTCATGATTTTTATGTAGAAACAATTATTACAGTATATACAAATGACGTATTTCGACGCTTCTGTAATAAATTAATGATGAATTCAGCGTTTGAGCAGCTGCTTTTACAATTATGTGTCATTATTTGCGTGATTTACCTTATTCATCCCTATTTGCAGTGTATTAGATGGAAGATACTAGTATATAAATACCAAACAAAAAATCTTTTTTTGCAAATTGGAGAGATATACTTGCGTTGTAGAGTAAAAATAGTGCATAAGAAAACCATGCAACAGGTAGTATTATTAATAATAATATTAATGAAACTTAAAAACCCATCAAGTGAACGTAAAACGTTTTGTACTGATTTTAATGAAGCATATTTATTTTCTTTGCAATCTAGTAGTCTTTGGTTTTGTTTTTAGATTTTATGATCATAACAAGAATATAATAAATTCCATTTGATAAAGGAATTTAATGATATGTCAACGTATGTTTGTCATTCTAAGTTAAATAAACATTTACAGACAGGATGTTTCTTTGGAATTTTGCTTCTCGCCAACGTGGTCCTCGTTGTTTTTTCCTGTAGTTGTATCATGCAAAATCCCTTCAACGGTTTCTGCGAATCCGAAAATGGTAGGTTTTCATCTTTCTGAATTTTAACAGTGTGTTATATGCACAATTAATTTAAACAGTGTTTATCCTTGTTTCAGTTCTCGTTGTGAAAGCCTTGGAATTAATTGAGGATGAACGGATGAATTCATACAGGGCAGAAATTTTGAAAGTATTCAAGTCGGTAAGAAATCAACAATAAAGATAGATTGCAAGAGCATGTTCTACGTATGAACAATTTCTAAAACGAGGTAAATTATTGACAAGCAAGTTGATGAAACAAGAATATCAGCAGTCTCGATTAAAGTCATCATTTCGTAAGTTCTATGGTCGATACAATGACCTTGTCAGCAAAATACTTAGATGCAATTTATCATTGTGTCAAATGCTGACTGACGTTTTTCATACCCATTGTTAGTCCATTATTTATACACTGAATTGACGACGGATTTTTTCCGTTATTTCCTAATCATGACAAGGAGCACACGGCGGGTGTGACCGGTCGGCAGGGGATGCTCACTCCTCCATGGCACCTGATCCCACCTCTGATGTCTCGGGGGTCCGTGTTTGCTCTGCTCTTATTTGTATTGTTTTATGGACTTTGAGATTGAATACTGTTCGTTACCTCCATATCCTTCATTGCAAAGAGATTTAAAATCAAAATTTAAAACCTTTTTCAACCAATCATTTATGTATTCTACTTCATGAACTTAATAAATAAAAACTTGTTTAACGTAGGATGCATATTTAGGAAGGAATGCAACAAAAAATTAACTTTCCTTTTTAATAAAAAAAAAAATCTAATTGTCATGTAGAGACTCTTATTGTTTTAGAATGTAAGGTTTAAAACTCATCTGTTTATGTTTTCTCTTCTGGATTCAGAGAGAACCATTGACAAGAAACACAACAACTATAAATACAGCAAAATATGGCAGCCTTTGTGGAACATCCCTACCATTAAATGTACCAATGATGATATCACGTAAGGCAACATTCTGTCTAAAACGTTGTAATATAATTAAGGGAGAGTTACAGTTTTACTAAGAAAAATATCTTTTACAGATTCGAGTATTTAGTCGTTAATCATTTTTTCATATTTATTTCTCATTCCAATTGTTAGGTCTATGATTTTACACTAAATGTGACTACGGAATATTATAAGATAGGGGTCACATTTTATGTGGCAGGTCGACAGGGGATTCTTACTCCTCCGAGACACCTGATCCATAAGATGATGCTTGATAATGAAATCATATTCCATTTTGTACTATGTATTCACTAAAAGTAACTCTTTAGCCACTGGAGGTGGGAATGGTGGGTCTGAGTTCCAGATTGGATTGTGTGACGCAATAAGAATGAAGTACAGTGAACAACTTGAAAACTTCGGAGACGATTTAGATTGTAGTTGTAGGGTACGTAGACTCTTTCTTTTTTCTCTTCCTCTTTCCCCCTCTCCCACTCCTGCTGACATTTCATAATAAAGTTTCATAGTATACATTAAAAAGATGTTGAACGAAGAAAAAATACATGTAATAACATAGTAAATATCATAAATAATTTGGAAAATTATGCAAAAAGAAAGAACCACTAGTCTCCAAGAAAGATTAATTCTTGTTTTATTACTTTTTTTTATTTTCACGAGTGACTAAGATGTTCAATGTACAGTAGATATAGTACATGCATAAAACATGAAATGCAAACTTTTTTTCATTAATGGCATTAAGTATTCATCATTTTTTTTACATTTCAAAGGTGTCAACTGGTGGCTTTGGGGATTCTTTCTACCCTAAGGAAATGTTGTGTCCATGGATTGGATATTTTAATAAGCTGAGTTGTCCGGATGGAGACAGGATGAGGTGCTCAGTAGACGATAGTGGAGAATGTCATTGGCGGTGTAATTCAGATTGAATGATCTTCTGAGACTGCTTGTAGGAGTTTTGAGAACATCTTTTCCATACCAACATTTAATGACCAATTTTATGAAAATAAGTTTGGTATGAAAAATGTTTAAAATGAAATAAATTGTAAAAGCAATACAAATTGAAGATTTTATTATGAGAACATATTTTTAGAACCTCTGTTACAATCCTTTTCATTTAAATTGCATTAGTGAAAGACATCATGAAAAACGAGCAAATTATCCATCATCAGACCTTTCAGTGACGGAGTGTATGTTGTTTTATATCCCATTCGAGATTTTCTTTACTCATGTAGATAACCACTATATACTCAAAGATAATATCCATAATACACTCTAATGCCATTGTAAAGACGAATAATGATCCCGGTAAAATTAACTTCTCAAATATCGACGGTGAATATGAACCCTTTTAGGTAAAGTATCCTAAGGTCAGGTAGAAGTTGGTTCCCTTTGAAAATTATCCTATCCCAACAGGGTGATCTTTTGATTTTTGACAACCATTTTATTATTTGCTCTGACGAACACAGGACGAACATGCAATCAAAATGTAATACAAAACCATTACATACGTTTGGATATTTCGCTAGAGAAAGTTTCTAATGACAAACTTATTACAAACCTTTATGATAATAGAGATGACTCAATTTTTTCTATCTCTTCTATCTCCAAATGCCTTATTAATGTAGCAATATACCATTTTATCCTGTACATGGAATATATATTAACGGGATCGCCTGCGTGGCGCAGTGATAGAGTGCCTGCTCTATAGTCGCGAAGTAAGGAGTTAATCCTTACGTCGCGGGTTCGAATTCCACAGTGGGACGTGGAGACCGGTCCCTCGGATGAGACCGTATAAATCGAGGTCCCGTGTCGCAGAAGATGCTGGCACGAAAAAGATCCCTCACTGCTCAATGGCCCTGAATGCCGAGTATAGGACAAAATTTGCAGCTCTCCACCGGCAAGTGGTGGCATCTCCATATAGTGAACAATTCTCGAGAGGGACGTTAAACAACATGCAAGATAACAAAATCTACAAATAACGATGTCTTCCGAATCGAATTTTCCATCGCCAACATTTTATGTAGTAGAAAATTTACTAAGTATATAGTTTTTTAAATCTCCTAAAATATTCGGTAAGCTAGAGAATTCTCTGAGGACGGTTCACTTTAAACAGGGGCAGGGTACTTACAATTAAGATGATATTAGAGGTCTAAACAGTCTCAATCAAAGACTTGATTTTTTTCTTTATTTTTCGAATTTTTTTTTAATTTTGAAAATTTCTGTGTTCCTATAATGACTTTGTAAGTAATTGCATTTTAATATATTAATCATTTCTTGTAAGATTATACTACTGTAATTTTAGAATCTTTATATACTTGAATTCAGAAGGAACCATTAACAAGAAATACTACAATTATAAATACAGCAAAATATGGCAGCCATTGTGAAACATCCCTTCCATTAAGTGCACCAATGATGATCACGTAAGGCAACATTCTGTTTAAAACTTTGAACTACATTAAAGGGCCAATTGTAAGTTGTTTCTTTTTTTTTAAAAGAATGCCTTTAAAAAATTAATGGCTGAAATGAAATGATAATTCTAAAAATTGAAAGATAAAAAAAATTATGAATATTGTGTCGAAATCAAATATATTTTTGGCATTGAAACGTACATTGTTTATGGCATTCAAAATTTCAGAGACTAAAGAATCATAAATAAATATTATTAATGCACAAAGAAAACTCTCAAAACAAACACAAAATAATGTTATTTTATAGTTTGTAAATTGGGGATAAACCAACTACTTTGTTAAAATTAACGCGGGTTAAATACCATAGTACTCTGAAGTTGAAACTATCTAATATGTAGTCTTTAGGGACTCTTTTGAGCAGAATTTGTGCAAGATCCTATGCATGAAAAGAAGCAAACACTTGCTGTGGCCTTTCACTCGACATTTAGATATATCAACGACGTATTATATGTTAACTTTTTTTCCATTCTTATGTCGATACGATATATCCTGATGAGCGTGAAATAAAAGATACCACAGAGTCTGACACATCTGTTTCATATTTGGATATCTTACTTGAAAAGAAATTAATGGTAATCTAACAATGATAAGTTCTATGATAAACGCAATGATTTTAACTTTTCTATCGTCAACTTCCCTTACCTTTGCAGCAATATACCTTCATCACCTGCATACAGAGTTCATGTATCTCAGTTGATTCGATATGCAAGAGCATGCTCTACGTATGTACAATTTCTAAAATGAGGTAAGTTATTAACAATTAAACGAGTTGATGAAACAAGAATATCAGCAGTCTCGTTTAAAGTCATCATTTAATAAATTCTGTGGTTGATACAAAGAATCGTCAGCAAATACAATTATCATTGAGTCAAATGCTTACTGACGTTTTTCATACCAATTGTTAGTCCAAGATTTATACACAGAATTGACGAAGAATTAATCCATTATTTCCTGATCATGACAAGGAGCACACAGCGGGTGTGATCGGTCGGCAGGGGATGCTCACTTCTCCATGGTACCTGATCCCACCTCTGATGTTTTGGAGGTCCACGTTTGCTAGACTCCTGTTTTGCATTGTATTATGGACTTTTGATTCTGAACACTGTTCGTTTTCTCCATATGCTACTTAAGTACTTACGGATAAGACCCCAAAAATTAAACTGATCGTTAAATGAAATTAATGATCGAATTTGAAAATGCTGGCATGGCGTGGAGCAGAGCGGATCAAAAACTCTTGACTTTGGAAGATGCCATTAAATATGGAAAATGAGTATATTATAAAAAAAGTATCAATTATTTGTCAAAAGCTTTCCTCATTTTAGAAATCTTTCGTATGTAAGACATGCTCTTGTGCATCGAATCATCTGAGAAGGATATTGAGATATTGAGAAGCTTGGTATATTTCGCGTCGACATATAAATGGAAATTAATTATTTCTTATTGATTATAGGTCGTCAATTTATCGAAATGTCGAAATGAAGGCTACAGCCAGAATTTTTCTCTTCTCATGTAATACTTTTTGAATTAATTTTATTTCATATGAATATTAAAAAAGATCGGCATACAATGGGGGTACCGATATGATTTCCAAAACATTTTACATCTTACTTATATATCAGCAAGGACTTTTCAATATCACTTTGCTTTTGGACATGTAGAATGCATTTTCAAAACGATACCCACCTTAGGAGAAACTTTCTCATAGAATAAAGTTATATATTATTATGATATAATCTTCAATTCTTTTCAATGTATTCAATAAATTTGACTTTTAGCCAAGGGAGGTGAAAATGGTGGGTCTGATTTCTGTATTAGCTTGTGCGACGCAATAAGAATGAAGTACAGTGAGAGACTTGAAAACTTCATAGACGATTTAGATTGCAATAATTATTGTAGGGTATGTAAACTCAATCTCTCTCTCTCCCTCGTCCCGTGGGGATCCGGGTTAGAATAGGTCTTCATACCCCCTTGCTTGTCGTAAAAGGCGACTAAATGGGGCGGTCCTTCGGATGAGACCGTATAAACCGAGGCCCCGTGTCACAGCAGGTGTGGCAGAATAAAGATCCCTCCCTGCTCAAAGGCCGTAAGTGCCGAGCATAGGCCTAAATTTGCAGCCCTTCAACGGCAATGGTGACGTCTCCATATCAGTGAAATATTCTGGAGAGGGACGTTAAACAGTATACAATCAATCAATCTCTCTCTCTCTCCTAATGCCATAATTAAGCTTCACAGTATACATTTAAATAGATGTTGAATGATATAGAAAAAAAATCAATATTGTAAATATCACAGATAATTAGAAAGCTATACAAAAATACCGGTAAATGAATATGAAGTTAAAGAAATGATTAGCTTTTTTACCATTAGCATTCTTTTGCCTTATTTTATTATTATGATTGAGTAATTGTTCAAAATATAATATATAGTACATGTACATGAATAAAGCATGAAATGCAAACCATCGTGAGAATTAAAGCCATTATGTATTCATCCTTTTATAGTTTTTAACTGGTAGCTATGAGGATTCTCATTACTCTAAGGAAATGTTGTGTCCAATGATTCGATATCTTAATAAGCTGAGTTGCCCGAATGGGAATAGATTGAGATGTTCAGCAGACGATATTGGAGAGTGTCAATGGCGGTGTAAATCTGATTGAAGGATCTTCTAATATTTATATACGATTATGAACATCTCTCCTAGACCTACACTCAGACACCAATAAAAAGTATGTTTGAAATGAGAATGATTAATTGTTGTTGTTTAACACCCCTCTCGAGAATTTTGCTCTCATATGAAGACGCCATCACTTGCCGGTGAAGAGTTAAAAATTTTGTCCTATGCTCGGCACTCAAGGCCATTGAGCAGTGAAGGATCTTTTTTGTGCCAGCACCTACTGCGAGATGGGGCCTCGGTTTAAACGGCCTCATCCGAAGGACCAGTCTCCACGTCCTACAGTTGGATTCGTACCCGCAACGTAGGGATCAACTCCTTACTTCGCAACTCTAGAGCAGACACTCTAACAATTGCGTCACGCGAACGACGTTTGAAATGAGAAATAATTGAGAAAAAAATAAATAGCTATAACAGTGTGCAGAAAATAAAAAAATTATGTCCATAATTGTTAATGCATGTAACAGTATTCAAGCTCATGAGTCCAATAAACACCGTACAAAAAAGGAGCAGAGCAAACGCGGCCCTCCGAAACATCACAGGTGGGGTCAGGTGGTGCCCTGAAGGAGTGAGCACCCCCTGCCGACCGGTCACACCGCCATGTGCTCCTTGTCATGATACTAATAGAAAAATCCGTCGCAATTCAGTAAGTCAATAGTGGAATAATGGACAAACAAATAGTATGAAAATGCAATGGTTTGAAGACAATAGAAATGCCACCACATTTTATTCCTATTCATTGTAGAAGTAGGGGGGAGAAACTCGGTATGTAAACTAATACAAGAAACAAAAATTACAAAATCCTAAGTACATGTACAACATTTCACAAATTCAAGTTTGTATGGCTATAGGTCCTTCCTTAAGTTTAGAATTAAGATTAAAATCAATATAAACAAGCAATGCCAATAAAGAGATTCTGTGTTTGCTTTAATACAGATATTGTTTAACATGTCCATGGTCTGGGATGTTGCTATTTAAAATATATCTAGAACTCATTTAGGATATATCCCCCTTTTGGTTAAAAGATGGTGTTCAACTTTCTGACCTAGGGAGTTGGGGAGGGGGGATTGAATATTTCTGGATGAAGTTGGAATCTGTCCATCTGGAAGGAAATAAGTTGGGGAGTTCAGTATTGTTGTGGGTCAGTTGACTTGGTGCTCCCTTGTGGAGTGACTGCAAACGTTTACCATGTGCACACTAAAGTCAACTGATTTTTAAGTACTATTAATAGGAAAAAATTGTTGACTAGTGGTTGACATGCACTGATCGAGTGAATATTTTGTTCTGCATGATGGGAACTGCATTGCTTTGTGACTGGGTCTGATAACTTGTAGAAAACTGCATTTTGCATTAAAATAGTTATTGCGGATTGTGTTTGTGAATTAGTAAAGATTAACTAAGTAACCGTCCGCGGATTACCCGGGAAGGTCAATTTGTTTACAATCGCCGAAGTGGATGGACGATTGATTGATTTGTTGTTGATGCTGACTTGGGTCTTCCAATGTATTGAATTGTTCGACGACCCACGAATAATGCCAAGACAATACTGAACACATACAAATAAATATTTATTACGTTTTGATGATGTTGAATTTTCTCTTTATAAACAACAGCATCTATTTAATACTATAAAATATGTGCATTTATTTTATGAGAAAAGATGTCTTGTTAGATGGAGAGAAGAAGTCGGGGTTTGATGGATGAAACGCAGGCTTCCATACTAACATCAGGTTTGGGCTTTCTTTTATTCCGGGTTTTCTCAAAGGGGAAGAGATCACAAATTAATCAAGAAATAAGATTGGTAAAATACACCGGATTGGCTTAAAAAAATTATTTGGCCTCCAACCCGTCCCATTCTGTTAGAAGTATTCACAAATCGTGTTGGAAGTTTAATGATAAAAGTGCTTTGTAGTTCTTAAATTTCATTTGAGATAAACAGATCGCCTGACAAATGCTTTAGAATTTAAGAATTTTAGTTGAAATGCAATTGGTACTGCTGTGTTGTTTTGATTTTAGGAGGATGGTCGTAGCCTGATTGATGTGGATGATCTGATACCATCAAGACAGCGTGGGATAGGGAATGCCAATATGGAATTCTAGGAGGATTCATTCCTGAACATCATGGCGTATGCGCACACTAAAGTCAATTGCTATTTTAACTAAGTACTATTAATGGGAATTAATTGTTGACTAATGGGTGACACTGATCTAGTGAAAATTTTGTGCTGATGGGAACTTCATTGCTTTATGACTGGCTTTGATAACTTGTTGCACATATAAATTTTATATAAAAATAGTTATTGCGGATTGTGTATGTAAATTAGTAAAGATGAACTAAGTAACCGTCCGCGGATTACCCGGCAGTGTCAATTTGTTTCTAATCGCTAAATTGGATTGATGATTGATTGATTTATTGTTGATGCTGAAGTGGGACTGCCGATGTGTTGAATAGTTCGGCGACCCATGAATAATGCCACGACAATACTCAACAGATACAAATGAATAATTATCAACTTTTGGTGGCGTTTTATTTTATCTTTATAAATAACTCACATTTTAGACATGAAAATATAAAAGAACTGAGTAAAAGTAAAAAAATAAATAATCATGGTTACAGAGAAAATTATATATATATAAAAAGAGTTGATATGTGATTAAAAATACATGGATTCCTGCTCCATGTTCCTTCCTATTTATTTTATCTCTTTGTGAAAGGACCGAGAAACAAAAATAACCACTGTTTTGCTACGCGTAAAGCCCATTCTCTGTGAGTGTTCTGAGTTTGTAAATATTGGTCACCTTTGTCATTTATGACACTTTTAACAAATGTTCATGTCAGTATGTTCACAGAGAACCAATAATTACATTGATAGAGTCAGCGTTTGGGCAGCTGCGGTTGCAGTCATGTGTTATTAATTATGTGATTTACCTAATTTATCCATATTTGCCTTGCTTTATAGAGATTATATATAAATACAATACCTCAACTCTTTTTTACAATATTGGAAAGGTATACCGGTACTTTATTTGAAGTGTGAAAAATAGCGCACAAAAAGACCATGCAACAGGTAAAATCATAATATTCATGAAATTTAAATGATCTATCTTAAACGTTAATGTACTCATTTAGAGAAGCCTTTAATTTTATTTTTCTCTTCAAACTAGTACTTTTAGTACTGTTTTTTAATTAAATGAATTGAATACATGTACGACAAGAAAACAATGGATTTTATTTGGTAATAGAATTGAATGATTTCTTTATGGATGGTTATTAATTTATTTTTTACATTTACAGATTAGAAATTTCTTTAGATTTCAGCTTTTTGCCAACGTGTTCTATGTTGGTTTTTCCTGTATGTGTGCTTTGCAAAATCCCTACAACGGATACTGCGAATCCGAAAATGGTAGATACTCATATTTTGAATTTTTTTGAACTTTAGTAAACTCTTAAAAGACTTCAGAATTGTTTTGACAAAATTTAGAATCTGTAACCACAAACTTCCAGTCGAATCTGATAGATGGACTAATACTGATAGATATGTAATTTATGTAACAAGGCTACTTTGGGTGATGAATTTCATAATGTAATGGAATGTTAATATTTTTCGTCTTTACGTGTAAAACTTATTAATAAGAAGTATCGTTCTCATGTAAATACTTATATAAGTTTGGAAAAATTATGTCCATCACAAATGTTGACTCTCTGTTAAAACTGTCTGTGTTTGCTAAAAAGATATTGGCCTGTTTTCAGTAACTATTTTCTTATTTGACACTACTCTTCCTAACTTGGCTTTGTATTTTGTATATATGTAAACATGTTCCTGTACCTCATATACCATTGTATGGTCTGAGAGTAAATAAACAAACAAACGACTATGTGTAATTGCATAGAAAATTTACGCAATGATTATTTTATTTCAGTTCTTGTTGTGAAAGCGGTTGAGTTGATTGAGCATGAACAGGTGAATTCATATAAGGCAGAGATTGTGAAAATATTCAAGTCGGTAAGATATTTTATATATAAGACTATAACTGTTTAACCTATATCAAACAAGTCATGTATACCACTTCATGTATATTTGGGAAATACTTCAACAAAAAAATACCCTTCCTTTAAATACATTAATATCTTCTGAATACAAAATAATAAATGATCTGTTTCTTTATCTTCACCGGGATTCAGAAAGAACCATTGACAAGAAATACTACAACTATAACTACAGCAAAATATGGCAGCCTATGTGGAACATCCCTTCCATTAAATGTACCGATGATGATATCACGTAAGGAAACATTCTGTTTAAAACTTTGAACTACATTTTAGAACCAGTTGTAAGTTTATTTGATAAGAATTTCTTTAAAAGATTAATAGCTAAAATGAAATGATAATTCTAAAAATTGAAAGATTTAAAAAAATTTGAACACTGCGTCTAAATCAAGTACATGTATTATATTTTTCAATATGGCATTAAATTAGGTATTGATTAAATTCATAGACAAACAAATAATAAATAAATATCAAATTGCTAGAAAAAAATCAATCAAAATGTTTTTATAGCTTGTGATTTGGTCATCAACCAATTACTTTTTAAAACATACTGTAAATCACGTTTTATTCGCGAGAACTTAATTTTCGCGTCATTACGCGAGACAATGAGCTCGCGAAAATTTCATTCTCGCGTTTAAAAGTATTCCTTACGATCATATAGAGGACAAACAACAATTCGTGAAAATTATGGTTCGCTAATAAAGAGTCAATGACTATCTCGCAAAAATAAGGTGTCGCGAAAATGTATATGCTGCACTTCCTTATTGAAAACATATACTCAGTAGGTAGTCTTTAGGACCCTGGGTCCCTTTTACAAAGGAATTTATAACTAAGACCAAAAATAGTAATTGATTGTACAATTGAATAATTAATGAATAATTACCCACCGTGTACCATTTTCCTTGATCGGGAACAAACAAGAAAATCTGTACACGATTCAGTGTGTGAATAAAGGCCTAACATAAAACATGTCTGTCAGCATTTGACTTAAAAATAGGTTAGATTTGCTGACAAGGTCATTGTATCAACCAGAACATTTGCAAAATGAAAACATTGTAATTGAGTTTTGATATCTTTATTTTACATGTATCAACGTTTTAGTCAAAAGCTTTCCTCATTTTAGAACTCTTTCGTATGTAAAGCAGCATGCTCTTGCGCATAGAATCATCTGAGAGACATAAACCCCCATATACATGTGATAAGACTCTATTGCTACATAAGTAAAGGAATATGTACATTGAAAACGTAAGGTTATCACGTTTATCATTAAGCTATGTTGTTTTATGACCATAAACGTCTGATTTTAGTAAAGTATCCAAATTTGAAACAGACGTGTCAGACTCTGTTGTATTTGAATTCAAACTCACTGGTATATTTCGCGTCGAGATATGAGTGAAAGTAATTATTGCTAATTGATTATAGGTCGTTGATTTATCGAAATGTCGAGTTTTTTCTTCTTGTGTAGAACTTTTTGAATTAATTTAATTCATATGAATACAAAAATAGCTCTGGTAACAATGGAGCATTATTGGTACCGATTGGAATTACAAAGCATTTTATATCTTACTAATACATGTATGTATGTCAGCAAGGATTTTTCAATAATATCACTTGGTTTTTGGACATGCAGAATGCATTTTTCAAAAAAATACCCGCCTTAAGGAGATTAAACAAGCATTCCGAGAGTATTGCATAAGTAATAAACGTGCCCTACCGGTATTCCCCTTTCTCTTTGGGATGTCATTTTTATTAGACCCTGCGTATGAAAAAGTGTCACTAAATTATGGATATTTCGGTTTATTACTTGTTTATGAATGAAATGTCTTGAAATTAAGTCGATCTGCCTTACAAAGAAAGACGACCTCTTTGATTGCCATTTGACACACATGAATGCTTTGATCAGAACAGTTCATTTTACGTGGTTGAAAAACAATTTCATACCAAAAATCGAATGTTATCTATATTTGTCACTAGAAAGCTATCCAGCAAGTTTCAAATCATTATCGTGAACCCAGTTATAAAAAAATGATAAAAATACCATAATTCCTTAAAAAAATCAGTGAAGCAGAACGAAATGCAAACTTTATCTTTAACCAATCAAAGTAAGTATCATGATACTTAAAATCAGCTCAATATCTGAAAGCGTTCAGAAAAAAAGTGCGGAAACCCCTGAAAATTTGAAAATGTCGTAATTCTGTAAAAAGTCATTGAAGCGGAACGGCATTCAAACTTGATCTGTAACTCATCAAGATATATTCAAATTCTAAAAATCAGCTCAATATCTAGGCGTTTAGAAAAAAATTGCGGAAAAAGAAGTAGGACAGACTGACAGACATAGGACAGCTAGACGGACGGATGGACAGACGCAGAGGAGACCTATAATCCCCTCCGGTTTCACCGGTATGGGACTAATAAGGCGATATATAATTATGATATAATCATCCGTTCTCTTCAACGTATTCAATAAATGTGACTTTTAGCCAGTGGAGATGAAAATGGTGGGTCTGAGTTCCGGATTGGCTTGTGTGACTCAATAAGAATGAAGTACAGTGAAAGACTTGAAAACTTCATAGACGACTTAGATTGCAGTTGTAGGGTATGTAAAGAAACTCTCTCTCTCTCTCTCTCTCTTTCTCCTCTAATGTAATAGTTAAAGGCCGGGGCCCGGATATAAAAGGCAGCCAATCGAAAAATGTTGGGGAAATTCAACTTTCTATGCAGCTTTCAGATCTGAGAAGCATTTTTGAGAAAATATGCTTTTTATAATCATTTTAAATTCTTATTTTTGGCATGGAAGCAGCCACCTTGATGGTGAATAATGTGTCCATCTTTCATGGTTGAAAAAAAATTATATCTTGAGAAATTTAGGAATAAAGTTCTGAAGCTGCACTGAATTTTGAATTTCTTCTCAGTGATTGACAAAGTAGGCGGAGATAACCAGTGTTTTGTTTACACAGGAAGTGGCTGTAGCCATGTGCTGCAGCACATGCTCTGTGTGGAATTGTTTTTCACACTATACTATAAATAGTTTTCACTAGCATTTTTTATATAATTTATAAAGAGAAAAATGACAGGAAAACATTTTTATTTTGAACAGTAAGTAAACAATTTTTGAAAATAAATATACATTAACAGAATTAATTTTTTTTTCATACAAACCTTAGGTGAACAAGTGATAATTAGCCCACTTAATATATTCCAGTATATTCCAGTCATTTAATTATATATAAATAAAATATTCACAAGTCAAAAAAATATTTTTAACATGGGTTTGAGTTCCCAATCACTCCCACATATGTCCCATGTATGGCTGATCATTAAGATTCGGTAGCCAATGTCTTACAGTGCTCACAACACATTTTGGCATAAGGTCCCTCCTGTGATAAATGTAATTTTTTCTGCGCGGATCCTGTCTTAGGGCATTCCTTTTCCGCTGAATGTATCTCGGATCCTTCCAAACATTTCTATGGAACAACATTGTCCAGAATCTTTTGTATTTGTCCTTTCTCCTTTGAGAATTGCTTCTGTTTGGCGGCTCCGGATCCTCTAACCACCACATCTGACGGTTGGTTTCCGATGTTATGCAAGGACGGCATAGACAGTGGACACATTCCTCTTCTTCATCATTTTGATTTATAACGAAATCAGCAACATCTTCATTGTTCTGCTCCTCTTGGGCCTGGTTTACATTGTCCTCGATTGGAACCTCATTGAAATCCCACTCATGGTGTGCAAAAAGATGGCGTATTGTTTCTCTCTGAGTTTCTGTAACTTCAATTGCTAAAATAGATTTGTCTTCTGTTCTCTCCATGTTGTAGTCAGCAAATACCAAGATGGCTTCACATTATACTTGGAACACTGGAAAGCCCAATCATTTCAAAAGGACCATACAGGATACATTGAATACTTACATAAAGAAAGAGAAGCAAACCACATATTTGTGAATTAAGAGCTGCACAAATGTATCATAATATTTTAGGAGCTCTACATTATCATTATTTTTTAATTAAAATATTTTAAGATAGATAAATTTTAAGAAGAATTTTATTAGATAACCCTAATGTGCCTCTGTAACTCTGCAGCGAAAGGTCAGATTATGTCATTGTCAGATGCTAGATCAGGATTTTGGCGGGGAAGTGCTAACTACAGATAGGATTAGGTGTCAAGTCTGACCATTTTTATGTGAGGGGTGTCAAGATTGCAGATATGCAGCTTCTTGGATGTAGAAATCTAAAAATTAAATTGTTTTTAAAAATTTATGTTGAAAAAGAAATACAGGCTTTATATAAAGTGTTCATATATGCAATTCAGCATCATTTGTCGAGTTAAAAAAAATTATATGCATGTTTGTAAACAAACACCCCTTTTTCAAGAATAATAGTATATTCCCAGAATTAGTATCTTGTACATTTGTAAAAACCAAAAAGTTCAAAACAACCACAGCGAATGAAAGTGAATATGTCTAGTCCACCGAAAAAACGAAAGAGAACACCAAGTTTCAGAATTGAATTATCAGGAGATGAAAATAAGAAAATCAGTGTATTGGAAAATTTACAAAAACTAAGGACTGAATTAGAGAGCAAACTGAATAAACATGTTGGTAATCTGCAAGTCATTGAATATCTCTTTTCTCTTTGGACTGAGAAAAGAAATGAGGAACACATCCAAGATGATGTTCCACAGTCTGCCCAAGAAAAATCTCCAGCACCTAGTCCTTACATTAAAGTTCAGAAAAAGGATGTGAATCAAAAACTCTTCTTGTGTGCTGAAGATTCTTTGAGGAGACTGGTGGAAATTGCAGAATACCACGGTCAAAATTGTACTGGGAATTTAAAAATGAAGAATAAGCATCAGAGAGGGCATGTGATGTCAACCAAATTTCAATGCGAGGAAGAGGGGTGTAGGCATACATTTCTGTGGTCTTCATCTCCTTATTTGCCTAACAATGAATATTTGGTAAATAACCGCGTCAACCATTCTTTATTATGCAGCGGGATGCTTCCATCACACTACACTAGATTTGCCGATGGAGCAGGTATTGGAAAAATATCAAAACAGGATCGGCAAAAGTTTTTCAATCAATCAAAGAAACACATTCAAAAGGAGTATGAAGACTCAATCTACACAGCAACTCTGGAGGAAGTGGCATCTTATGAGGACCTTGAGAGTATAGATATAATGACTGATGCACGGCATGGTTGGCGCAAAAATGCTAAAGATTCCAGCGTAGTGGCTATTGGGGACAATACACACAAAGTTTTATCATGTCAACACGTAACGAAATCTGATGATCAAGTGTCACAACGGCATGAAAAACTCGGAACAGAAAGAATATACCAGCATTTGAAAGATCAAAATGTTACAGTAGGAATTCATACTCATGACAGGAATCTGTCAATTAATAAATACATTCGTGAGGAATGCGAGTCTACAAATCAAAATGACACCTGGCATGCAGTAAAATCAGTTAAATCTTCTTTGAAAAAAATATCTTCTGGTCCAGCTTATCTTGAGGGAAAATCCTGGTCATCTCAACTTGATGACAAAGTGGAGCCAGTGTGCACTCACTTTCATTGGGCCATTAGAAACTGTGATGAAGATACCTCAAAACTTCAAGCACTTCTATTGAACATAGTAGAACATTACAAAAACAATCACTCAAATTGTCATTCGTCCTCCAGGTGCCAAATGGATCCAAACTATGAAATATCTCGAAAAGTTATTTCTAACCCGTGTGCCGAGAAGTTGTTGCTAGGGGTCATAAAAAATTCTATTGTTTATAAGCATCCACAGGATTACATTTTATGCCACGATACCTTTTATGTTGAAAGCTTCAACAATGTCATGAATGTATACCAAGATAAAAGAATATCATTTTCTGATGACATGTACAGAGCAAGATCTAATTTGGCTGTATGTCATTGGAATGAAAATGTGGACAGAGAATACACATCTGTTTGGAGACCGAATCACCGTATGCCAAGAAGTGCTAAGGGTAAAAAGAACTACAAAAAATTAACTTTCTCTTTTAGGAAAAATATTTGGATGCGATATGTGAAGTGTGTGTTCAAAGCTAAAAGAAGAAAGTGATTTTATTAATTTTATTTGAAGAAGACATATGTGTAATTATCCCAATTTAGATGAACTTTGTATGAAACTCCATTAATTTATTAGTATGAAACTTTTGTGTAAATGTAAATGTAAACAGATGTGTATTCTCTGTCCACATTTTCATTCCAATGACATGTGATTATCTGCAACAACTTTACACTGTTTATTAACTGCATAAATGTGTTAATAAGTAAATGTTTTATAATTAATTAAACTTGAATAATTAGACTCGCAGTGCACAGATTTCATTTCTTTATTTATATTTACACACAAAATGGAATGGAATTCCCACTGTCGGTAATTTGTAAACAAAGCTGACTCAGCTCAGTGCAGTTCTTATCAGCAGCACTGACAGTGATGGAGATAAGCGCCGCCTATTTTACCAGGTGGCAAAAAATCTAGGTCGCCCCCGGCCTTTAAGCTTCATATATTTAAATAGATTGTCATGTTGTAAATTTTGAATTTACCGGATGGCAGTAAATACAAAATTTACAACATGACAGATGCTGAATGATATCGAAGAAATATTATTGTAAATATCACAAATAATTAGAGACCTATGCAAAAAAAAGAGAAATATGAAGTCCTAGAGATGATTAACTTTTTTACTATTAGCATTTTTTTCGCCTTATTTTATCATTAATTTTTATTGAGTAAAATGTTCAATATATAATATATAGTACATGAATAAAGCATAAAAGGCAAACCTTCTTGTTAATCAAAGCCATTATGTATTCATCCTTTTATAGTTTTTAACTGGTGGCTATGAGGATTCTCACTACTCTAAAGAAATGTTGTGTCCAAGGATCCGATATTTTGATAAGCTGAGTTGCTCGGATGGGAATAGATTGAGATGCTCAGCAGACGACAGCGGAGAGTGTCAATGGCGTTGTAAATCTGACTGAAGGATCTGCTGAGACTACCGGTATATATACGATAATGAACGTCTCTCCTAGACGTACACTCGTACACAAATTGATAATTTGTTTGAAATGAGACTTGTTTGGAAAAGAAATAAATAGCTATAACAATGTGTTAAATTGAAAATATTGTGCAAGATTTGTAGTGCATGTAGGCACGCATTGAAAATTTGAAATTTCAAAGGTCATAGCTTTAATAAATTGGACTGTTATACGATAGTAACATGCTGTTGTTGCCCCAAAATAATTATATAATAAAACAAACGTACGAATTTTTTTTATATATTCTTTATAAAGGCGTATAGTTGTTTTGAGTTACTTTTAAACCCAGTTCACTTGCTCTCATATACCGGAAGGCGTTAATTTTACATGTAAACATTTGCTCCTAATGTGTGAAGATAATTTTTACGAAAAGTTAACAGTCACTCTCAAACTGCATGTGAATTAATATTAAGTTGACAATTTCAAAGTATTTAGTAGTACTTCTTTGGGCTTTCTAATGGCTCTATCTTCAACTCAATGACAGTCATCCGCTTGGCACCGTCATTTGAACATTTCTTTGGGTTCGTTGTGTAAGAAGTTAAACTTTATTTTATGGGTTCAAATCCATGTGCGGGACGTGGATACTCGTCCTACGGAAGAGACCATACAAATGGAGGTCCCATGTTGCAGAGGGTGCTGGCAATTGAAAGATCCGTCATTGCTCAATGTTCCTGACTGCGGAGCATAGGTTTCAAGATCCCCTCTAACGGTCTCGATATTAGTGAAAAATTCCCGGGCTAACGTAAAACAACCAATCAAAACAAAACAAATGACAAAGTGAATGTAACTATCTAATTCATATTTCCTGTTCCTGTTCAGTCATATCTTCTTTTTGACAAAATATTTCATATCATTCAACGTAAATAGCTTGGTACAGGTTCCGGTTAGAGCATAAAGTTACCTGTTCGAGAAAGTTAAATTCCAACATCATGATGTTACTCATTTCTGTTGACTTTTAAAGACCTAAATTAATTCTGGAATATTCAAGAGGACATTCTCTGTGGTAAGAATAGACAAAATACACAGACAATGATGTGCTTCCTTTATAAGGTTTTAAAGACTATTTTAAAAAAGAAAAGAAAGAACTAATATGTATTACAAGATTTGATCTTTAAATAAAAAAACAAATTGAAAAAGAAAACTGAAAATATATATTCACCTAACCTTTGCGGAAAGAATTGACAAGTACAATTCAAGATTTATCTAATTTGATTTTCCACACTGGTTTATTTATATCTATCATATACCTGATGGTAAAATTCATGCCTCTTTTAGAACATAACAAATTCAAGATTATGAATTGATAAATGCATTTCTTAATAATAATAAAATTGAATTTTGCAACAACACTTTTAGCGCCTTATATACTGCTAACATTTTATTATTAAAAGTATCATCCGGCCATTTGTTTATTTTAAGCATAGACTTTGATCCAATGTTTTTCTTTTCCGTGTCTAAATGAAATCCTTTTAAAAAACATATTATTTATACTTTTTTTTCCATCGTGTTTTTTTTAATGATTATCATTTTTAAAAGTTGAATGAAGTAATTGCTTTGATTACTGACGATCTGTTTACCTAAGCATGATTGGTTAGATAAAAGACAAAACTCCTTCAGGAAATTTACAAAAGATACTTGTTGAAAGGTTTTCAATTTGAAAAACTAAAGTTAAGTGGTAGAAAATGAAATCAAACGTGATTTATGTAAAGTATGGTAAATGTTCTTTTGACCTTTATTTTTTCTTAATGGGCAATTGATTCACGAAAAAACTACATATTGGCTATATATCAGATCTGTCGACTTATTTTGAATAGGATTATCACAAGCATATTATTTGAATTCAACAGAATTCTACAATTTTTCTTCAACATTTGATGAGTGATGTTATAATATTTTGCACGGTAGTTTAATTACAAGCATATTTAAGACCTTTGAAAAAAAATGATTTTGACTTTTATGTAACGAATTGTTGAATATGTTATAGCGAATTAAATTCGTAATATCATTTTTTTTTTATTTGTTAAAACGAAATTAACTAGTATTATAATATATACGTTGAGAAGAATTTTGCTAGCGCACATTTATTAAATTGATTTCAAAATTAATATCAAGAGAACCGACCTGATGATTTTTTTTTACTCAAAAGTACTTGAATAATACCAATGTATAAAAATCTCAGAAACACTTTACAGATGAAATATTTGGTTGGATTTCTAATTCTGGTCAACGAAGCCCTGTTTATATTAACATGCTCCTGTATGCCCTCAAATCCTCACAATGGATACTTCGAGGCCAGATATGGTATGTGAACATTTCTACTCTGTTTCCTCGTAATTATAATCAGGGATAAAATTGTGTGGATTTTTTAAAAAATACAATTCAAAAAGTTTTGAAAAATAATGATTCAAATATGTTATTGGTTTTGTTTTTGCTTGTTTGTAAAGGATCCATTGATTTATTGATTTGAATGTTATTTTACGTCCCATGCAAGAATATTTCAGTCATATTGAGAAGTCGCCATATACCGGTGAAGAGATTCAAATTCTGACCTTTACTCGCCACTTACGGTCATTGAGCAGTGAGGGATCTTTGTCTACTGTGACAGTGACACAGAACGTTTTTAAGGATATCCTATCCTCAACCAGGAAGGATAACTCTAAAAGTTAATATTTGATTTGAATTGCATCAAAAGAAAGTTTAAAAATGACATTTTTTCATGCAACAATTTTCATTTTATTCATCTTTATACGTTTCAAGGTTTTTGGAAGTCTTAGAAAAGGTCTTATAAAAGTTGACATTTGTACCCTTTAAAAGGGGGAAAAAAGTAATACAGTTTTAGAGAAATAAAATTTTTTTGAATCCAGTCTTAGATACCAATGCTTATAAGCACAATATGAAATAAGAAGTGATTTGTGGTGTCTTGTAATGATAACAAAAGCCTTTCACACTATGTATTCAAGAACACATGACAGAAATAGAAGACAAAAAATACCAAATAAGTATAAAAATCATGACAATTTCTCTGAATGCATGGATACCTATCGTTTTTTAACCTAAAATATATTTGTTGATCAATTTGCAATTAGAAAATGCATTGCTGATATTCCAATTCTCTTTTTCTGCAAAAAATATTGGAGATTTGACAATTTTCCCTATATAATATGATTAACTTTAATCTTCAACTTTAAAGTAATACTATGGATAAATTTACATAGCTTTGTGGATTCAGGATATTTTATGACTATTTTGGATTACTTAACTGTAATTTCATAAACTTGAGGATTTGACTACCTTAAGGTCATTTCCGAAGGACCCTGTTTATCAACAAAGAAAAAAACATAAAGTAATTTAAAATTTGTTTTAATTTTGATTTTGATTTTGTTGCAGTTTTTATTGTGAATTCCAGTAACGTTAATCCTTCCGAGGATAATATGTACAATTACTATACAACTGAAATTCTGAAAGTAATCAAATCGGTAAGTCGAACTATTCTGATATATAATAAAAACAGCATATAGAGTAACTTTTACTTTTGATGTCATTCGTTGTATTTAATGAATCCTTAGTTGAATATAATATACACTGTATATCTTTTTCTTAACAGAGTGAACCAGTAAAACAAAAGTTCACAAATCTGAAAACTCCAACATCTGAATCCATGTGTGGAACATCTTTGCCATTAAATCAAAAGATACTTATATCAGGTTTCATTTTTCTTATTTCTTTAAAATTCAATTAAGATCACCGTTTATTAAACTGAAAATCTAAATACTTGTTGAAAGTGAAAATTTTCATGATATGTATTTCCTAGCTGTAACAAGACAAAAAAAAAAGAAGAAGAAAAAGACATTTCGATGTTATTTTATTGAATATTTTTCTTGAATACGGTTCGTTATTTCCATATGTATCATGTATCTAAAGAAATAACTACATGTATACTGAATTTTTATAAGTGTCCAAATTATTCTTCAATTGTTTATTATTGCAATACGCATTATCTTCATTAGGATGATTACATTTCGTGACTAAAAATGTTTCTTCCATGTAGAGTCTTCTCTTTGCAAATAATCCTTTTTATGTAGCATACCAAAGTGAAAGTGGTAGCTCCGAGTTCATGATAGACATGTGTGACCCACTGAGAAGACTATACATGTACAATACAGAACTGGAAAACTTCGGGAAAGATTTTGATTGTAGATGTAGGGTACGTACTGAACCCACTTTGATATTCTCTCTATATTCCTCCCCTCCTTCTCTCTATCCTTTTCTCACCTTTCGACAACACTTAACTACGATTCCTGATAAACGCAATTATTGTTTTAGCCCCGAATCGTATGGGGAAGTTTTAAATTTTACTTTATTGATGCTTACAATGCTTAGCTTTATACTATTATATAAATGTACTTATAGATATAATGTGTTTTTGTTTTTGGTTAATCCACTCCTGTGCACGCTGATCTCACATTTGCAAAGTTTAACATTTTGTAATAAAAAATTATGAAAAAATTGACGAAAATAGGAAATAAATAAAAATAAATCAAATTTCTTTTTAAAGGAAAAAATATTCATGAGTCTTTTGTAATGTGTTATGTTTATTACGTGTTCGTGCTACATACTTTCCTAACTGGATTTTTTTCACTCAAAGTAATTGATTATATGAACCTCTTTTAACATAAAAATCTACAGTTGTTCGCGGTAGCAATTTGTTAGCGATTTGACAGGATAGCAATATGGAGTAAAGAAATAACATCATACAATTTAAAAAAAACTAGTTTTAGAATAAGAAATATTATCTAAATTACATTTAATGGCTTTTGTGTTTAATCTTATGTCTTGTGTATTTAGAAACAAAAATGTACTTTATAGGCAAGGATATTCTCCAAAGTTGAACTTCTGAATAACATGGTATATCCCTTAATACAAACAACATTATACTTTTTTTTATCAGTTTTTATTTTTTGAAGGAAGCAACCTGGTCTAAGGATTCCGACTATGATCCGAGGCAGTTATGTTCCATGTTTATTTCCTGTTTTGGTGACACAGTTAAGAAATGCACGGTGAACGAATCAGGAAGATGCGAATGGCAATGTTTGTCAAAGAATGTTCGATCATCAGCGCCTAGCCTCCAGGAGAAAAGATTGCATTCATTTCTCACATATATGTTTATCTTACAATATTATATATTCATATACTAAACTGTCAACATCTGTGTAGTTGAACACGGAATTAAAAGTCATAGCTATTAAATTCAAAGCCACTGAAATAGTCTTCATTCAGCTAAGAGGCGACATGAAATTGCAATGAAAAGATCGTCATATCAGTAATGTTGATAATTTAACACCCCAATAAGAATGTTAATTATCAAAAGTAATACATTTTATAATATTTTATAAAATCAGGGGATGCTCACTTCTCCATGGCACCTGATTCTTTTTTTTTGGAGGTCAGTGCCCGCTCTGATCAAATTTTGTGTTGTTTAATGGACTTTTGAGGTTGAATACTGTTCATTAGCTCTACATATTTCATCTAAAAGAAATTGTTATAAATATCTGCATGTTAAACAATAAATAATTATGCAATGCTAAATAAGTAGATCTCGAGTACTTCCGAGTATATATTACTAGATATATGATTTGATTCTCTTCTTCATTGATTTAATGATCTTCACAACAAAATCCTTTCAAATCTCCCAGTTTTATGATGATTCTTGGTCAGATATTTCTGGCATTGAGATTTGGAAATTGTCGTAGTCACTCATTGTCCGATGGAGTGATTCAGGTTTCTCAGTTTTCTTTTCCTCAAAATTCACATCAGAAACATTCTCACGATTCAAACGACGGATAGGTCGCCATTTTCCTTTTCGCACCTGTATATTTGTCATATTAGGTGATGAAGTTATGCACTCATCATTATACACTCATCATTATCAATATTGATATCTATTATGTCTTTAAGAACATCCAATGCTTTTGTTTCATTTGCACTCGTAAATGTAGACTTTTCAATATTCTTGTCTGAGTATGTTCCGAATTCTAGCTTGGTACCATCTTTCTCTGGGATCAGTTGTTCCTGACTTCTTGCTAGGTCCTCGTTTGAAATTACTGACTGATCATCCTGTATTTTATCTGAACTGGAAGCATCGGAATGCGACGTTTTTCTTTTCTACAAAAAAGAAAAGAAATATACTTAGTAATGTCGTTGAGAACACTGATATGATAATTAAAAGTAAACTATGAAGCTTCTTTTTGCATACTTACCGTTTTTGATTTTTTGCAGTAATATATTGCTGCAATCGTCAAAAGTAAAACGACACAAAAAATGGCAACAATTGCAATAATTATGATTTCAGTCCTTGAAAGTCCTGTTGATTTGTCAGCTTGTGACTTTCCAAGATTCCCTTCGAAATCTGTTACTGTTGCCGTTGATAATGTTGTTACCTCTATAAAAATATATAAAAAAGGTTCAAATTAACTAATTTGTATTTTTACGATCTAAAATTTCATTATGTAATTTATAATCAAACACTTCTTACCGATACAATCTGTGCCGCCATTTACTACTGACTTGTTTCCGTTACACGTGTCACATGACAGTTGACCCGGAAGTGATTGATATTTACCAACTGGGCATGCTTTACATTTCGGTGACTCCATGTACATTCCAGGCGGACAAGGCACTACACACAGAAATAAGCAAAAACATAGTATGCTAGTTTTTCCAATCGCAATGCTTCTTTAATATTACTCACGACACAAGATTCATAAAATCCCAAATTGTTTCATTGACATTTGCTCTCCGATTGAAATAGGTTTATTCAAAAGTCTGATAAAAGCGATACCTTCACATAGCATATCAGATACCTACCACAATAAATATTATCTTTGTGGTTGACAAGGTATGTTATGTTGTCGCATCTATATGTTGAATTTCCTATTCTCGCTAAATGCTTGGTGACATTTGAAGGTCCGAAAGTACACATAAGGGGAGAGAATGGATGTAGAAGAGCAGGAATGGTCTTAAATAAAATCTTTATAGTATCAAGACACACCTGTCGAACATTGTCTGGTTCGTTTCCCGAGAACTCCACAGAAAGAACATTTGAGAGCTAGAACAGGATATCATACTATAATGAATGATCATAAATATCGATGATTGAAAAAATATTACGATGAACGAATAATTCGTAGTATGCGTATCATCTCTCTTTCAGTATATAAAATACAACAGTTCAATGAGAAAACAAAATCAAGGAAGGGGAAAAGCAAATAAAATCAATTAAAAGTAGAAAATGCAAATTAAGTGCTTCATAAAAATGTTACTACATGTATATTTGAAGCAAAATAAAGAAACTTACAAAATTAATGAACAGGATTTACTTATGTATTTATACCTGAAAGGCAAGAGACGATGAGGTGATGTTCTTGATTTTGATATCGTCACGTTTAATACTCAATACATCACATCTATCAGCGATAGATTTGAAAGTTTAACATATATATTCCATCACACTTTGATATAAATTAAACGGATTCTAAGTGCATGTACAAGAATCAGTTTAAAGCAGACGTACACGATACAGACAATTCTTCTCCGACCCTTATTTGCGTTAAAAAAAGAAAATTTTTGATCAACAACGAAGAATTTCGATTCTTTACATTCAACAAATGGTTTATACGCACGTCCAGGTTATAATGGATAAACAAAAGATTAAGATTCAATTTGTAAATAAGTCTTACTTAAACATAGTTCTCTGCATGGTGTCCACACTTCACCCACACATTTATACTCCCGAAACGAGCTTCCATCACTGGTAACAAATCTCGGGTTACAAGTTACGTTACAGGTATGATTCTGTCCAGAACATGTAATAGTTGCATTCTGAATGGCTACAGAAAGTTGATGAACGCCACACGGAATTACATAGGCTAGAATAGTAAGTACGTCTAAAATTCATATGCATACATTGCAGATGCGAATATCGTCGTTAAAAATATAAACTGAAAAATCAAAAAGAATTTCCTCTTTTTACATTTACTTTACCTTCCGTTGTTCTCAATGGCGTCGTAGTCGTCTGAGAAGGTAACGTTGTGGTAGATGACAGAGCTGTTGACGTTACTTCTTCCGTCGTCGTGACATTTTGTTGTGTAGTTCCTCCATTATCCTCTGTGGTCGTTCTGTCCTTTGTCGAAGTCACTGAGACTGTAGTCAAGGTCTCTAAAGGTGATGTGAATGCCTTATCAGTATTGTTCATTGATGACGTTACTTCCGGCGATGATGTTATTTCCGTTGTCAATATAGAGCTAGCATAAAAGGTGGTTTCGAGCAAAATGTTAACAGTTGTCAGTCCTACAGATGAAATTTTGAATAAAAAGACAAACTCTTCGCAAAAATGTTGACAGTAAAAAATTCATATTTTGGTCATTCCTTTCAACCAAAATTAATTTAATACAAACCTTGACATGTGGTGCGCTCATTATTGACTTTCGTCCAATCAGAGCAATTATAACAGAATGTTTGTCCACTTTGTGGTTGGTAAGTTCCATTAGGACATGATAAACAAACCATTTTATCCGAAAATGTGCCAGGTGAACACGGGACTATAATAAAACATAAACACTGTAAAGTAAAACTGATATCTTTAGAGCTATACTGTGCAGATTTTAGTTCTAAGTTTCATAATTTGATTGCAAATTACAATGCACTCAAAACACAATAACGATTTTATTTCAATATACATCTCATACAAGATATTTTACTTCAAACTCTTGAAATCCTTTCTTTCTCAAAAATGCAATTAAAATACAAATACACTTAATCCTCCTTCTATATATATATCTTTAAGTTTTAATTTAACCTTTCACCCCTACCACGCTCAAAACCCCACTCCCATATTTTAGCAAATGTTCACATCTTACTTTCTATTGTGTATATATGTTGCGTTTGTTTGTACATTCTTTTCTTCCTTATATGTTGACAGAGATGTTCATAGCATTGTGGCACTATACGCCGACCAATTTCACTTGTTCCCTTTAGTCATCACCATTTCATCATATTTCATACTACCCCACCTGACCCGATTTTTTACATTTGAAATCTACCAAAACCCATGTGTTACCTGATCAATGTGTGTAGACATTTCTAGCTACCGGGCTAGTGTGGGGTTATTTTCACTTTGCCATTTCTCCCAAATCATTATTAAGTTTAAAAAATTTTGTTTGGACAGTACGGCATAAAATGTTTACATATCATCATACTTTTACATGTATTGGCAAACATGGGGCTAAACAACACCATGCACGACGATACTTCATTCAAATGTTTTACCAACACCAATGCACCCATTTTACACAATTTATGTATGCATATATCTATGACTCTTATTACTTTCTTTTATTCACTTCTCCTACTCATGTCAGGTGATACTGAAGTGAATCCAGGACCTACCTTATCACCAAGTGTCTCATGTTCAATATCCACATGTAGTTCATCAACAAATATTCAAAACAACATCATTCGACCCAAATAGATTTACTTTCGCCCATTTAAAGGTACAAAGTCTAATTCCCAAGATTCAAACACTTGAAGCAGAACTTCACAACCATACCATCCTTTCGTTCACTGAAACATGGCTTCAAGAAAACAATATTAACTCGGACATCGATTTACACAACTTCCAATCTCCATTCTGTCGTTGTCGAAAGTCGAAAACGGGTGGGGGCGTGGCAGTATATGTCAAGGACAATATTTTCGCAAAACGCCGAACTGACCTCGAATCAACCACGGTTGAGTGCGTTTGGTTGGAACTTTTTATGGGTGTCCAATCCTATCTGTATGGAACTTTTTATCGACCCCCAAACTCTCCTGTATCTATATGGAATGATATTGAGTATTCCATAGACTTAGCTTATAGTACTAAATTAAGTAAAATAATAATCACAGGCGATTTTAACGCAAACTTACTGACCAACAATTATCAATCTGATTATCTCATCAATATAATGACTATGTACAACATGACCCAACTCATTGAAGAACCTACTCATTTTACCGGAGAATCTTCAACACTTTTGGATGTTATTATGGTTAGTGATAATAATATTCTGGAAAAAGCTTACGTTGGCGATTGTTTTCTGGACCAGAACGCACGTTATCATTGTCCTGTCTATGCGTTGATAAGTCTATATATGATCAAACATCTCACACATTTAAACGCGAAATTTGGTTATTCAATCATGGCGATTATAATTCATATAGAGATAACCTGAATTCTGTCGACTGGGAAGAAATACTTTCCGATTCTGACATCGACACCAATGTAAAAAGATTTAACGAAACAATTATAGAGCATGCTAGAAACAGCATTCCCAATAAGATAGTGACAATTAGAAAATCCGATCCTCCTTGGATAAATAATGCAATTCGAAAACTTATTCGGAGACGGAAACGATTACATTCAATCGCTAAAAGAACTGATCACCCTGACAAATGGTCTGAATTTAGAAAAATAAGAAATCAGTGTATATGCACTGTTCGTAATGCTCGCGAGGACTACTACAAAAAGCTATCAAATAATATAGCCGATTGTAATGACTCAAGAAAGTGGTGGAATATGGTAAATAAAATATCCAACACTCAGACCCGAAATGACTTACCTCCCTTGGAGGTTAATGGCAGTATTATTGATAATAATTTCGATAAAGCTACCGCATTTAACAATTTCTTTACGAACCAGTCAAAAATCGACGATTCATCAGCGAGTCTTCCACATTCTAGTATATGTAATATCAACGCTTCTGATCACATGTATTCAGAAATAATACTGACTGTTGATGAAGTTACTAACGTTCTTCTTTCATTAAACCCCAGTCACATTTCCAAAAACGACCAGCGGCCGACGGGTTTTGAAGCAAAAATGGGATTCTTCGGGTGACACTCGTCAGTTCATCGGCCGTTGTCTTGCCCGATTTTGACCTCTTTTTTTTTGTCAGCCGACCAATTTTGTGTCTATCGGTCCAAGTCATAATTTTTTATGCGTCGGTGGCCGATTCCTTAATTGAAAATATCCGTCGACGAACCTTCGATCATCGTTCGACCATCGGTTGTCAGTTTATTAAGTCGGTCGTCCGTCATTGGACAATCAGGGTGTTTAAAATTTCGTCCGACTCTTAAAATCAAACTGTAGCTCAGAGCTCGATGATCGGACGACGATTTGCCGACTTGTGAATATTTAACCTAGTAAGGATACATAACACAAACAAAATTTTGATGGATGGATTGATATAATTTTTTTGAAAGGAAAAAACATGAACAATTAATCCGTAAGATATAAAGAATTCTAAAGTATTCTTTGCTGCTTAGATATGCACCATTTGTCGTTTTTATGCAATTCCATACAAAATTTTGCACATATTTTCAACATTGAGTCACAATTTTATAAGATTATGCCACTTTGCCTTGCAAACATTACACACGTCGCATATCTGAATATAGATCTATGAAAAAATATTGCTGATTTCTAAAGAAAAAAGATTTTTTTGTGTTATTTATCCAAGTCATCGGTGTCTCTCGGAATTAATGTGACTGCTCTGTTTCGCCCAATACTCGTGACGGCCGATCAGGTTATTTCAGCCGACAAGACCAGAAAAATTTAGTCGCCCGACCATCGGCTTAAATGTGACCTAGGCATTAGATACGTCTAAGGCGACTGGGCCAGATCTCATAAACCCGCAACTTCTAAAGGAAGCTGCAACAATCTTAAGTTTTCCATTATGCAAATTATTCAACAAATCACTCCGACGTTCATTGTTTCCTACGGAATGGAAACAAGCAAACGTTACACCTGTTCACAAAAAAGGCAAACGAAATGACATCAACAATTATAGACCTATTTCATTACTGTGTATTACTGGGAAGGTCATGGAAAGATGTGTTCATAATCATATTTATAGTTACTTTGTAGAAAAGAAATTCTTTTGTAATAATCAGTCAGGATTTATCTCCGGCGACTCAGCAGTTAATCAATTATTAGATATATCTAACGATATTGGTCGAGCATTAGACTCGGGGAAGGAGGTGCGTGCTGTCTTTTGTGATATAAGCAAAGCGTTTGACAGGGTTTGGCATAAGGGTTTGCTTTATAAACTTCGACAAGCTGGGGTAGGAGGGAAACTTTACCATTGGTTCGAAAATTATCTTCAAGGTCGTAAACAGCGAGTTGTTATAAATTCATACTCATCGGGTTGGTGCAATATTGAGGCTGGCGTTCCCCAGGGCTCAATATTGGGCCCAATGTTATTCCTTGTATATATTAATGATATTGTGTTCGACATAAGATCCATTATTAAAGTATTTGCGGACGACACCACCTTATACATTATTGTTGAAAATCCGGCTATCGCAAGTACAATTATAAATAGCGATCTTGACAAAATTCATAAATGGTCTAATCAATGGTTAGTTACATTTAATCCTCAAAAAACTTAAAGCTTAACAATTAGTACCAAACGTAACCGAACTTCACACCCAGACTTGTATTTGAATGGACAAAAGATAAGCGAAGTGTCACATCATAAACACCTAGGATTACATTTTTCAGACAACGGTCAATGGTCATATCATGTTAATGTTGTCATGGCGAAAGCGTCGTCTAGGTTACACATTCTAAGACGACTCAAATTTTTATTAGACAGAAAATCCTTGGAAAAACTATACTTCTAATTTGTAAGACCAGTTATTGAGTATGCAGATGTAGTTTGGGACAATATCCCAAATGATTTAGCTGATAAACTCGAAAAAATTAACATTGAGGCTGCTCGCATAGTCACAGGCGCGACTAAACTAGTAAGTTTAAATGATCTTTTTCGAGAAGTTGGGTGGGATACGTTGCACAATCGAAGACAAAAACATAAAATAATAAAATTTCACACCATGGTCCATGGAAATGCGCCTGATTATTTATCTTCTTTAATCCCTTTAAGAATTAATGAAACACACCATTATCCTACAAGACGATCCCACTGCATTACTCAACAGAAGTTTAATACAAATCACTATGCACAATCTTTTCTACCATCCACTACAAAGCTCTGGAATTCGAACAAACTTCCGATTAATGTCCAAGAAAATCCTTCAGTATCTAATTTAAAACGCGTGCTTAACACAAACTGTTATAAAACCCCAAAATATTTTTTATTTGGTAAGCGCACAGAACAAATTTTACATACATGACTTAGACTTAATTGTAGTATACTTAATTCCCATTTATTTGCAAAACATATAATAGATAATCCTAATTGTGCTTGTGGAAAAATCGAAACAACAACACACTTTTTATTAGAATGTCCTCTATACACTGACTCAAGGAAAAAATTCATTGACCCATTAGGACCAGTCGCTTTACACATTCTCTTATTTGGAGATTCTACTAAGAATTATTCCTTCAATAACAACATTTTTAAACATGTACATCAATTTATTTCTGCCTCTAAAAGATTTGTAACTTGAATATTACTTGTGGCCGTAATGTTATTATTGTTTGATCTTGTACTGCATTGTATGACTGTTTATTCCTCATTTACTATCAATGTTATTTCATGTTATGATATCTCTCTCTACAGTTTTGTTTTCTTCTCATTTTTGTTTTCATCTTTATTTTTTCTCGGTTATTTTTCCCATTATACCTGTCATTCAACAAGGGCAAATGTTTATTTATATAGTTGAAAGTTAATTTAAGGAAACGGATTAATATAAGTTGTTACAACTTTTTTCCGAATCCTGTTTGTATTATTTACTGTGTATATATGATGTCTAATTTAAATGAAATAAAGTTTAAACTAAGAAGTAATCTAGTTTTTGAAGTCCAGTTCGTTTTGTTATTTTGTTCCCTATCCCATAGAAAAATTTTCTTTGTCAGACGGTCGTTTTCTAATGTCATCAGACGATTCATTCCATAATCGCAAGACGTTAATCTGCTGTCGAAAGTAGCATGGCATCCAACCACATTCGCCTTGGATTGCAAAGGTGTACTCCTAGAAAATACCGTAAGGCGCGGGACAGCACCATCTCTGTACAGTAATAATTTGTGGTTCCCCAAACTCCGCTGCAGTAGTCCAGAATGGGAGCAACACAATTGAGATATAACTTTTCGAACGTTTCGAATCCGACCATTTTGAGGGAGTGAATTTTAGATATCATAGATCCGAGAGCTCGTCCTCCAGATTTTCCTAAATTTTCCGCATTTCTTTTAAAATCACTATTCTCATAAAAGATTACTACTAAATACTTGTAGAAAGGTTCATAAGTTAAATTTTCTCCACCTAGATAAAATGTATGAGTACTTCTTTTTTTGCGTTTTTTCCGAAAGTGAACTATTTTGGATTTGTTTGGATTGATTCGAAGACGCCATTTTTTACACCACGAGTCCACAACATTGAGCATGTCCTGCATGTTCTTTTCATTCGGAGAAATAATTGCGATATCGTCCGCAAACAATAGAATACTAAATTTAAGATTTTCGTCAATCTGTACTCCTTTATTCAATGCTTTAATGGCTGTAGCGAGTTCATTGATGAAAAGCGCAAATAAAGTGGGCGACAAGTTATCTCCCTGAAGAGCGCTCAAACCACCCTGTGTAGCGGTCTCCTATCCGGATACAAGATTCTGTGTTGGAACAGAGGGATTTTAAAGCATGATAGAAGTTTCCATCGATTCCATGTTTCAAAAGACTTAATTGAAGTAATTTTCTGTCTACCGTGTCAAACGCTTTTTGCAAGTCTATGAATGTAACAAATGTTGATTCATTATTTTCAATTACACTGTTGAGAGTAAATATATGGTCAATACAGGATCTATCTTTTCGGAACCCATTTTGTTCATCCACCAAGATACCGGTATCACTTTCCTCCAAATAGAATAGGAGTCTGTTGTTAAGTACGGAACTGAATATTTTGGCTACTACAGATAAAAGACTGATTCCACGATAATTCAAAGGGATTCTAGGATTTGACTTGTTGTCTTTGATAATAGGGTATATAATTGCTTTACTCCAGGTATGTGGTACAATTCCAGAATTAAAGCATAACTGAAACATTTTGTGCAATGTTTTGACGACGTTTTCATTTTTCAAAACTTCATATGGCAGTTCATCTACTCCTACTGACTTGCCGTTTTTTGTTTTATATACCACTTTTCGAATTTCCTCTTCGTTTATTTGTGAATTTAAAAAAAGTATTTGGTATATACATGTACAAAGGATCAAGCATCGTAAGTGTAATTTGTGGTTGATAGCTTTGTTCTTAAATGCTGCGTCAAAGTCTGGATCGGAATCAGGATTATATAAGTTTTTGAATTCTTTATACCACGTTTGTTTTAGTAATTGTATGTAAATACCAATAAAAATTATTTGATTTTGCGAATTGAGAGTTATACTTGCGTCGTAGTGTAAAAAATAAGTGTACGAGAAGACCATGCAACAGGTAATAATAATTATGATAATATAATCAATGAAACTTACTGATCTATCAAAAACGTTTTTGCATTTATTTCGATGAAGCACATTTATTTGCAATCTAGTAGTACTGTTTTTTAAAAATTAATTAAAATGATCAAAACAAGATAATTATTTATTCCGTTTGATAAAGGAATTGAATGACATGTCAACGTATGTTTGTCATTCTACATGTAAGTGAAACATTTATAGACAAGATGTTTCTTCGGAATTTTGCTTCTCGCCAACATGGTCCTTGTGGTTTTTACCTGTAAAACGCATAATCCCCACAACGCATACTGCGAATCCGAAAATGGTAGGTATTCATCTTTCTGTATTTTAACCGGTGTAATATGAACAATTAATTTACACAGTGTTATCCTTGTATCAGTTCTCGTTGGGAAAGCCTTGAAATTAAGTTATCATGAACGGGAAAACTAGCTCCTACAAGGCAGAAATTTTAAAAGTATTCAAGTCGGTAAGATATTATATATGCATAGAAGATAGTAACACGATTGCAAATAGAGTGAAAATTTATAATGTAAGTTTTAATACTCATCTGTGTATTTTCCTCTTCTAGTTTCAGAGAGAACCATTGACAACAAACACAACAATTTTAAATACAGAAGTATATGGATTCGTATGTGGAACATCTTTGCCATTAAATCAACAAATGATGATATCACGTAAGACAATATTTTGTTTAAAAGATTTCTATTATATTTTAGGGCCAGTTAAAAGTTTATTTGAAATGATGTCATTTAAAAAACTTAATAGTTATTTGATCGTTCTACAAATCGAAAGATAAGAAATCACCTTACATCCAAATCAAAATTTGTTATTTTTCAATATGATATTGAAAAAAATACTTTTTATCGTCATTTCATATTGCTGAGACTTTTAGACATTTTAACTCGAAAATAAATCACAAATGCTATTTCATATCTTGTGATTGGTCATCAACTAATTTGTTAAAAATTACTCTTACTGTATACCAAAGTTGATAATAAAAACATTTATAAAGTCTTTCGGAACCAGATCTTCGTCCAACAAAATATAAGTATTCCGATGCGAGTTTGGTCCTTAATTAACAGACCTGTTTTTATGTTCCATTGAAGCAGAATTTGTTCAGAAATTTGGGTAGAAAAACACTTGCTGTGGCCTTCAACTCGACATTAGATATATTGCTGTGGGTTTTTATCAATTAAAGATTTTTTTTATTTTATGTCAACTCGATACACTAATATCCCAGTGATCTCAAAATATAAGACATTACGGAGTCGACCACTTTCGTTTCACACATGGATATTTTTCTGACTATAGATGACGAAGCCTATTTAATTATATAATTAAATTATACAAGAGACCTTCAAGTTTTCCATAGCTACTCATCCTTACTTCTGTAGTAATATTCCGCTATCATATACATGTAAGATTTATGTTTATCAATTTCAGTACTTAAGGGTCAATATCCCTGTGCTAAGAGAGATAACTCTCTGAAGTCAATTTTCCATGAATTTCAATGAATTGTCATGTCAGATTTCATGGAAGACATTCACAAGGACCATTTTATAGTCAACTTAATCACTCAGATTTGGATTTCTAGTTTCTATTGCCAATATTTTTATTCATTATTTATAATAGTTAACCTAAAATATTTCAACCCAGTCCCTTCAAACGGTGTAAATTGAGATATGTCTATTTTTTAAATGTATAAGTCATTTAATTGTTACAGAAATTTCAGATGCATAATTGTTTATAAAAATTTAATTAATATTTTGTTTCACTAAAAATATTTTCAAGGGCGATAATTGAAAGATAATTCTTGTTAGGGACCAGGCAAAATTTATCACAATGATGGAACCAGTACAAAACAAAATTCTCATTTCAAAAAAGTTTGTGTCCCATGAGATTCGTATTAAAAAAATATGTCCCTTGCTTTTAGACATATAAAAAAGTTACCACCCCATGGTTACCCCGGGTACATCTTAATAATGATGAGATTATTGCAACAAAACTTAGTTTTTTTTTATCAGATTACAGATATTTTAAGGGTACCTGTAAAGTGCGAAACGAAACAGAAACGAAACGAAACGAAACGAACTGAAACGAAACGAAATCTGCCGAAACGAAACGAAATCTACCGAAACGAAACGAAACGAAACCTACCGAAACGAAACGAAATCAAAACGAAACCTGCCGAAACGAAACGAAACAAAACTTTCAGAATGTTTATCAAATAAAGCTATATACATGTAGTTATATATTATGTGTAACTGCATATGGTCTATTTTTACTTCATATGAAATTTATACAGTTCAAGCACCACAGGCAATTGTTTCGCTTCAAGCTCATACATAGGCGTCGGAAGGAAATTGAAAGTGTGTGTGTGTGTGG
>PRKT01000494.1:138043-178191 GCA_003671525.1 Saccostrea glomerata
AGACGTCTCTGGTTGAGCCTCTTTATTGCAAACCACTCATTTCTTCCTCGAAAATTACCTCGATAAAAATAGGACCGTATGTATGTAGAAAGGATACACAAGGAGTTACATGTATAATTGAACGATAAAACCAGACACCTCGGAATGGAATACTAAATACTCTATGTCTCTGGTTTATCCTATGTTTTAAGACAAATTCGCAATACAACAGTACAGTGACTTTACGAGCCTCGTATTTCGACTTGTACATAAACGAGCCTTTACATGTAACACATCAATTTTGATAGATATGTTGTATCTAGATAAATAAGGATGAAAATAAGAGTAAGATATAAAAATCAGAAAATACTGCACATATTGAAATTATACATGCATAGTACGCTTGTGCATATTTGCAGCTGGCAAACATGTAAATACATGTAAAAAAAAAAGTCCACATGCAGTTACACATATATATTTATATACATGTACCTTGATTTGAAGAAAAAAACATTTTGATAGTTTTGTTTCGTTTAGTTACGGCAGGTTTCGTTTTGATTTCGTTTCGTTTCGTCTTGATTTCGTTTCGTTTCGGTAGGTTTCATTTCGTTTCGTTTCGTTTCGGTAGATTTCGTTTCGTTTCGGCAGATTTCGTTTCGTTTCAGTTCGTTTCGTTTCGTTTCTATTTCGTTTCGCACTTTACAGGTACCCATATTTTAAACGTCGATATTGTTTTCTGTTCATTTTCATAATCCTTGTTAGCAATGCTTATAATATCCCCCATTAACTGAAGATTCATGTTGCTTTTAGCCTTCGTTTGAGTTTTAAAGACGTGATTTTTTTTTGGGGGGGGGGGGGATAATATTTTTCAATTGAATGAATACTTCTCTTGGGTAAAGTACTGTAAATCATTGGGGGAAAAGTTTGTGTCCCATGGGTATTTAATGCTAAAAATGTTTAGCCCCATGGTTTTCTTCCATGACAAAACTCAATGTCCCATGCCTATTTGTACCGGTCCCATCATTGTGATAAGTTTTGCCTGGTCCCTTAACTGCTGTGTATTATTTTACAAACACAGAAAATAATTTGATATTCTGATTTAAAAAGCAACGCTTCAGTATGTTTTCTAATGAGAATTAGATAAGCATGAGAGTAAATGTTATTTCTATATATATCTCATATTTCTAATTTTATTGTGGGATAAAAAAATAATAATAAATAATAAAAACAATTTAATGCTATAGTTGTTAAGAACATTACGTGATTACGAACGAGTAAGATCAAATCTGTAAGATAATGCCAGCTATTGACAAATTAAAAGTTACAGTGATGTATTAGTGATGTTTTAAAAAATTATTTAAAGTTAACATTCGGTAAATTAAAAGATCGATACAATGACCTTGTTAGCAAATTGTTCATATTTTTGCTGACGTTTTTCATGCCAATTTTTAGGCCTTTGTTTTAGCACTAATTTGACTACTGAATATTCTGTATACCTGATCAATGGGCTAACAGTTGACAGGGGATGTTCACTCCTAGATGTCTGCTCCCACCTCTGAAATTTCTGGAAGTCCGTATTTTCTGCACTGCTCCTGGATTTGTATTTTTTAATGATTTCTTCAAATTGATCCTTGTTCGATATAATTCATCTTCTACATATATCAAGGATTGTTCACTAATATCCCTTTGTTTCAATACACTTTTTAAACCCATGCCGCCTTTTAGATATTTTCACATACAATAAGATGATGCATAATAATGAAATCATATTCCATTTTGTGCAATGTACATTTAGTTACTTATTGTATTTTTTTAGCCCGTTGGTTCCCTGGAGATTGGTATGGTGAATCTGAGTTCGAGATTGGCATGTGTGACGCAATAAGGATGAAGTACAGTGAATAACTTGAAAACTTCGGAGACGATATGTCACGATATAGATTGCAGATGTAGGCCTATAGTTGACAGTCAACTGACCGTCAATTGACCATTAGTTGAATTTTTGCCATACAAATGAGGGAGCGATCAACTCATTTGCATAGAGTGGACCACTGTTGAATGCTCCTCTATTTTCTTTGCAGTTGACCGCTAGTTGATTACTCCTCTATTTCCTTTACAGTTGACCGCTAGTTGATTATTCCTCTATTTCCTTTACAGTTGACCGCTAGTTGATTATTCCTCTATTTCCTTTACAGTTGAGTTGATTACTCCTCTATTTTCTTTGCAGTTGACCGCTAGTTGAATACTCCTCTATTTCATTTACAGTTGACCGCTAGTTGATTACTCTTCTATTTCCTTTACAGTTGACCGCTAGTTGAATACTGAATTGCTTCCGGTGCCAGGTAACGGACAATTTCCGGATTTCAAAACGACATTTTGTCCACGGATAATCTCAGGAACGGTAAAAGATATCAAAATGAAACTTTCAGGGGTGATAGATCGCGATAAATTATATCTAGGACGTGACAGTTCGTTCGTCGTCAGTACTTCCTGTTGTTACCACATGCGAATTTAAAAAGTCGTATTTTCTAACTTTTTTGTTTTACGAAATAATATTTTTCATTCATTTTTGGAATGTTAATAGAAACCCTTCTCATAAAATATAAAATTTACTATATAATTTGTTTGAATATTAATACATCTTAAGTTCTAAACCCTAAATATTAACATTTAAAAATCTGCATCGGGTCCGTCAACTCTGCCATTTTGCGAGTAGGGGTTTACGGATGCAGCAGAGCGTTTGCTTGAACGAAAGTTACATAAGGATAATGAAATGTAAAGTTATACTTGGATTGTCACGTTGTAGTCACGTTGCAATTCTATGTCAAACTAAGTTTTAAACCAAGGCCTTCTATAATTGGTTTTGGCTGACTGTCAAAGTAGAGAAAGTAAAGACTAAATGTGCAAATGAAATAAGATTTTCCACTATCTTTTGGTTTGCACCACGGAAAAACAGATCTTAAATCATAGTTATAAGTAATAGTTTTTCAAGAAACAATATTGATGTACAAGTATATAGTATTGCTTGCAACGAGATCGTATCTAGTCATTTTGCTTTTTCTTACGTACACTTGACGAACATGCATTCAAAATGTAACATAACAACAGCATTATATATGATACTTACTTGGATATTATACTAGTGAAAGTTACCGTATATACTCGCCTATTATTAAACAAAGTCTGGATTTATTATATTATTATAGAATTATACATAAAGTGCAAATATTTACATATCTAAATAATTTCATTTTCATCTAAAGTGTTTATTACTTATTGTTTAATGGTTTAAAATTAAATATCGGCGTCATTTCAAAAATTATAATTGACACCAGGTTAGAACATCAGAGCATTGATTTTAAATTGTCAACCGATTCTGGCAAAAAGTTGCTCCGACTTATAAGTGGATCAATCAAAATCCTCTCCAAAATAAACTCAAAATATACAACCGACTATAGGCGAGTATATACGGTACTTATGGCAACTGATCTAATCCATTATATTTTTAATATGTTATGTTTTGAAACTCTTCTGTTTATTTTTCCTCTTATAAATATATAAAAAAAATCATCTGTTTATTTTATTTTCCTCTGTTGGATTCAGAAGGAACTATTGACAGAAAATACTACAACTATGAATACAGCAAAATATGGCAGCCTATGTGGAACATCCCTTCCATTAAATGAACCAATGATGATATCACGTAAGGCAGCATTCTGTTTAAAACTTTGAACTACATTTTAGAACCAGTTGTAAGTTTTTTTTTAAAGAATGCCTTTAAAAAATTAATGCCTGAAATGAAATGATAATTCTAAAAACTGAAAGATTAAAAATAATTGAATATGGTGTCCATATCAAATATATTTTTGGCATTGAAATAGGCATTGTTTATCGTCATTCAAAATTTCAGAGACTAAAGAATCACAAATAAATATTATTACTGCACCAAGAAAACTCTCAAATCAAACACAAAATAATGTTTTTCTATAGCTTGTGAATTGGTATAAACCAACTACTTTGTTAAAATAAACTCGGGTTAAATACCATAGTACTCTGAAGTTGAGAATATTTAACATGTAGTTTTAGGAACTCTTTTGAGGAGAATTTGTGCAATATCCTATGCGAGAAAAGAAGCAAAGACTTGATGTGGCCTTTAACTCTACATTTAGATATATCGACCACGTCTTATCAATTAACTTTTTTTCATTCTTATGTCGATACGATATATCCTTGTGAGCGTGAAATAAAAGATACCACAGAGTCTAACACATCTGTTTCATATTTGGATATTTTACTTGAAAAGACGATAATGGTAATCTAACAACCAAGCTTTATGATAAACGCAATGACTCTAACTTTTCTATCGTCAACTTACCTTAGTTTTGCAGCAATATACCTTCATCACCTGCACACGGAGTTTATGTATCTCAGTTGATTTGATATGCAAGAGCATGCTCTATGTATGTACAATTTCTAAAACGAGGTAAATTATTGACAAACAAGTTGATGAAACAAGAATATCAGCAATCTCGTTTAAAGTCATCATTTAATAAGTTCTATGGTTGATACAATGAATTGTCAGCAAATACAATGTATCATTGAGTCAAATGCTTACTGACGTATTTCATACCAATTGTTAGTCCATGATTTACACACAGAATTGACGAAGGATTAATCCGTGATTTCCCGATCATGACAAGGAGCACACGGCGGGTGTAGCCGGTCAGAAGGGGATGCTCACTTCCCCATGGCACCTGATCCCACCTCTGATGGTTTTGAGGTCTGCGTTTGCTAGACTCTTGTTTTGTATCGTTTTATGGACTTTTGATCTTGAATACTGTTCGTTATCTCACTATGTTATTTAAGTATTTAAGAATAAGACCAAAAAAAATTAACTGATCATTAAATGAAATTATTGATTGGCTTTGAAAATGCTGGCAAGGCGTGGAGCGGAACGGATCAGAAACTCTTGACTTTGGAAGATGCCATTAAATTTGCAAAATGAGTACATTATAAAAAAGTATCAATTGTTTGTTAAAAGCTTTCCTCATTTTAGAAATATTACGTATGAAGACATGCTCTTGCGCATCGAATCATCTGAGAAGGATATTGAGATACTGATAAGCATGGTATAATTCGCGTCGACATAAAAATGGAAGTTAATTATTGCTTATTGATTGTAGGTCGTCAGTTTACAATTTTCAATGTTTGAACCTTCTTTTTGAAATATTTAGATGTTTATTAATAAATCTTTTAAATAAATTGTGAGATTTTAATTACTGAAATGTCAAAGACACTCAGTGAGTATCCTTCATTCCTCTTTTTATTTTTCTCACTTGTCTGTCGTACAAAGAGAAAATACATAAGTAGTATTCCCTTTCAACGTCCTTAATTTTTTTTTCAGTTAGGTCATTACAATTCTTTTATTTCTATATAGGTCTGCAAGCGCTTTGAGTGTATAGAGAAAAAAAAAACGAGAGTTAAAATTTTTATACTTCCTACGTTTCAATGGAACTGGTGTCATTTTGAATAAAAAATTATATGCTGAGTACACGACTAGATGTTTTGATTACGATTTCTGTGCTGATGTGTCATTGTGATATGAATCGCTATCTAATTTTATCTGTCTTATATTAAATTGAAATTTTCTTGCTTTTGTCAGCTTAAGTACATGTAGTAGGCTGCTGTTCAGACTAGTCTTGAATACTATGGAACACGAATAAAAATCATCTTCAATCTCAAGTATCAATTTAGTATATTGAGGGGGTGAAAAAAGGAGGGATGGAGACGTTTCACCATTTTTGAAAATCTGGTTTCTCACGAAAATTCAGAAGGGGGGGGGGGTTCTTATAATGCATACTTCGTTTAGTAGGATATTTTTCCGTGGAACTATATCACTTTGGGGTTTTCATGATTTTTTCCTATGGTACAGGTACACATGATGATTCAGTGTAATATATGTAATTTGTGAAAAAATGTCCAACAAGCTCCGGGGTTGAATATCGGGGGTGGGGTGCATGGTGTGGTTCCTGCATGTCCACAACTACCTGTGAGCTGGTACTACGGACCTGCATGAAAATTTTATGCAGTGGTACCGTAAAAACATTACATGGTTTGGTTAAAACATTATATGCAGTGGTAACTTTATTATATGATGTGGTTAAAACATTATATGCAGTGTTAAAAACATTATATGCAGTGATAAAATCATTACATGACGTGGTCAAATCTTTATATACAGTAGTCGTTTCGTGTTATGCAGTGGTAACCTCTTTATCATCATCTAAAAGTTTCTCATATAATAAAGTAACCACTGCATAAAATGATATAACCGCATCATAAAATGTTTTACCATTGCATAAAATGATATAACCACATCATATAATGATTTTACAACTGCATATCATAAAAAAATTACCTTTAGGCGGCCATGGCGTTCCATACTTTTAATCATAAAATTTTATCAGCGTACTCTAAAGTACTCTAGCGTACTCCGTTTAGTAGGACAGTTCAGATTCTGATTCAAAACAACTATCCATAAAACGTAAAGTTTTTTCTGCACATGTGCTAGCTTGAGCCCTTGTAAATTCTGTAAACAAATATGAAATCAAATACCTAGAAATAATATGTTCTACGGTGACCGTTGGGGCGAGCGCAGTTTACTACCAAAAACCTTCACACTTTTACTTGCACTGCCTATCAGTTCATTAAAAAAAGAAAAGAACAAAAAGAAAGCACTTCCAAGGCATCGGGATCGAGATTCCGAATTTTTCGGAAGTTTCCAACAAAATCGGAAATACTCGAACCGTTAAAGTGACGAAAGTATGACGTCAGATAAAAAATCCTGTTGACTTAGGACGCAAAAGACAGATTTGTGGCATGGAGATTGCATTAAATCGTTGTTTGTAATTTTTTTCAAGTTTTTGGTATGTTTTAGCCACCATGTTGCTATGCACCGCAAAGGATTATAGGAAATTTGGAATTTTTTCACGTGGACTCATAAGAATTTCTTGGAACAATGTGCAGATTTCAACCTGAATTTCCTCTGTTCGTACACGTTAGTCTATTGAGCTCGCCACGCGAGCGGCGCTTCGCGCCGCTTCGCTGTGCTCTCTATTATTGAAAAAATGAGAGAAAGAAAGTCTTAGGAAAAAAACACGATGTCCTTGGTCTTCACACCGCAGTTACGATCGTCTCCTTTAATTCCACATACTCTCGTATCAAACACTATAATTTAAAAAAAATTTTTGAATTAAATTTTAGTCAAATGTTAACCAAATACTTTATAAACGTAATAAATCAAATACTGTAATAAGATTTTCTCGGCAGGCGTGCTCCATGCCGTATGCAAACTTTAAAACATATAAAAACACCATTCTGTGCTTTTTAAATTATTAATTGTGTATCAAACTAAGAAATCATACATATATAAACATAAAAACACAACTACAGAAGTTTAATTTCATCTCCTTAACAAATATTTAGAAGTCCCGAAACGTGTTAGCCCAAGTCCCGAAACGTGTTAACCCAAGTCCCGAAACGTGTTGTCTGGTCTCGAAACTTCGGGGTCCCAAAACATCGCGGTCCCGAAACATCCATAATTCGGAAATACAAATTGCTACATAATGTATGAGTAAGTCTGTGTAACTAATACTTTCCCGGAAAGAACTCCACCTAGTGGAAAAGTATTCAAACTTAGAAATTAAACAGTAATTGTACTTATTAGTTGAAAATTTAAACAAAAATTACATTATTTTGCATGTTACACAGGGACACTGTTTATTGTATGTGTTCGTCTATTTAATTCTTAGTAACAAGTGTGACTGACGGCTTTGTTTACCAGATCCCATCGTCGGAACCCACGGGTTTTCTCTCCGTTAATTTGTTAAATGTAGTGTAACGCGAGAAAACCCGTGGGTTCCGACGATGACCAGATCCTTCATAATGTCAAATGTGAATTTCGGCGATTAGTGAAATGAAAGTATTCCAGTCTTCTGTTACGCTATCACATTTGCTTACATCAAATTCGTCCAGTGTTCAAATTTTCCTGGTAATCTTCAGCTAAGTTATGTACGAGAAAATTGTCCCTCATCGATCTCCCTCTGAGGTCTTCTATTTCATTCTCTTGCCGACTGACCCTTCTATCTAAGTTAACGACAATTGACTTTAAAACTTGAAGTTCTTTTTGCAAATAATTGTTTTCTAATTTCAGCGTCTCAATTTCTCTAACATTATCTTCATGTCGTTGGCCGATGTATTTGATACGATCATCTAACCCATCCTAATCCTAAAGATCCCGATTCATATTATTTACTGATTGCTGTAAAACATTGATATTTTCGTCGCAGTTTTCTCAGCAACTACTCATAACAGATGCTTGAAATTTTAGTACATACCTTGTTGAGGCATGCAGTATGGCTGGATTTGTTTTTAAATGAATCTGATTTCAAATTCCTTTTTTATCCGGTGTAAAGACGAATAATGACCCCCATAGAATAATGACCGGGGGTCATTTATCGCTGTCGAAAAATGACCCCCGGTCATTATTCGACGTCGAAAAATGACCCTTTTGCCAAGGAAAAAGTGGCACAGCCCTAAAAATTTGCAGAACCCACGTGAAGAAAAATGACCCCCGTAGAAAAATGACTCCCTGTGGATTAAAGCTGAACTTTTTAGAGGGCAAAAAAAATATATCACATTTCTTACACATAATGTTTCTTGCACATCTGAATTTGTTCAAAAACATCCGCTATCCTTTGTTGCAGAATTTTTGCATTTTTCTGTGGGAAACGTGGAATCTGGTTGGAGAGCTCCTCGTTTTGGGAAAACAGTTTGTTAAGTTCTTCGCCCGCATTTCCGGAATGATGAAGGCGCTCAATGGCCCGCGCAGTAGAGTTTCTGAAGACACAGAGAGCGTCCAAGAGCTTTTTATGATAAGAAGCATATTTGTCCAGCAAACGATACCCATGAAATAGTCCCGACTCATTGTCCAGGAAAACCAGGCGTCCATCGGACGTCCGCTCCAGATTATGGGCCGGAGTGTTCATCATATTGGGATTCCACTGACGGTTAAACATATTATTCACCACGCGATCTAGATTCGCCGTCAGATAATCGAATATTAGCAAGTCTGACCATTGCACTAAATCACAGAGATCTTCGGGACCTTTTGATTTTGCTAGGTCCTGTTTTGGATGTAATTTTCTATCTTCCTCTCGAAATTCAAAAGGAATATGAGATGGTTTTAGTCCCTCTACAAATTGTGTAAATATTACGACTTTATCGTCTGCCCATTTACTGTTTGCAATTTCACCTGTAACCGTCCTCCATCGGTCATCAATTGTATTCACTAAATGTAAACTAGAAGGGGGAACGTTATTTATACCCAAGAGTTTGCTAAGATAAAATGAGAAGATATCCCCCTGTATTTGGTCTGTATTCATTCTATACCTAACACAAGCACGAGATGCGTCTTTGAAAGTTGCTAACCTATTCTGCATCCTACCACATCCATTTTCAAGTTTCACAACTTTAACATTGTTTATTTTACTCTTCCAATCTTCCTGCTCTTTTTCGGTAAAACCGCCAGGACATTTTTTCTCCGTGGCTTCGGACCAAAAGACCCCGTCCAGGACATCTGGTTGTTTTGCTGATTCACGATTCCTAATGAGGGATTCTATTGCAGGTGAAGCGCCAGAGGATCCGTCCGATTGCCGTGATCCGCTGTAATCCGTTTGTCCCTGTAAGTAGTTCGTACCATTGTTCTGAGGATACACCACTCCATATGAGGAAGGCTTTACAAGTCTTAATGGATTATCCAGCGAAAGCTGTTTTCTCGCCGAGCCTACAGATTCAACACGAATGCCAGTTTTGGGGTCAGTTTTTTCAAAGTGTTGTTCTTCCAAAGGAAGAGTTATGACCGGAAGCTGAAACATCATCCCGAGGACGAAGCCTAAAGTGAACGCAAGTCCTGCCATGATGACAGAATGATTTTTTCTCATAACACAACCAGACACTCGGCTTTAATCATTCCTTCTACGGCTCTAAGATCAAAAAAATGAACGTCTCTTATTTATAAATACAATATATATAGAACGGTTAACAAAGTTAGCACTGAAAAGATCCGCTAAGTAAGCGTTGTATCTGCCACAGCTGTCCTTGTTAGCGCTTCATTAGTACCTGTGAAGCTCGCGAGGAAACTTGGAGGAAGCGAGGTCCTGTGTCACAGCAGACTGTCTCTAGAATAATAATCCAGTGTCTCAAATCTCCGTAAAGTTGTGATAATCTTCAGTCCTCCCCGCCTGTCTCCCGGAGATGTGCGACAAACACTGACTGACACTGAACGGTCCCAGCTCCACGGGATACCTCGACACCACACTCCGGGAATTCTCGTCAACGCTGACTTTCTGTAAATAAAATGTCCCTACATTATTTTCTCCTTAAATTGCAGAAAACCCACACAAGTTCTTTTTTCGGTTTACAGTTCATCCATCCTAATATGCAAGCACTCCACGGGATACCTCGACACCACACTCCGGGAATTCTCGTCAACGCTGACTTTCTGTAAATAAAATGTCCCTACATTATTTTCTCCTTAAATTGCAGAAAACCCACACAAGTTCTTTTTTCGGTTTACAGTTCATCCATCCTAATATGCAAGCAGTTCCTATCACTCTATAGAATAATATTAAAACCCTTTAATTCTCCTGTCGAACAAATACACGTCTACCGCGCATGTTCCAGGTATTAATCGAAGTAGCCCCGCCCACCCGGCATACATCTTATTATAATGACTGGTTTACTTGGAGCTGTAAAACGAGATCCCTGCTGGCATCTATTGACTGACCGTATTCAGTCCACAATTCTTACAAAAATTATTCAATATACAATACAAGGCTTAGAATACTCCGTAAACCCGGTGAAGTATTGCGTAAGGATATATCTGTTGTTTTGTATTCACCTCCTTTATGATTATGACGCTAAGTCGATTTTATGCTAATAATGAAAAGGTGATGTCAATAATGTTTTGATAATAAAGTTTTTGTCACAGCATGAAAGTAATGGGTGTGAATTAATTAATTATGCTTTGCAACTGTTCAGACTTGTCAATGTAATATATTACTTAGAGAGTTTCAAAAAGTCATCTATCAGCCTTAGGCGAAATTTTCAATAAATTCACTAAATAGAGGAGACATAAAAGATTTTCAAAACCACGGAATTAATTTTTTATGTGTTTGCAATTCATCTTGTAGAATATTTTCTTCTGCGTTATGTGCTAATAAACAATTTGTTCAGAGCATTTCTTCGCATAATAATCCATATAAGTACGTGAATTGAAAAATATTAACTTATAAAACAGGTTAATTAAACTCTGTGGTGGTTTTCATAATGCATGGGAATGGTAACATTGTCATGATACTGTGGATATCATTCAGCATGCTCAAAGTCTGGATCTCATCAAAGGCTTTGAGGATAAAACATATTTGGATAATATACAATATTCATCTTTTTGATTTTACTCAAAAATATAAAAAAAATAAAATTGCAAAAAAGAATTTTAATTTAAATTTTAATTACATCAAATATATGATTTTATCAATACTTATAACTTTTTAATATCTTTTTTCACAAGAAATAATTTTTGATGCATTGTAAAACAAGAACATTGGAAGAACTTGAAAAGAAATCATCGTTTAGTAGAATGAAATAATTTTCATTTATGTTTAGTTGTACAAATTTTCATATTAACTTGGTATCCAAAATTAGAATTTGATTTCATCGCTGTATAAAACATCAGAGATGAAAAGGCCCTTGTATAGGATGTAATCGGAAAATAAGCAAAGAAAAACCCCCACAAACTTTGTTTACAGTTTTAGCTTTAACTCAAAGTCAAGTGTTCCTCTTTACAATTACAGTTACAATTTTTAAACCTCCTAAACAGAAGTGATAAGGTACTTGTGTTTCTAATAAGTGCTTTATAAACACCCCCGAAAACACACACAAGACAATTCAGGGCGATAAGAAAGCATAACAAACGTACAATGAGTAGATCTATAGGCAGGCGATTACACTGGAGATATAGCATTGATATAAAACAGATAAAAAATATTTAAAGAATATGGGGTGGAAATTCAAATAAATGGATTTTAAAAAATATTAAATCTAGCCAAAACAAATAAAACGATGGAATAAAAAGATAAATGAATAAATAAATAAATAAATAAATAAATAAATAATAAAAATAAATAAATAAATAAAAAGTAAATAAAAATAAATAAATTAAAAATAAAGTGGGAGGAAGAATGTATTTAGACTCAAGGATTGACACATACATGTAAAGTGGTGCAAATTCTTCATGTCTTGGAAAACAATGTTTTCCTCACAGTTACAAATCAGTTTATCAACAAATTATAAAATTATATCTGATCCAAACAATATTAGTTCATTAAAATGCTCAAAATTTCTCAAAAACCAAATGATTAATTCTTGAAGTTCTTAAGAAATAATTTTACTTCAAATATATATACATACCTGGAAGCCTTCAACCAGATGAGACTTGTCTTCTATGGGTAGGAAAAACCTGAGATTGCTTTAAAATGGAAACTTCTGATCTGTAATACCAAAAAGCCACCATTCAGTTAATTAATACTTAATCAGATGGTATGCCACATAAGAATTAAAGAGCATATACTGGACTTTGTAATTAACGTCTCAATGCCACAATTAACATTGACACTGACCAACCTGGTAGGTGGGCAATTATGGGACGTGTAAGTGTGCACTAATAAACAACCTGATGATGCTTCCATATCAATATAACAACTGGCTTTGCTGTTATTGAGCATATATTTTTTTTAATTTATTCATTTGACACCCCCTCACACATTATGGTCCAGCCCTACCCCTGGGGCCCCCATTTGAACCAGTACAACTATTACTACCTTTAGATTTTTATGCCTCCGTAAACGAAGTTTCGGGGGTTTTTAGTTTTTGTTGTGTCCGTCCGTCTGTCTAGCTGTCTCTCTGTCCGCAAAAACTTTAACCTTGCCCATAACTTTTGATTAATTGGAGTTATGACTTTAAATGGATACCAAGAACTTTGACCTTGACCTTTGATATTGACCTACTTTAAAAAAGCAAACCTTGACCATAACTTTTAAAAAGTTAGGGCTAGTGCTTTCACACTTTATATATTTGATCCTTATGACATGACCTTTCATTTGATAACAAGAACTTTGACCTTGACGTTGGAGTTTGACCTACTTTTTAAAAAAATTGAACGTTGGCCATAACTTCTGAATGGTTAGGACTAGGGCTTTCGTGCTCTACATAAGTATTCTATGTGGCAAGACCTTTCATTTGATACTAATTACGTTGACCTTTTGACCTTGACCTTGGAGATTTTTGTACTTATTAAAAAAAATTAACATTGGCTTACTTTCAAATTTCACAATTGTTTTCCAGTGAGAATACCCTACTCTTGGTACCAATTAATTAAATTTGCATTTAAGAAAAGCTTAATCTTTGCTATGTTGCCATATGGGGGCATCAGTGTTTCACAAACACATCTTGTTTCTTGGTATTTCTAGGTAAAACTTTGATCCCCTATTGTGTCCCACCTTAACCCCCCCCCCCTCCTGAGCTGAAATATCTATTAATTTATAATCTGGGAATGTTTTCGCAAAATTTGACAATAATGCACCTGTGTTATTTTACTCTGAGTCTAGGCTACTATAATTGTAAAAGTATAAGAATTTCACACACAGGGAAAATACTTTATTAATAAAGTATTTCACATTTCAGGACAAAATGATGACAGGTATAATAGATTTAACTATGGAGTATCAAACAGTACCATTGGGTATCAAATACATGTATTGATGAAATTTAATACACAAAAATAATTTTATTTTACTTGTATATGTTTGTTTATAATGATTTCACTCAGTCATTTTAAATAGCTACATGTATAAGCTGTTACCTTATATACAGACTTTGATTTTTTTAACTAGTTTTTTTTTTAGATATAACATATATACATGTGGGGTAAAACTAACCGTACACTAACTAGAGTTCCTAATTATTTCATCACATCTATATATCTAAAAATTATGTACATGCTGTTTACATGTAGAACAACACTAAAAACTTGCAATATTGTTACATCAGAAAAGTTTGTAAAATTTTCCCAGTGGCTAATCATATATTCTGGTGCTGTAAAGTTGGAGGTCTTTTGGTTGAGAGAGTAAAGTTTGGAACAGCAGATATTGGCACACTAAAGAACCCTCACTCCTCATTGCTCCGAAGTGTCATTCACTGCATCTTGCGACTTCTCATCAGGGTTAAATAATCTTGTAACATGTGTTATGCTACAACAATCAATCCATGCCTGCAAGGTGCATTTTTGGAAATGCTGGAAATTCAAGAAAAATTCCTGACGACGATGGGTGCTCCAATAGATGCAGCAATTTGAACTATCTGCATATTGTTGTTCCTACCTGAAATACACAAAAAAAACTATGTGATATTCAGATAAATAAATAACATTCAATCAATCAATATCAAGTGTACACAATTTTTTGCATTTTGTTAACAAAGGTAAAATAAAAAAAAAACACTATGCGCCCAGAGACAACAAAGATTTGAAAAGCTATTTTTAGCTTAAGGGTCACAGTCAAGGTCAAACTAAGGGTCATTTACCTTGGTGTCGTTTGAAAACTTAATTAGTGGATTATGCATACCAAATATGAAGTCTCTATCTGTTAAAAGTTATGGCTAAGGTTAAAGTTGACAACAGACAGACAAACAGATAAACAGACAGGACAAAAACAATATATGCCTCTGATCTATCGATTGGGGTGCATAAAAAATATATGAATAAACTGAAAGACTCAAAATAAAAATTAATATTCACACCCTAATAAAGCATATGATTAATCAGCATTGTCAGTGTACAAAGAATAGGAGAATGACTTTTAACATTTATCTCCCTTTTGAAAAAGTCATGAGTGAAGTTTTCATTTTAAAAGACTTCAAAAACATACCTAATCAAGTCTTGGGTTTTTTCTTCAACAGCAGGTATTTTCTCAGTACAAGTATCTCAGTCTGCAGATTTTTTCTGTGGTAAAAAAAATAAAACATTAAATTTGAAATGCAAAATACATTTGAGTATTGTGATCTACATATATGTACATGCATCTTAAATTTGTATAAAATAGTATTATCAGTGTGATTCAGTTTTGAGTTGTTAAATTTTTTAAAGCCGCAAGTGCATGTACTGAAAAAGATGAAGGCAACTTATTATTATCTTTTTGGAGGAAACAATTATGAATGATACACAACTAATAATTCAACAACTTTTTGCATTAAAACAAATGATTCAAGTGTTCAAATACTGTATAATCCCTATTAACCGCCCCGGGCGCTTAGAAAATTGTAAAAAGGGGTGATTTTTTGATACTCTATTTATGATATTCAATGTCATATTTTAACTTTAAACAAGATGTGTTTGTGAAACACTATGCGCCCGGCGTCAACAAAGTTCGAAAAAGCTATTTTTAGTATATAGGTCACAGTCAAGGTCAGAAGGTCATTGACCTTGGTGTTGTTTGTAAGAACTTAATTAATGGGGTATGCATACTAAATATGAAGTCCCTATCTCCTATGGTTCAAAAATTATGGCAAAAAGTGGAAAAAGCTATTTTTAGCATATAAGTCACAGTCACGGTCACGTGGTCATTGACCTTGGTGTTGTTTGAAAGAACTTTATTAGTGGAGTATGCATACTAAATATAAAGTCCCTATCTCCTACACATGGTTCAAAAGTTATGGCAAAAAGTGGAAAAAGCTATTTTTAGCATATACCGTAGGTCACAGTCAAGGTCACAAGGTCATTGACCTTGATGTCATCTGAAGTCCCTATCTCCTATGGTTCAAAAGTTATGGCAAAAAGTGGAAAGTTATTTTTAGCATATAGGTCACAGTCAAGGTCACAAGGTCATTGACCTTGATGTCATTTGAAAGAACTTTATTAGAGGAGTATGTTCACCAAATATGAAGTCTCTATCTCTTACGGTTCAAAAGTTTTGGCGAAGGTTAAAGTTGACAACAGACAGACAGACAAACAGACAGGACAAAAACAATATGCGCCCCGAAAAAATTAGGGCGCATAAAAATCTTTTGAAAAAAAAAATAAATACAAGGAACCAATAAAATAATGTCTAACTTTACTTAAAGTGAAGATAATCCACCCAAATTATGCTAAATTATTCATTACCATTGAAATATTGGATAATAGATAAGTTTAATTTTCACTTTCTTCAATATTTTGATACGATTCTTGTTGATTTTAATCACTTTATTTCCTGACAATTGAAAAAGACCTTAGGGGGCACTTATAGGGGCAGGGGCGGTTAATATGGATTATATGGTATATGACGTATAAGATAGCATACTGCCATACTTGATTCTAATGATTACATGTTGGTAACACAGGGCAATTACCAACAACACACATGTAAAATCTTTAAAGAAGTTTGCTAGTTTAATTTCATTGCTATATAGGAAAATTTTATCAATGATTGAATGAAGCTAGCACAAAATACATATATTTAAAAATAAAGTGATCAGCCTGTTTCAACATTGCTGGTACTTTACTTGATTCATCTCTAAGCAGGTAAATAGCCAGGTTTATCTGCATGGCTTTAAGCTTGGTTGAATATTCTTTGAGAATTAAGTATGCTTATAAATAACTCGGCTACTCTAATAAGGTATTTTGCTTAACATTTACAACCTATTGCAATTACATCGTCATCCACAATCTTTTTTAATCATCATAATCAGTGCTTATTTGGACTGTGATAGCCATCCGTGTGCAAAACAATGTATGCTGCTGCTTCTTTTTTTTAAGTCTAGTTTTGTTCTAGTACATGTGATTTTTGTTTTCTTTATCCCTAAAGTATCATTTTAAATGGCTTCATTTAAATTATCTTTTGTTTTACTAACATTGTATATTTTTTACTAATTTTTATCTTTGTGTAAATATGTTAAAGTCGGTTAAAGAGCTCACCACAGCTCATGTTATTTCTGTTGAATTGTATATATGTACCGACTATAAATAAAAATTACTTGACTTGACTTGACTTACTATCTTTCACATTTCTACGTAGACCTAAACTAAAAGATACATTAAAAGAAATATATTCAACAATAATAATAAAACATAATGAATAAATGCAACATTTAACCTAAAACAAAAAATCTAAATATGGTTACCTGTTCCAAATGAAATACTGAATAGTACTGATATCACATCAGAAATTTCAAGCTTTGGCAGTTGTTTAATAGGTCCTGGCATTCCGGGCTCTTGTTTTCTCCTTCATTTACAAACATTTTTATGTTCATTTAGCATCATGCATGTTTAGTTCATCTTTAGGACGAAAAGGTAACGTAACAGACATTATTCAGAAAAAGATCTTTCCTTACAAATCATCTCCATCAGAAACATCAACTTGAACTTATTGTCTCAGGCCACGGTCCAGAATCCGCTCTAGAATCGTATCGATAATGAGAGACAGGGGTCGTACATTTGGCCGTAGTTTATGACGATGTTTGTACTTGCTGCACTTCATTTTTTAATGAAAAACGAAGCTTCAAATGAACAAAGCCAGCCTAACCAGCGAGTCAGGAAAGTCATCAACATCACAACACGTCGTTTTTGTTTACTCGCCATGCGCTTATGGCACATGTCGTAAAATAATCATTTACTTATAGAATCAACAAATAAATGTAAATCGAATTGTGTAAAATATTTTTGAATTGGGAATAAAGGTATGAAACTCTTTGTAAACATAAAAAAATGTATATCAATAATCTTTAGCAATACATAATAACGTTAATCTGAATCAAGGCAGATGCGCGACTTCCTGCGCAGTGGCGCGAAATTTTGAATTAGGTCTGTCGTCCTTAATGAGAAATTCTGCGAACAGTTTGAAATAGATCACCGCATAGCTTCAGCAATCATCCACAAACGGGAGGACACACTGAAAGATTTAATAGAACATTATGTGAAATGCTAGCTAAGTATGTAAATGAAAAGCAGTCGGATTGAGACGAAAAGATACATTTGTTGCTTTTTGCATACCGCACGTCTGTGCATTCAACAACAAAAGAAAGTCCGTTTTATTTGGTGTATGGCAGACAAGCCAGACTAGTCTACCTCTTGACCTACAATTACTAGCAGGAGAAGACCAAAATGAATCACCTGAGGATACTTTGAAAAAAAGATGTGATGCATTTCTTCATCTCAAACACAGTAGAGAGGAGGCAGCGAATAGGATCAGAAGTGCTCAGAAAACTCAGAAGAAGCACCATGATAAAAGAGTGACACACGAAAAATTCAAGTTAGGAGATAATGTATTAGTGCACAATACACGAAAAAACACAAGAAAAGGTGGCAAGCTTTCCCCTAGATGGACTTGCCCTTATGTTGTTAAAGAGATTCATGAGAAGGGAACGTATAAATTGGAAGGACTTAAACATGCAGTTAATGGCAATCGGATAAAACTTTATGCAACAAGAGATAAGAAATCAAGCGGGGCAAAAAAAAGGAAAAAGGGAGCGAACAAAGCAGAGTAAAAGTGAAAATGTGGCTGAAGGCAAGGAATATAATTCTGAAAGTGATAGCAATGATAACACCAAAAACAACGTTACATATTCTGATCATGAAAATTCGTCTGATCCATTACAAGATGAAAGAGAAGACAGTAGTTCCCCTATCATTGTAGGTCAGGACAAAGGAGAAAAAAAAGGAAAAAAGGAGCGAACAAAGCAGAGTAAAAGTGAAAACGTGACTGAAGACAAGGAATATAATTCTGAAAGTGATAGCAATGATAACACCAAAAACAACGTTACATATTCTGATCATGAAAATTCGTCTGATCCATTACAAGATGAAAGAGAAGACAGTAGTTCCCCTATCATTGTAGGTCAGGACGAAGGACAAAAATTGATAGACTTTTCCCCAACTGATGGACAATGGCAGAGAGAAAAATCAGTCCTGTTTGATGTCAAAGTGAAAAGTATTAATTAAAATGGAAGAAGAAGAAAGGTTAAAATCACAGCAGGACCAGGGAAAATTGCAAGTATGAGAGGGGACGGAAACTGCTTGTTCCGGACATTCAGTTTCATTTTGTTTGGCGTGCAGTCTTACCATCAAAATGTAAGAGAGAAGCTAGTGTCTTTTATGGAGGAAAATGAAGTTCTTTTTTTTCAGAGGTTGAAAATACACCAATGGGGCAGTATATCTCTGCTTCAAACATGAAAGAACACGGAACGTGGGGTACAGATCTAGAGTTGGAAATTCTGGCATTCTCCTCTATGTGTAACACGACTGTACATGTACATTGCTTATGTGACGGTCAGAACTGGAAATGGCTGCCTTACAGACCCCTTTCAGGAGGCCCTCTCAACAATCGCTCGGTCTACCTCGTCAACAAGCATGGACATTTCGAACCTGTTTTGGATATTCAAGAAGAGCTTTACTCCAGGACCCCGTACCTAAGAATTGGTGATTGTGTCGACAGAAGATTCCAGAATTATGTTTCACAAAACATGTTAGAATCATCTGTAGTGAATTCAGCCTCGGATGAACAAAAGCTGAGGGACTTTGAAAACATAAATCCGCCTCACATTTTCGCAAAAGAATTCACTGATATATACTGCACACCTTGTAAATACAAGATCGATCCAAATATATTCAACTTACTATGTGACTGGAGTGACATTGAGAAGTATTTGTAGTGCAGTACAGTTGTCGTTTGATCTGAAAATGATTTTTTTATTGTCTGTCTATAAGTGTAGCCAAATTTTTTTTTCCTATCCTTAAACAAACTTAGGATATTAGATGGCATTTTTTCGTACTTCACTTGAGAAAATATGTGTCTCTGATGAGACCGATTCAACTTTATAATTACCTGACTGTAAGCAGTTGACAGTTATTTATGTATTTTCAAGTACATTTTTGGACATATAAATGTGTAAAATAAATATGAGAGTTCTCATGGCGTGATAATGATTGACTGCTATTTCTGTAGTTGTTTTAAGATTTTTTTCCGTCTAATAACGCGCACTGTATTAATATATACTCAACAAAAAAAGAAACGCATATTCAGATTAGACATTACAATCTAAGCTTTCAGTTTACTCCTTATTTATTTATTAATGATTTTAGAGGGTTTTGAGAAAAATCAAACATGTCCTGTGTTGCAAGTAGAAAAGTAAAGATTATGTCATTGTCGACGCCTCCAAATTCTAGGAGCACACCGTCTTAAACATCCATATGTCCTTTGCGACGTCTAAGCGCAACTGGGTTTCCAATGTACGGATGTCGTGCACAAATACCAGGTCCTCTTAGTCTCTTGCGAACAATTTATGCTCTTTTATGCAGATTTTTTCATCTAGCAATTGTAGCAGCAGTTTTACAGCAGTTCTGAATCGCGTGAGGTGCTGAAAAAGGGGGGGTCTGACGGTCCTGCCTGGGTGTGGTTACCTGCGGATAGCCAATTCTTGGTCTTCCGACGTTAGTTTAACAGCTACAAAGCCCATTGATGTGTTCCAAATGCAGTTGCAACTTCCTGTTGCGTAGCTCCATTTAGTATCATCGTTAGCCTGGTTGTGTTCATCTTTGTTTCGGCGTGGCATTGCAGCATCAACACTGCAATCAAATCTTAAATATGGGTTTAATAGGAGTGATAATAGTTTCTCTAAATCCAAAATATCAACGAAAATAGACATCCGATTAAGAAGAAATCATGAAAAACAATATTTTCATAAACACGTTTAATCAAGGGAGATAATTCAACACTTGGGTTTTAAAACCCCATGTTGTCCTTTAAACAGGTCACAGGTATCCAATGATATAAAATATAGTTGTTCCATGTACATTATAAAAATTTCTTTGACGAGTAAATCAATATGCGTTTCTTTTTTTGTTGAGTATATATGCAGTGTTCGTCTTAAGATATAGGTCCGTAAGATCTATAACACATACCATGATATTAATTTATAAAATAATTTTTTTAAATACACCAGTAGTACTTCCATTTAATATCAACCCCTAGAATCATGAGGTAAAATTTGAAGAAAAAAAACTTTTAAAAAACGGAATTCATTGTAAAAATACTTGAATTTCATAAGTAAAAGCTTTTATTTACTATAGTAAAATCTTTGAAACAATAGTATTCCATAGCTAACTAATGTTAACTATAATATATCTTTAGAGAATGCCTTTAATCGCTAATATTCAGTGAACATGCTTTCTCAACAAACCATCTATATTTAAGTTTATCAATATAACCAATTCAGCATTTATATAGATTTACATAAAGCTAATACATGTACTATCATTTTATGTAGTTGTTTGTAGCTTTAGTTATTTGCTCATGACAACAAATTCAAAGCTCCAAGCAGAATAAAGCTTTCTAAACAGGCATTTTGTTTATTGAATTTGTCTTTATCAATTGCAAAATAAATCTTTTACCTACATTTTTAATGGGTAAAATCATCAATCAATAGCATGGATGTATAAATGGAATTAGCGTGGATCATACTGTGAATGAAATGCATGCAGATTTTATAGATTGAAAACAATTTCTGAAAAATATTATATCCTGCATCCGAAATCCACTCTAGTGATCATATAATCCAGGCACAAAGAATAGGAGAAGGAGGAGAGATTACCCCCTATCCATTTTTTCAGAATGTATTTTTTAACAATTTGTAGTTTGAAAATGAAACTCATTTAATCACCCAATCTTTTTTTCAAAACAGTATTATAGTAAAAACGCCTCTCCTATTTGAGTGGAAAAGATGCACAGAACATTCAGGAACATAGAATCAGAGATGAGGCGGGGTTTTATCCCCTTTCCAAAATCATGAATGTAAAGTTTTAATTTCTCACTTGAAAATGTTCATTGCAAGTCTGGTTGTTCTACTGGAGGGGGGTATAAATATGTATTTGCAAAGGTTTAAAATATCTTTAATCATATAGTGATAGTGTGCATGTATAGGATGGAACATATAAAAATAAACAGCATCGAGGCGTCCTGTCATCCATTTCTATTTTTACTCACTCGTCTGAATAAAACCTTATTAATTCGAACTAATTACGTATTTCTACGCACCGATATTAATTCGTCTGCTACAAATTTTTACTTTTTCCCAACAAATATTTTTTTTCTGAAACAACGTATCAATGGGGACAGTAAAGGAAAAAATTATATTCATAATTTTATCTACAGCTTGTGTTTGATCCATTTACATGTACATGTACCATCTTTGATTTTCTAGGTTTGCTCCTTTATCAGAGAAATGAAGATTAATTGATTGATTGTTAATTGCTTAAAACTGATTTGTCAATATTTCGGCAGAGAGAAATGAAGAATTTTATTACCCCTACGTGCTAAAGATCCAATCTATTCGAAAAAATGCATGAATTATTCGAAGTAAGAACAATTATAATATACAGCATATTTTTTCCTCTTACCCGTTATAAATTTTGTATCACTTTAAAGGGGGTCATTTTTCAATGGGGGTCAATTTTTTATAGGACTAGCATATAAGATAATGACCCCTACTCTTTTTCTACAAAAAATGATTTTTTTTCTACGGGTGGGGGGTCATTTTTCGACGGCGAAAAATGACCCCCGATCATTATTCGATGGGGGTCATTATTCGTCTTTACACCGGCATGAAGCGTAACTAAACTAACATGATATTGTATATTCACATCAGAGCGAGGGTATTGCTAAAAGGCATTGGCTAACAGACTTCTTGTTTTATTTAAAGAAACATAAATGTCAGGTGTCTGTGACATGAATGTACTGTATAATTTAACAAGGCTCACTGGAAGAAATGCTAATTTTAACAAGATATGTGTTTGTGAAACACTGGTGGCCATAAATTAATGGCAACATACCGAGGATTAAATTTTCTCAAATGCAAATCAAACATGTTAATAATATCCAAAGTAAAGCCTTGTCACAAGAAATACAAATGTATTTGAAACCCTAGCACCACCTGTTCAAATGTTATGACCCAGGTTAACGTTTTTTAAAGGTAGGCCAAAATCTGGGGTCAAAGGGTCAAAGTTATTGGTTTCTAAAGAAGGGCCTTGTCACAAAGTTTATTTATGGGAAGTATGAAAGCCTTAGCCCTAACAGTTCAAAAGTTATTGCCAAGGTTAAAGCTTATAAAGAGTAAGTTAAAATCCAAGGTCAAGTTCAAAGGGTCAGACTTGTTGGTATTTAAAAAAACGTTCTTGTCACAATGATTATAAATGTGAAATATGAAAGCCCTAGCCCTTTCCGTTCAAAAGTTTTTTATTTAAAGTAGGTCAAATCAATCTCCATGGTCAAGGTCAAAAGGTCGAATTGTGTTGGTTTCCTATGGAAGGTCTTGTTACAAAGAATACAATAGTGAGGTATTAAAGTCCTAGCACCAACCTTTCAAAAGTTACTGCCAAGGTTAAAGTTTTTTTTAAAGTAGATCAAACGTCAAGATCAAAGGATTAAAGTTGTTGGTATCCAATGAAAGGTCTTGTTACAAGGATAAAAAAATGTGAAGTATGAAAGCCCTAGCCCTTGCTGTTCAAAAGTTATGACCATGATTGAAGTTTTTTGAAAGTAAGTAAATCTCCAGGGTCAAAAGGTCAAAGTGGTTGGTATCCAATGGAAGGACTAGTCACAAAAAAATGCAAATTTGAAGTATGAAAGTCCTAGCTCTAACTGTTCAAAAGTTATGGCCAAAGTTAAAGTTTGGAATTTGGTGTAAAAGTAGGTCAAACTCCAAGGTCAAGAGGTCAAATAGGTGGTACCCACAGAAAGGTCTTGTCACAAGGAATACACCTATGAAATATGAAAGCCATGGCCCCATCCAGTCAAAAGTTATGGGCATTGAAGATTAAAGTTTTTTGAAGGCGAACAGACAGACAGCTAGACAGACGGACGGATACGACAAGAACTATATACCCTAGAAACTTCGTTTACGGGGGCATAAAAATCATCGATCTATAACATGAATACATGTACTGTATTGAGATTCATGAATTAATTGTGAAGTACCTTAAGACTAGTTACATCATATCCTGATGAGTAAGGTTCATACCGTCATGGCAAAAATTTTAAGCATTTCAAAAGAAATTGATATAAAGATGTTAAGGCATTTTTCGGCTTTTTCTTGTAATTTTTAGCTCATCTCGACGAATTGAAATGAGCTTAGGCTATACCCACGGCGTTTGCGTAGGCATCCCAGGTTAAAGTTTTAGGAGCAAGTCCATTCCTAAGTAACTATAAGCCCTACCTGAACCAAACTTGCATGGATGATGCATCTAGAGATGGACACTACCAGACTTGTTCGGATGCTGAATTTGACCTACATTCTCCAGATGAGTGACCAACTTAAAGGTTTTTGAGCAGGCCCATTCAAAAGTAACTATAAACCCTACCTGAACCAAACTTGTATAAATGATGCATCTAAGGATTGACATTGACAAACTTGCTTCGGATGATGAATCTGACCTACAATTTCATTCCCAAGTAACTATAAGCCCTCCCTGTACTAAACTTGCATGGATGTTGCATCTAGGGATTGACACTACCAGACTTACTTGGGATGTTGGATCTGACCTACATTTTAATTCCCAATTAACTACAAGCATTACCTGGACAAACTTGCATGGATGATGCATTTAGGGATGGACAGTACCAGACTTGCTTCGGATGCTGGATCCGACCTTCGTTTTCCAAATGAGTGACCAGGTTAAAGTGTTTTAATTGGTACAGTTCTATCCTTAGGTCAATGTAAGCCCTTCCTGAACTAAACTTGCATGGATGATGCTGGATCTGACCAACATTTAGGAGATGATTGACAATGTTAAGGTTTTTGGAGCAGGTCTATTGCTTCGAATGATAGATATGACCTACATTTTCATTCCCAAGTAAATTTAACCCCTACCTGAGGCAAACTTGCATGGATGTTGCATTTAGGAATGGACACTACCAGACTTGCTTCGGATGCTGGATCTGACCTACATGTTCGAGATGAGTAATCAGGTTAATGTTTTTGAAGCAGGTCCATTCCAAAGTACCTATAAACCCTAACTGCACCAACCTTGCATGAATGATGCATCTAGGGATGTATACTACCAGACTTGTTTGGAGGATGGATCTGACCTACATTTTATTCCCAATTAAGTAACTATAAACTTACCTTGACCAAACTTGCATGGATGTTGCATCTACGGATAGACGTACGAGACTTGCTTCGGAGTAACTATAAGCCCTCCCTGTACTAAACTTGCATGGATGTTGCATCTAGAGATTGACACTACCAGACTTGGGATGTTGGATCTGACCTACATTTTAATTCCCAAGTAACTACAAGCATTACCTGGACCAAACTTGCATGGATGATGCATTTAGGGAGGGACTGTACCAGACTTGCTTCGGATGCTGGATCCGACCTTCGTTTTCCAAATGAGTGACCAGGTTAAAGTGTTTCAATTAGTACAGTTCTATCCTTAGGTCACTATAAGCCCTTCCTGAACCAAACTTGCATGGATGATGCTGGATCTGACCGACATTTTGGAGATGATTGACAATGTTAAGGTTTTTGGAGCAGGTCTATTGCTTCGGATGATAGATATGACCTACATTTTCATTCCCAAGTATCTTTAAGCCCTACCTGAGGCAAACTTGCATGGATGTTGCATTTAGGAATGGACACTACCAGACTTGCTTCGGGTGCTGGATCTGACCTAGATGTACATGTTCGAGATGAGTAATCAGGTTAATGTTTTTGAAGCAGGTCCATTCCAAAGTACCTATAAACCCTAACTGCACCAACCTTGCATGAATGATGCATCTAGGGATGTATACTACCAGACTTGCTTTGGATGATGGATCTGACCTACATTTTAATTATTCCCAATTAAGTAACTATAAACTTACTTTGACCAAATTTGCATGGATGATGCATCTACGGATAGACGTACGAGACTTGCTTCGGATGCTGGATCTGACCTACATTTTCGAGATGAGTGACCATGTCAAAGTTTTTGGAGCAGATCTATTCGAAAGTAACTATTAGTCCTACCTGAACCAAATTTGCATGGATGATGCAACTAGGGATGGATACTACCAGAACTTGCTTCGGATGATAGATATGACCTTCATTTTCTATCCCAAGTAACGGTAAGCTCTACCTGAACCAAACTTGCATGGATGTTGCATCTAGAAATGGACACTACATGTACCAGACTTGCTTCGGATGCTGGATATGACCTACATTTTCATTCTGTAGGTAACTATAAGCTCTACCTGAACCAAACTTGCATTGATGATGCATCTAGTGATGGATATTACCAGACTTGCTTCGGATGATGGATTTGACCTACATTTTTCAGATGAGAGACCATATTAAAATTTTTGGAGCAGGTCCATTCCCAAGTAACTTAAAGCCCTACAAGGACCAAACTTGCATGAATGATGCATCTAGGGATGGAAAATAGACTTCCATTGGATGCTGGATCTGACATATATTTTCTAGACAAGTGACCAGGTTAAAGCTTTTGGAACAGTCAATCCCCCATCAACTAGAAGTCCTTGATATCTGCAGTATTCACTAGAGGTACTGTGATCAACGAGATCACTAAATGAAACCCCCGCTTCCCATATGATTAATATATTGACAAAGGTCCTGTTTTGCTTTTTGAGACCCAAAATATGAGTCCGATCAAAAAGTAAAATAGGAGGTGCACAATGGCATTATCTGATAAAGAATCCGTGAAAGTGTCAATACATTTTAAAAAGAGGTAAAGCCACGAAGTGCCAAAATATGCCCTGTCACCAAAATAAATGAAATTCTATTCTGTGAAAGTTTAGACTTTGTGGGTTATAACACAATTTATTTTTTAATGATATCTTTTCCAGTTTTCTTTTTATAGTCGTTTGAAATTGGTATTGTTTTCAAGTGAAATCCACATGTGCAACGTCATGACTTTTGACGTTATATATACACATGTATATTGTAACGTTTTGACGTTAATATTATTTTAACGAAGGTATTATATGTACATTATTGGGGGGAATCTGCTAAAATAAACGCTACCTAAGAATTTGGGGGAATTTTATCATAGGACTGTAAAGAAGTTTTCAGTCATGAGATAAATAGCTAGCTATAGTTTTTGCTTTGATGAAAAAGTGTCTAAATATTGTAATATTGTCCTGAAAGCAACTTTAAAATGATACATTAATGATTTTAAAAGAGAAAATAGAGATAAATTAGTCACGGTGTAAATATTAGCTGTATCCATAGTATTGATTAATATAATCCGTTAAGTCATGAAAAAGCTGTGAATAAATTATTAATAGTTTTCATTATTTTTTTTCAGGGGGATGGGGGGGTTATAGTATAGGCTGTTTTAATATCCGTTGCTTCTTGTGTGTTCATTCAAAATACAAGGGCTGTGCGTAATTATCATTACCATGTGTATATATACATGTAATTGTTACCTATCATGTGTAATTGTCTGGACTTTTTGGGTTAAAATTATATTTATTCATATATCCCTCGGAATTGCTGTACATATGGAAGGATATAATTTTGCCGACGTTTCTTCACACGTTTTTTATCGTCAAGTGTTACATGTATCCCTTCGGTAGAAGCTCGAGTGTAGTGTACATTGCTATGCATACAGGAAATTCATAGTTTGACGGCACTTGTTTTGATAAATTGAAAATTAATTACGAAATCTATAGCCACTTTATTTAAACCTCTTTAAGTATTGTTCATAAAGTGAATGCATAACGCCAAAAGAAAAACAGGCGCGGATCCAGAAATTTTTCCCAGGGGGTCAAAACCAGTCAAAGAAATATACAACCCAGAAATTGTCATGCAACAAAAAACCCCAAACAAACAAAACAACAACGTAAAACAAAAAAACCCTAACAAACAAAATAAACCCACATAAACTAATTTCGCGTGTTTCCCCATCGTCTCAAGACACGGTCTGGAGTCCACATACAGCTCTTTCCTCCAGAATAGAAGAGTATCGTGCGTTTTTGGTCGAGATATGAGATTGTGTTTCCCATACATATAAAACCATAACTTTTCATACAAACTCAACACATATTCCACGGTTTCGAAGATGAGGTCGGTGTCTTCTTGGAGGGATCCAAGGTCACTTTTACTTAGTTTAGTACAAGTATATTTAATAACTCCGCAAATCCCAGCCGACCCCCCCCCCCCTTTCCATTTAGATCCGTGCATGGATGAAAACTGGATATACAGACAAAGGAGGTAATTTTTACATTTTACAAATGCAATGAATTCATACCAAATCGCTATCATCTCAGAGGAGAGAAAAAATGTGAAAATTACACATCCTAAATACCAAGCTAGCATATTTTAGAATTAGGATCTATGAAGGCAATGGAATTACATGCACGAGATAATTCTGATATTCAGGGACACCCCATGTATTAAACATGTTAAAAAACTGCTGTCCAGCATTTTATATAATGGTTTGATAACCCTTTTGATCTGAAACTGCATGGAATATATGTAAGTCCGTTCAATTGATATCAAGCTCAGTTGTATTTTATGCAGTTAAAGATTTTTAACAAAAAAGAAAATTAAAGATCACCCCGGCTGTTGTGATGTGGAAGGTCAAGACGACCATGCAACTAATTACAAAATCAGCCCGTGATATTTTTAGATACTTGTGTAACGGGAGAGGAGAAAATGCAGCTGACCAGACCGGGATTCGAACTGGGCCCCCTGAAACTTTGGTCAGGTCTCTGGCCACCGGAGATCGAACCGGGCTGACCGTCACACTTAGTAATCAATTATAGAATAAAGAAAATAAAATTACCCTACCCTCTTGATCATAATAATCATATGCAAGGATTTATGAATACCCCCCCCCCCCCCCCCCCCACCACCATCGAATAGATTAAATTCTTTTCGTCAGTTTTTCACTTGTAAAAATTGATTTTTTTTTTCGATTGAGTATAAAGGTATAATTTCTCTGGATTTGCCCTTGCATCTACCTCAAACTAACTGTCGACTAGATTACTATATTACTTATGAAATATTTGTAAAACCTACAAATAAATATTTAGAGCACATTGCAAAGGCGTTGCGAAAATATTTTATAAATACTGAATTTAAAGACACACCAATACGCTGACATATTTCTGTATTTTATATTTTTGCCAAATGGAAATATATTTGTTTGAAATATTTATGAAAATATCAGTATACAGTATACACTTGTATGTAAACACATCGATGTCCTCAGTGCGAACTTATGCACAGCGTCATTAATAACAGTTTTGCTTTTGGAGCAAGATGAAAATTGAGTTTTGTATACCTGCATAAAATTATCTCAGAAGATTATGTTTAAAAGTAAAATAATCGACGGCTGATATACGTATGTAAATTGCGGCCATAATATGTTACAGTACTGACTCTACCTCTCGTAATATTATAAGGAACTTGAAATTGACATACACTCATCCAAGCTATAGATTTTGTTTTGTGGAATTGTAGACAATCAATATCTGAATCCTTCAATTTCGTACATTGTTATTTTTTTATTAATATTTTAGCAAGCTAGCTCGATATTATTTTGCTTGTATTACAAAGGGTAGACGTGATTATGATATTCCCCGTTTTCGCAGTGATGGATCCAAAAGGGCGGTCCATTCTTTGAATTTGCTAAAGAGAAGAGAAGAAGAGTCCCTAATTTCTGTTGTGCTTTTTTTAAAATAGAATATTTCAATGAAAGGCTCATGTAGTAATATATGTAGAAATTCAGTTGTGAAAACAAAATTGGATTTACGGGATCAGAGATTTTAGATTTATTTACCTTTCTTTGTCAAAAACTTTCAGGTAATAAGTCCATAATTTTTCCCAGTCTGATGACTCTTCCACTTTTAAAACGATACTACATCCCTGTATCTGTTTATCTTCCTTTAAGCGTACGTTATAACAACTCTTTTCCTCTTCACCCCCCCCCTTTTTTGAAAAAAAACCCCGCTAGATCCGAGTCTGTTTTACTTAGGCATTTACAAGCTAGTAATCTATAGTTATCATGTAAAGCAGTATTAAGATTTGTCTTTAGAATAACAACAGTATCCTAAAATTAAAAAAAAAATTAAAAGAAAATAGTGTACAGTTTTAGAATGAAAACAGGCGATTGAAAGGGGTGAACTTGGCGATAATAGAAATACATTTGTACATGAAGAGCTCTATTAATAATTTAATGATATCATCGAGTAAAGTTTAAGTGATTCATCATGAAAAAAAATTAATAATTTGAAAAAGCACCATCTGAAATAATTACAGTCTTTATGACGTCACAATTGACGTATATGTAATACTTTTAACGTCATGTTCGAAGAGAAATGTAACTTATCGTTTATATGTTTTTCGAGGTTTGAATTCTGATAATATAAATCGAAAGTCATGCCTCTCCACAAACATCGTTTTAAAAGAACTACTGGCTATTTTTTTAATGTATAGTGTATAATTTTTATATAACTATTGTTATACAAACCAAATATTACCGAATGATTAACAAATCTGGTGAAACTTTGCGACATCGCAATTTAAATGTAAAGTCATATTTCATATTGGCCACACGTATGAACAACAATTATATTAAGCATGTAGACTCGTATCAGCAATATTTATACACATGGTAAGTATGAAAGTTGTTCTTGACTGTGGCCACACTTAATTTTGGCAAATTCTGTCGAAAAATAGACATTTTTGAACGTTCTTAGGAAACCGTTGCATCTTCAAACCATCGCACGTGCCTAACAGCGCATTATTTAACAAAATGGGTTATGTAAGGAAAAGAAGTATGTTGTCCTCTAATAATTAACGTATAATACTGTTCATGAATAGAAACTCGATTTTTGTGAAAAACATAGGGCCAAATATGATGGTTCGTGGCTTTACCTCTTTTAATCAGTGGTATTCGAGGAGTTGCGGATAAGAGATGGGTACCCTTCAATATTAAAGAATAAATAGCAGTGTCAATGTTTTGCCCTGGAAAATCCAAAATATGTGTCCAATCAAAAAGTAAAATATGAGGTGCACAATTGCAGTATATAACAAGGATTCTGTGTAATCAAATTTCATTCAATGGTAAAATAGGAGTTGCGGATAAAGGATAGGAACCCCAAAGTGTCATCAAGATTACGATATACCCTCCTCCTTTTCAAGCAGATGCATAATAAGGTTATGAATATTTGTTTACACTTTACATGTTTTTCACGCCAGACTCGTAGAAATCCGTATATGCCATGTAAGGGGTAAAACAGACCTTGCACGAATATTGTTGTCAGGATGAATACTAACTATTTGAAAACTCTTTGAAAGTTAGCGGAGTTGATTTCTTGATAATTCTACCGGAATGTAAATTAGGCAGATCGATAGGTCGGGAGCTAAGGAGGCGTAATATGCATTCAAATAACGTGCGCATCTGTTTCTGTGTCTGACGCTAAAGAGGCCAAATACGATGTAAATCTCGTGTGGTTGCCTTTGTATTTGACGTCAGTGGGCTAGGACTATTGAAATTGGCATGGGAGTCCTCTTGAAATTTAAATCTATGTCTTATGGGGCGCCATTTTGGTATTTACAGCCAAAAAGTGATATCACCTATTCAAATAGGTGATATCACCTATTCGTGCTGAATAGGTGATATTACCTATTCAAATTGAATAGGTGATATCACCTATTCGAATAGGTGATATCACCTATTCAGCACGAAAAGGTGATATCACCTATTCAAATTATTTATAAAATAACAACAGCTCCCAAGACTATAGGTCCTTTAATCTTATTTATTTTCACTTTCGTTTTATGACTCATCATTCTAGGAGACAATAAATAATAGTTTTGCATTTAATTTTAATCAACCCTAATAGAAACTGTAGTTTGTTTTGCTCACAAATTAAATTTATTTCATTAATATATCAAGTTAACCTTCATAAGAAAAATTGGAAAAACGCATGAAAACTTGGTAGTCCGAATTTCTTGGTTCCAATGGTAATCTGTATCTTATGGGGAGCATTCATTATTTAATATTGTAAGAATTTCAAATAGGTGATATCACCTATTCGAATTGGTGATATCACCAATTCAAATTGAATAGGTAATATAAACTATTTGAATAAGGGATATCACTTATTCGAATAGGTGTTATCACCTATTCAGCACGAAAAGGTGATATCTCTTATTCGAATAGGTGATATCACCTATTCGAATAAGTGATATCACCTTTTCGAATAGGTGATATCACTTATTGAAAATGAATAGGTGATATCACCAATTCGAATAGGTTATATCACCTATTCAAATAAGTGATATCACTTATTGGAAGTAAATATCAAAACGACACATTATAATGTCTGTATTTTTAAAGTCTAAATCTACAATTTTATTTTTACAATGAAATGGAAATATAAGGAATCACTGTCTAGTTAGTATAGTATGCCAGGGGCATCAACGGTAGTGGGGGTCCTTCGGGTGATACCTTAAAAACCGAGGCCCCGTGTCAGCGGCAGGCGTTGGCACGATCAAGATCAATCACTGCTCAATTGCCCCGAGTGCCGAGTAAAGGTCAAAATTTGAAGCCCTTCACTGGCACACGGTGACGTCTCCATATGAGTGAAAAATTCTCGAGAAGGATGTTAAACAATATACAATAAATCAATCAATCAACGGAAGTGGGAAACATGGGATAATTTTAGCATAACGGGCTTCGCCCGTTATGCAAATTATCCCATGTTTCCCGCTAACGTCGATGCCCTGGCATACTATACTGACTAGAAAATGATTCCTAATTCAACTTAATTAGTTAATTGATGGCTGAGAACTATATTTTATTTGATTAACATGTCCTACGGTAGTCTGTACTATGTCTGGATGTTTTTTTTTTATTTTGTTGTTGTTGTTGGTTTTTTTTTCATGAACTATCATGCTAGATTTTTTGCATATGCTAGTAGCACTCTTAGATTTAGTTACATCTTTAAAGAAGCTAAAAGCAGGTGACACATGCATTCCTTGTTTGGAATATCATCCGTTGTCAAGCAACGTTGACTGTTGCTTGACAATGCCGGCTGCATTATTCAGCAGGTAATACTGTTTTTTCATTAAATGTTTCTTGACAAATCAACCTATTTACATGAAAGCATAAACTTAGAACATAGCTTTTTTGAAAATATATGTCACATTGATATTAAACACATATTAATACATTTATCATTTAATATTCATCTTTGACAAAACAAGGTACAAGTATGAAGAATCTTGTGAAGAAAGATTCAAATGAAGCATGCCAAGCTATACAGTACAGTAACATCACTGCAGGTATTTGATTTTTTTTACTTGTCCATTGGACAACTGGGCAACGAGCAGATTGTCATTGGTATCTGTACTCACTCCCCAGGGTTGACTCAGTCCGCAGTCTATGTAACGAAGGAATTGTCCATCCTGGTCTATGATGTGGACACAGTCATTATCACAATCAGCTGTAAGGATGTGACTCTGACTGTCTGTAGTGATTTGTCGTGGATTGAATGGCTTGTTTTTTGGAACAGGAGTATGTCCAGTGTACTTGAATCTCAGTTTCCCGGCTTGATTAACCACCACTACTGCTCCAGCTCCACTGTCAGACACACAGATATCAAGGTTCCTGTTCTCGGTTATGTATCTGTTATATCGACCAGATGAATAGAGAGGTTTACCTTTGTCATTAAACTGAATTGTTTGTTTCTCTGTGGAGTCAGAGTAACGGATAACTTTTGTTTGTTTGTCATCATTACTGTCCATGGTAACCAAGAGGTCACCAGAGGGGGTACCATAGACACTGCGAGGTCTCCAGTTCTTTGTACTAATAAACCTTACCTTCTCATTCTTCACAATGTTCACAGTTTCATGAAAGTAATCGGGGTAAACTAGCTCTCCACTTTTTGTCACTGTTATGTCATGTGGTATGTACCCTGACTCGGTTAGAATTGATTTGAGTAGTGATCCATGATTAATGCTGAAGAGTTTCATGGTACTCTCCTGTCCTCTTGTCCAGAATTCTTCATCACTCAGACAGACAACACTTAGAAGCTGTCTATACCCAGTGTCTATGGTGGTCACAATCTCTGGTTGATCGAGCATCTGTTTGATTGGTGGAAAGGAATAACATTTTGGAGCCGATAGCTTCGTACTGTAATGATGTTCATCTGAAGTGAGAGAAATTAGCTCTAATGCTCCAAACAATTTATGAAATTCTTTTTCTTGAATTTTTCCTGGCATGAATTTAGGAATCGATGGCACAATTTTTTGTGGAAGTTTTGTGTATTTGTCTACATTGAATTTAGCACTGAATACTTTTGACAAGTTATTCGAGTCCATAGTGACATTAACAGCATCAATTTCATCTTTGATGTCTGATATGTTATTGTTTATTTCATCCAAATGATTCTGTAAAGTTTGTAGCTGTGTGTTTTTCATCTCATCAATTTCAGCTTTAAGTTTCTTGACAAGTTTGTCAATTTTTCTGTGCCAATCCTCTCCATGCTTTGTTATTTCTGTTGAAAGATCTCCATATTCCCTTTGTAATTGATTCATTCTGTTTTTTACATCAGAGGCAATGTCCTGATAGATTGGATAAATTGTCTCTTTCAATTTGGTATGTGCTTTGATTATTTTGTTCTTTTTTTCATCCAGAATTTGCAAAATTGTTAGAAATTTATGACCGAGATGTTGCTCAGATGCAATGCAAATGTTGCACACAGGAAAGCCACATTGATAACAGTACATTTCACATCGTTCTTGGACATGGGTAGTGCATCCAGGATAGAGGGGAGTAGATTTTCTCAGCTTGAATGGGACAATTTCATGTTTTATAGATTGATCACTTATCATATGTTCTCCCACACAGGCCTTACACAGGTTGAAAAGACATGTATCACAGTGCATCTGTACCACAGCGGTCTCACACAGGTCACATCGCATCACGTCCTGGGAACTGGTGCGAGGGTCCATCGGATGTTTTTTCTCTTGAATATTAAAAAATTCTTCTTGATATGTATTGACAAATAATAAAGGATACCCCCAATATTTGTGTACATAAAGAGGACAAGCCATTGAGAAAAAAATTCTCGATAAAGAAATGCTTACAAAAATAATGAAATTTCATTCTGATGATGAAAGAATATATTTGGGAAAAAAAGCAAATTATTTTTTTTCCCTTTCAAAAATTCGAAAATGTATGTACAGTTTACTTCAACAATATCCTACCTGATTTTTAGGTGACAATACTGAGTCCAGAACACAAACTCTCCTTTTTACTTAGATCACATGAGTATCCTGTTTAAACCAGTCAGGTGCTTTATACTGCCTGGCTGAAAATCTAGGTTATTAAATATCTGCATTCTGCATGAGAGTATTTACTCAACACAGGCTTTGTGAAAATAAAATACGAAACTTGATACCTGGTACAAGGAGAAAGCTGTAGAGCTCTTGGACCGATAATATCTTGGCAAGTCTGATAGAAGAGTTTAATGATTTTAAGTTGAGTGAATGTTGTGTATACTATAGAGATAAAAAATCTGCTCAGTTCTTCAGCACAAACACATTTAGAAGACTCTAGTTATATTATACACCATAGTTATATTATACACCATATAAGTGGAATTTTTAGCGAGACATTAATTTAGCAATTTGTCCTTAAAATCCGGAAATTATTTTTGTGTAATTAATGTGGTGCAAATAGTATACATATTTGTTATACATTTAAAAGTTTGTTCCTATACAAATCTACAAGCAGACTGTTTGGTTCGAGGGTCGTCAAAACGCATTTTTCCCGAGAACTTAGTCAATCAAAGTTTTGTTATACCTTTCATTTTCATTTCATTTTTATGATATACATGTATTTTGTACTGTCGTCAGGTCCGTCACTGTTGAACAGCAACAAAAGAAAGTGAGATTAAGCTCCACCCATTCTGTGATGTAAGCGGTCCAACATTTCATCGGCCCGTCCAACATCTTACTCAGCGGTCAAACATTGATTTTATATGCCCGCTCAGCAAAAAGGTAGAAATGTGAGACTTTTTTTTAATTAGTAGGATTCCACAAGGTTTGTGAAGACATGTTGTAGAACAGTTCTGGGTTTGATTTTGTTAAAGCCAGCATTCTCCACAAGACCAAGACAGAGGAACTTTTGATGACCATAAAACCTTTACAATCTTGTCTCTCTAAATTTAATGTACATGCTTAAAATATTGCAGTTTTATGTCTGTCATTTACACACTTCAAATTTGCTTGTGAAAGAGGGGAAGTTTAAGGTATACAACAAATTTTGGGTGAAAAGAATGATAATGGCGGTGCAAGGGTAACAAAGGACAGGAACATCATAAAAATTTTTTCTCACTTTTAATATTGTTTGCTTTATTTTTACAGAGGTAGAGAAATTTGTGAGTATGATTTTATATTTCTTTGTGGCATATGACCTGCAGACGGATGAAAGTATGTGTAGTCATATGACAGCTTTGGTTTTTTATTTCATTAATTCATATTTATTTCTTTTTGTCCCCCGCTTTCGCTAAAGCGAGGGGACATTAAATGTCATTCATTTGTCCGTCTGTGCGTCTCTCCGTCTCTCCGTCTCTCCGTCAGTCCTTAACCTTGCCCATAACTTTTGATGAAGTGGAGCTTTGACTTTCATATTTTACACATGTATTCCTCGTGACATGACCTTTCTTTAGGTACCACCAAATTTGACCTTTTGACCTTGGAGTTTGACCCACTTTTACACAAAAATTCACAACTTTTTCTTTGGCCATAACTTTTGAATGGAAGATACTAGTACTTTCATATTTCACTTATGTATTTCTTGTGACAAAGCCTTTCATTGGATACCAACAACCCTGACCTATTGATCTTGACCTTGGAGATGTCTGTACTTGTGAAAAACTTTAACCTTTGCCATAACTTTTGAACGGTAAGGGATATGGCTTTCATACTTCACATATCTCATTCATGTGAGAAGACCCTTTATTGGATACAAAGACCCTTTGACCTTGACCTTGGAGTCTATCTTACTTTAATTTTAAAAGCAAACCTTGACCATAACTTTTAAAGGGTTAGGGGTAAGGCTTTCATGTTTCACATTTTAATCCATGTGACACGACCTTTCATTGGATTTCAAGAATGACCTTGACTTGGAGTTTGACCTACTTTGAATAAAAAATCTTTGAATAATAATATGTTTAATTTGCATTTAAGAAAAGTTTAATCTTCGCTATGTTGCCATTAGGGGTCCCCAGTGTTTCACAAACACATCTTGTTCTTCCTTATATTGAGAAGAGATATGGCTTTCATATTTACAGAATGTAACAAGTGGATTACATGTGACAAGATATTTCCAAGCATGCTTTGATTTGTGACCTATTGACCTTGTCCTTCAGGACTGATTTTTAAATTTCTAAATGACATATGATACGGCGTTCATATTTGAGACAATATATCATTTTTAAAAAATGACATCTCACCCATAAAGACACCGAAAGCGGGGGACTACAATTCTTTGAATTTTCTTGTCATTTTTCCTTCTCATTTAGTGTTGTTGTAATTTTCTATGTTGTCTATAGTGTCTGCATAATTATATTTGTGTATGTAAAGTACATGTTCTTATGTCACCCATCTGTGTACTGTGCTTGCAAGTTTCCCACTATATAGCATATGATAATTTTTATTTCTTATTGAAAAGTTCAATTCACTTGCTCAGATTGGCTTTAAATTTATCACTGAGTTGCTTTTCTGTGTGTCATATAAGTTACAATTAAGGGTTTACTCCTTACTTCGCGACTCTAGAGCAGATGCTCTATTAACTGCGCCACGAAGGCGACCAGACAATTACGAATAAATTCTACGACAAGATCCTTTAATAAAACACGCAAAATTTATGCTTAGATAATATGTTTTAGTAGATCAGGTAGATAGCTTTTATTAATTTTTAAATAAGTAAAATAATTTTATGTCAAGAACCTGTGGGACAAATATATACTGCATGATGATGAATGGAATACGAGTAAAATTAAATGTATACAAGTAACAGCTTTTTAAAAAGCATGCCTGACTAAATCAATCAATATCTGCATGAGGAGTGATAGGCCGTTGGATGTAAATTGAAAGCTACATTACACATATTCAATAATATCAGTAATGAAATCATGCATTGTGAACATTTTAAAAGATGTATATAATTAAAAATACACATTTTGTCGGAGTGTGCTTATTCAACTGAAGTAAACATTAGTAATGTGTTCATTAAAGGTATTTGGACACAGATTTGAAGTTATCATTTTCTCTATAATATTACGACTTATATATTTTAACACCATTTCACACAAAAATTAATTAAAAATCTTATTTCATACAAAAGATATTATAATGTCAAATTTTTTGGCGGGTTTGATTGACACATCCTTGCACTTTCACAAATTAATTTTATTCTTTATCCTTAAGAAAAGTGGCAATCTTGTTGTGTATAAATGAAAAATATCAATACTATAATGCAGAAAATTCAGAGTAGACATGTTTGAAAGCAAAACAAACTCAGATTATATTGGCAGTCCGTGTAGTTGTGGTAAGCAGACTGTGACGACTGAACGCACCCGGTGAATTGTAAACATCAACAAAAACAGAACTCATGCCCTGTTTACAAAAAGTGTACATAACACGAGTGTGCTCGATTTGCTAAACTTGTACACAACTCTTAGTTCGGAATGACGATACTTGTGAATGAATTTTGCTTTCTAACATTTCTACTCTGAATAAAATTATTTTTCTGGATACAAGTTTTATTATTTCTCATTAATACACAACAAGATTGCAACTTTTCCCAAGGATTAAGGGGGATGTACAAGTCATATTGGATCTAGTCTGGTGTAAAATAAAAAATACCAAGAATACGCTTAATACTCTACTAAACTAGCCCAATGTTACCCAAAGTGCTAATGCACTAATTACCTACTGTTAGAGACCAAAATTAGTAAACAATTAAGTTTATTTTGTTTTCATTGGGAGGAAATTATTCATGTTAGAACTGCGCAGCTACAGCATTCACGAGATGATTAATGCATTAAAAATGGTGTTAGTTTAATTCATTGATAATATGGCTACAACCATTTGTTTCGCTTTTTTCTTGTCATAATACATAATTCTTGAAAATTTGATTTTTCGTATGGGTGTCTTCCTGAGGCCATGTGTTTATTTCGTCCGCCATTCCTCTGTCACACAGAGTTCGAATAACATTGATTTTAGAATAAATGCGACCATAATAACATCAAGACAAGAAATTATTAAGTAATAATCATTAGGTTATATTACGTACTACTTTTATTTGTTACATCGCATCGTCTGACTAATGAAAAAACGCGATTTTAACCCCATTCCAGCAAATCGGGAAAAATTGTTCTATTTACAGCTCGAGTTTCCTCGTTAATATTATTCCACTGAGCACGTGGTTGGCATGTGCATATATCTGCTATGGATAGATCCGTTTATTACCATGAGTATATTTAATTTGTCATCAAACAAGTCTTGATAATATGGTAAAACTCAAGAAAAAAAAATAAAAATGTCCTAAACATATGTGTTTACGGTGGGTCTTTTTTCTGTGGCGATAGAAGTTATTTTCAAATGGGGCACTGCAAGGAGGATGCTTAGCATTTAATTTGAAAATGTTAAACAATATGAGGTGCATGAAAAACAAATTGTAATTACATGTCTTACATTCGAAAAGTTGGTACATATGTCTATTTTGTTTAGAAGTTAGATAGAAAAAATAGGCAGTTATAGGATTTCCTTCAGGCACCTCACATAAATAGCTAGATTGTGTGCAATGACCCACACATTGTATGGAGTTATGTTTGGACATAAAAACGCATCATGTCTCCTTATGTAGTCAACGTTGTAAGCTTTCGCTCATTGAACATACGAAGCTTGATAATACATTATGTTGTTTCTTTGAAATTTAGAAGCGAGCACAATATGTGCAAAGAAAGGTCCATTGCATATGCTATGTCTATCATCGCAAAAAA
>PRKT01000494.1:178505-308520 GCA_003671525.1 Saccostrea glomerata
TTCAAAATAGTTCCAAAGATTCAAATATTTTGCATTACTAAGTATTTGATGGAACATGTACTAGCCTTATATGACCACTTGTTATAAAAAATATTTGGTTGCCCTAATCTCCCGATCTACTGCCTAGAAATGGCCCGACTCATTTTTTTACATCCCATTACACGATATTTTTTTTCTTCCGTTAACAATTATGTTAAAATTTTAAGGATTTTTTCTCACCTATAAATACGGACCCTATAATTTTTCCCTGAGTTGGGAGGACCACCAAACGTCATTTTAATGATGGTATAAAATATTTAATTATGTTGAGTTTTTTTTTCTTTACTTTGTAAAATTGTAATTTTGACAATATGGGCAAATAGAAAAAAAAAGTTTTTTTTATTCATTAAATCTCCTAACCCACTCTGAATGATTTCATTCCTTTTCAAATGTTGCTCCACTGTAATGAAAATTGTAAATGCATGTTTATTTGACACAGTATACGAGGGGTGATCAAAAAGTAAACAATATCTTAGGTATTTGATAGTTATATCATTGTTGAAATATTCAAGTACTTTTCAAAGTGTAAATTGGAGGTCTTTTATAGCATATTGCGTAATTAAAACCACATCCCTTTTCAAACTTGCTTTCACCGGGCAATATAACAAGTATCATATTTAACCATCTGCCTTCCTTCACTAAAACGATCTATCCAATCATTGATTGAAATTATAAAAAGTCATTTGTCTTAATAAACTGTAAACAAATTCTTATACGCTATTTCAAAGGCATTTCTAAGATATACAATAAATATCATAGTCGTTTGTTGAACGAGTTCCACTGCGACAACCATTTTTCGTCACAAGTACCTGCATAATGACGTCATTTTCAGATTGTGATGTCACAAACAAGGAGCAAAACTTCAGCATTTGCTATTTATAGAACTTGCGTTTGGCTATGTTTCTAATCTGAATTGTGGTTTTGTAGATATAGAGATAGTTCGCGAACTTTTTGATCACCCATCGTACTAGAAGGTACTAAAACAAGGTCATTCATATCGATTTTATGTGTCTAATTTCTTTGTGTTTCATTGGTGATAATTAAAATTTTGATAGATAATATAAGTTATCTGTGGCAAAGTTACAAACTTTTAATTTTTTACTTTGATGGTGCTCATTTTTCCTTACCTGGAATCAAAAAGTTTAAGATTTTTTTTTATATCAATACGTACACTATTTAACAACTGTTCGATAATAATACTAAATAAAATACTTCAAGCCACACTATAACACCTTTCCTCTTTTAAAAGTGTTCATATTATTTGAAATATTTTGCAACTGTAATTCTCTTCTACATTTAAAGATTGTTATGTCCCTCCATATTAAGAAGAGATCTGGAAAACAAAATTCTGTTCTAAAAATAGACCACGTGCTGCTATCCATGAACTACTTTCATGGTTCTTTACACTCTTTTTGAAGACAACGGTACCTTGTTTTGAACTTGAAATTATCATTTAAAAGTGTAAAATTTAGACTTTTTCTCAACAAATGGTTGTAGAGAGAACATTAATGCACAGTTTGCATATTTTTTTGGATTTTTTAAGGCTCGGCTGAATTCTGTAGCTGCGCAGTTCTTATGAGCATATCAAAAGCATTTTTCTGCAAAAGTATAGATTATATATACACAACGTGCATTCAGTTATGCATATTTGTTGTATCTTTATCATAAGGAGTTAAAATTTGATCAAAATATAATGTATTTTAGCCATTTGAAGAAATGTTTACATTTTGTTCTCACTGCACTAAAGGTGGCCGTACATCCCCCTTAAGAATAAGGTTAAAATTTGTGAAAGTGCAAGGATGAGTCAATCAAACCCGCCAAAAATTTGAAGTTTTAATAACTTTTAACTAGAGATGTCAACGAGTACCCGGTTAACCGGGTACTCGATCGAACGTCCGAGTATCGAATACTAAAACTGGTATTCGGTTACTCGGATGTACATTTTTTTTATTTCGAAGTAATATATTGATTTAAAAAGAATCTTAAAAAAAATTATTTAAATGATAATTCGGTAATCAGCGTGCCGTCATGAAACCTGCTAAACATCTGTTATCGCCTTTGGCTGTGTATATACAGTAATTATAATTAGTGACCAAACACCTGGTACACACCGATTTTCACTTTTGTGGCCCTCAATTTTTGGATGGCTTCAATGGTTTGTTTTCATTGAACATCGTATAAGTATATTATCTTTAAATCATTAATTACGACCAACAAATCAAATAATTCACGATTAGCGATCCAAACAACGTCCGTGTTCCTTCTCTTTCTATATACATGTAGTCTGATGATGAGGAAGAAATGTAAAACATTTGCAATAATTTGTATTTTAATTTATCTTTTTTGAGTAGTCAGTGTAAAAAAAAAATCCATTTCATTTGACTCGATGTTTATAAACATGCATTATATATGCGTTATGAAAACATCGTTAAAGATTAGTATAGATTAACTAGGCTCAAGAAAAGTAAGGAAAACATGTATTTACTCTTTTTTTTTTACCGAGCACCCGGGTACTCAATCGGAAAAACTTCCGAGTAACCGATTATTAATCATTGACCGATTTGACATCCCTACTTTTAACTGAAATAAGATTTTTAAGTAATTTTTGTGTGAAATGCTGTTAAAATATATAAGTCGTAATATTATAGAGAAAATATTGACTTCAAATCTGTGTCCAAGTACTTTAATTTTTTCTCTTAAAAAGGAGGGGGGTTGTTCCACTATCACATATTGAGAATGAAATAAGAAAATTCATTGTTTTGGCCTTTGTGGAAAGAAAAATCCAAAATTTTTTTTTACTGGTTTCTTATCTACATGTATTGTGTGCATCTGAAATGGGGATACAAATGTTCATGTATCTGGAGACCAACTGTGTTGTGTATTATTGGACTAGTCCATTTATGTAGTAAACAATCGTGGGATCAGGAAACAAATTAGAAAAAATCATTTCTTTAGTGTTGCTTGTTCATATGCTGATATATACAATATGTTACTGAGAAAAAATTTATAGATAGAATTTCTGAAGTATTAGAAGGAGGTCAAAAGGACAAACTTTATTTAATTCCATAAAGAAGTTAGCACACCTATTCACACAATAGAACAATCCAAGGAAAAGTCACGAGGTCACTAAGTAAGATTTGGCGCGAAAACAGCGAGTCGCCCCTCTCGTAGGATATAAATGGATGATCCAGTACTATAGAAATGCAGAAAAAAGGATAAACTGACATGCTGAAACGGTGAATCACATGAAATAAGCATTACCTGCACCAAACTTGCATGGATGATGCATTTAGGGATGGACAGTACCAGACTTGCTTCGGATGCTGGATCCGACCTACGTTTTCCAAATGAGTGACCAGGTTAAGGTGTTTAGTGCAGTTCTATCCCTAGGTCACTGTAAGCCCTTCCTGAACCAAACTTGCATGGATGATGCTGGATCTGACCTACATTTTGGAGATGATTGACAATGTTCAGGTTTTTGGAGCAGGTCTATTGCTTCAGATGATAGATATGACCTACATTTTCATTCCCAAGTAACTTTAAGACCTACCTGAGGCAAACTTGCATAGATGTTGCATCTAGGAATGGACACTACCAGACTTGCTTCGGATGCTGGATCTGACCTACATGTTCGAGATGAATGATCAGGTAAATGTTTTTGAAGCAGGTCCATTCCAAAGTACTTATAAACCCTACCTGCACCAACCTTGCATGAATGATGCATCCAGGGATGTATACTACCAGACTTGCTTTGGATGATGGATCTGACCTACATTTTATTCCCAAGTAAATATAAGCTTACCTTGACCAAACTTGCATGATGATGTATCTACGCATAGACATACGAGACTTGCTTCGGATGCTGGATATGACATACATTTTCGAGATGAGTGACCATCTTAAAGTTTTTGGAGCAGGTCTATTCGAAAGTAACTATTAGTCCTACCTGAACCAAATTTGCATGGATGATGCAACTAGGGATGGACACTACCAGAACTTGCTTCGGATGATAGATATGACCTTCATTTTCAATCCCAAGTAACGTTAAGCCCTACCTGAACCAAACTTGCATGGATGTTGCATCTAGGAATGATGCAACTAGGGATGGACACTACCAGACTTGCTTCGGATGCTGGATATGACCTACATTTTCATTCTGTAAGTAACTATAAGCTCTACCTGAACTAAACTTGCATGGATGATGCATCTAGTGATAAATACTACCAGACTTGCTTCGGATGATGGATCTGACCTACATTTTTCAGATGAGAGACCATATTAAAATTCTTGGAGCAGGTCCATTCCTATGTAGCTGAAAGCCCTACAAGGACCAAACTTGCATTAATGATGCATCTAGGGATGGAAAATAGAAACTTCGATTGGATGCTGGATCTGACCTATATTTTCTAAACAAGTGACCAGGTTAAAGCTTTTGGAACAGTCAATCCCCAATGAACTAGAAGTCCTTGATATCTGCAGTATTCACTAGAGGTACTGTGATCAACGAGATCACGAAATGAAACCCCCGCTTCCCATATGATTATATTGACAAAGTTCCTAGTTTGCTTTTTGAGACCCGAAATAAGAGTCCGATCAAAAATAAAAATAGGAGGTGCACAATGGCATTATGTGATAAAGAATCTGTGAAAGAGTCAATACATTTTAAAAATTTTAATCAGTGGTATTCAAGGAGTTGCGGATAAGAGATGGGTACCCTTCAATATTAAAAAATAAATAGCAGTGTTAATGTTTTGCTCTGGAAAATCCAAAATATGTGTCCGATAAAAAAGTAAAATATGAGGTGCACAATTGCAGAATACAACAAGGATTCTGTGTAATCAAATTTCATTCAATGGTAAAAGAGGAGTTGCAGATAAGAGATTGTAACCCCAAAGTGTAACAGACGGACGTACAGATGGTTATCACGATTACTATATACCCTCCTCTTTTTCAAGCAGATGTATAATAAGGTTATGAATATTTGTTTACAATTTATATGTTTTTCACGCCAGACTCGTAGAAATCCGTATATGCCATGTAAGGGGTTAAACAGAACTTGCAAGAATACTGTTGTCAGGATAAATACTAACTATTTGAAAACTCTTTGAAAGTTACAAGAGTTGATTTCTTGAAAATTCTACCTGAATGTAAATTAGGCGGATCGATAGGTCGGGAGCTAAGGAAGAGTAATATGCATGCAAATCTCGTGCGCTTCTGTTTCTGTGTCTGAGGCTAAAGAGGCCAAATATGCATGTAAATCTCGTATGGTTGCCTTTGTATTTGACGTCAGTGGGCTAGGACTATTGAAATTGGCATGGGAGTCCTCTTGTAATTTTAATCTATGTCTTATGGGTCGCCCTTTTGGAATTTACAGCCAAAAAGTGATATCACCTTTTCGAATAGGCGATATCACCTATTCGTGCTGAATAGGTGATATCACCCATTCGAATAAGTGATATTACCTATTCAAATTGAATAGGTGATATCACCCATTCGAAAAGGTGATATCACTTATTCGAATAGGTGATATCACCTATTCAGTACGAATAGGTGATATCACCTATTCAAATTATTTATGAAATAACAACAGCTCCCAAGACTATAGGTCCTTTAATCTTATTTACTTTCACTTTCGTTTTATAACTAATCATTCTAGGTGACAATAGATAACAGTTTTGCATTTAATTTTAATCAACCTTAATAGAAATTGTAGTTTGTATTGCTCACAAATTAAATTTATTTCACTAATCTATCAAGTAAACTTGGAGTAAAATTGGAAAAACGCATGAAAACAGGGTATTCCGAATTTTCTTGGTTCCAGTGGTAATCTGTAAATTATAGGTAGCATTCATTATTTATTGTTGTAAGAATTTCAAATATGTGATATCACCTATTCGAATTGAATAGGCAATATCAACTATTCGAATAGGGGTAGCACTTACTTGAATATGTGAAATCACCTATTCAGCATGAAAAGGTGATATCACTTATTCGGATAGATGATATCACCAATTTGAATAGGTGATATCACCTATTCGAATAAGTGATTTCACCTATTCAAAAAGGAGATATCACGTTTTGGAAGTAAATACCAAAACGACACCTCATAATGTCTACATTTTTAAAGTCTAAATCTACAATTTAATTTTTACAATGAAATGGAAATATAAGGAATCACTGTCTAATTAGTATAGTGTGCCAGGGACATCAACGATAGTGGGGGGTCCTTCGGATGATACCTTAAAAACCGAGGCCCCGTGTAAGCGGCAGGCGTTGGCACGAAAAAGATCCCTCACTGCTCAATGGCCCCGAGTGCCGAGTAAAGGTCAAAATTTGAAGCCCTTCACCGGCATTTGGTGACGTCTCCATATAAGTTAGAAATTCTCGAGAAGGACGTTAAACAATATACATGTACAATAAATCAATTAATCAACGGTTATGGGAAACATGGGATAATTTTAGCATCGATGCCCTGGCATACAATACTAACTAGACAATGATTCCTAATTCAACTTAATTATTTATTCGAAGGCTGAGAACCATATTTTCTTTGATTAACAGACTTTATGGCAGTCTTCTACTATTTGTGGATGTTTTTTTTTTATTTTGTTGTTTTTTTTATGAACTATCATGCTAGATTTTTGCATATGCTAGTAGCACTCTTAGATTTAGTTACATCTTTATAGAAGCTAAAAGCAGGTGACACATGCGTTCCTTGTTTGGAATATCATCTGTTGTCAAGCAACATTGACTGTTGCTTGACAATGCCGGCTACATTATTCAGCAGGTAAAACTGTTTTTTACAAATGTTTCTCGACAAATCAACCTATTTACATGAAAGTATATACTTAGAACATAGCTTTTTTGAAAATATATGTCACATTGATATCAAACACATATTAATACATTTATCATTTAATATTCATCTTTGACAAAACAAGGTACAAGTATGAAGAATCTTGTGAAGAAAGATTCAAATGAAGCATGCCAAGCTATACAGTACAGTAACATCACTGCAGGTATTTGATTTTTTTCACTTGTCCATTGGACCACTGGGCAACGAACAGATTGTCATTGGTATCTGTACTCACTCCCCAGGGTTGACTCAGTCCGCAGTCTATGTAACGAAGGAATTGTCCATCCTGGTCTATGATGTGGACACAGTCATTGTTAAGATCAGCTGTAAGGATGCGACTCTGACTGTCTGTAGTGATTTGTCGTGGATTGAATGGTTTGTTCTTTGAAGCAGGAGTATGTCCAGTGTACCTGAATTTCAGTTTCCCGGCCTGATTGACCACCACTACTGCCCCAGCTCTACTGTCAGACACACAGATATCCAGGTTCCTGTTCTCCGTTATGTATCTGTTATATCGACCAGATGAATAGAGAGGTATACCTTTGTCATTAAACTGAATGGTTTGTTTCTCTGTGGAGTCAGAGTAACGGATAACTTTTGTTTGTTTGTCATCATTACTGTCCATGGTAACCAAGAGGTCACCAGAGGGGGTACCATAGACACTGCGAGGTCTCCAGTTCTTTGGTCTAATAAACCTTACCTTCTCATTCTTCACAATGTTCACAGTTTCATGAAAGTAATCGGGGTAAACTAGCTCTCCACTTTTTGTCACTGTTATGTCATATGGCACGTTCCCTGACCCGGTTAGGATTGACTTGAGTAGTGATCCATAATTGATGCTAAAAAGTTTTATGGTGCTCTCCTGTCCTCTTGTCCAGATTTCTTCATCACTCAGACAGACCACACTGAGAAGGCCTCTATACCCAGTGTCTATGATGGTCACAATCTCTGGTTGATCGAGCATCTGTTTGATCGGTGGAAAGGAATCACATTTTGGTGCCGACAGCTTCGTACTGTAATGATGTTCATCTGAAGTGAAAGAAATAAGCACTGTTTCTCCAAACAATTTATGAAATTCTTTTTCTTGAATTTTTCCTGGCGTGAATTTAGGAATAGATAGCACAATGTTTTGTGGAAGTTCTGTGTATTTGTCTACATTAAATTTAGCACTGAATACTTTTGATAAGTCATTGGTATCCAGAGTGACTTTAATAGCATCAATTTCATCCTTGATGTCTGATATCTTCTTGTTTATTTCATCCATATGATTCTGTAAAGTTTGTAGCTGTGTGTTTTTCATCTCATCAGTTTCAGCTTTAAGTCTCTTAACAAGTTTGTCAATTTTTCTGTGCCAGTCCTCTCCATGCTTTGTTATTTCTGTTGAAAGATCTCCATATTCCCTTTCTAACTGATTCATTCTGTTTTTTACATCAGAGGCAATGTCCTGATAGATTGGATAAATTGTCTCTTTCAATTTGGTATTTTCTTTTATTATTCTGTTCTTTTTTTCATCCAGAATTTGCAAAATTGTTAGAAATTTATGACCGAGATGTTGCTCAGATGCAATGCAAATGTTGCACACAGGAATGCCACATTGATAACAGTACATTTCACATCGTTCTTGGACATGGGTAGTGCATCCAGGATAGAGGGGAGTAGATTTTCTCAGCTTGAATGGGACAATTTCATGTTTTATAGATTGATCACTTATCATATGTTCTCCCACACAGGCCTTACACAGGTTGAAAAGACAAGTATCACAGTGCATCTGTACCTCAGCGGTCTCACACAGGTCACATCGCATCACGTCCTGGGAACTAGTGCGAGGGTCCATCGGATGTTTTGTCTCTTAAATATGAAAAAATCCTAAATATGTTTTGACAAATAATATAGGAAATACCCCGAATATATGTGTACATGTACATAAAGAGGACAAGCTACTAAGAAAGAAATTCTTGAAAGAGAAATGCTTACAAAAATAATGAAATTTCATTCCAATGATGGAAGAATATACGAGTATTTGGGAAAAAAAACAAAAGATTTTTTTTTCTTCCTTTTTTAAAAAATTAGAAAATGTATGTACCCTTTACTTCAAGAATATCCTACCTGATTTTTAGGAAACAATACTGAGTCCAGAACACAAACTCTCCTTTTTACTTAGATCACATGAGTATCCTGTTTAAACCAGTCAGGTGCTTTATACTCCCTGGCTGAAAATCTAGGTTATTAAATATCTGCATTCTGCATGAGGGTATTTACTCAACACAGGCTTTGTGAAAATAAAATACGAAACTTGATACCTGGTACAAGGAGAAAGCTGTAGAGCTCTTGGACCGATAATATCTTGGCAAGTCTGATAGAAGAGTTTAATGTCCTATTTTCACGATTTTAAGTTGAGTTAATGTTGTGTCAATAGAGATAATAAAATTTGTTCAGTTCTTAAGCACAAAAAGATTTAGAAGGCCATAGTTATATTATACACCATATAAGTGGAATTTTTAGCGAGACACTAATTTAGCAATTTGTCCTTAAAATCCGGTAATTATTTTTGTATGATTAATATGGGCAAATAGTATATATTTGTTATACATTTAAAAGTTTGTTCCTATACAAATCTACAAGCAGACAGTTTGGTTCGAGGGTCGACAAAACGGATTTTTCCCGAGAACTTAGTCAATAAAAGTTTTGTTATACTTTTCATTTCATTTTTTTGACATACATGTATTTTGTACTGTACTCTGGTCCGTCACTGGTGAACACCAACAAATGAAAGTTAGATTAAGCTCCACCCATACTGTGACGTAAGCGGTTAAACATCTCATCGGCCCGTCCAACATCTTATTCAGCAGTCAAACATTGATTTTATATGCCCGCTCAGCAAAAAGGTAGAAATGTGAGACTTTTTTTTCATTAGTAAGACACAACAAGGTTTGTAAAGATATGTTGTAGAAGAACAGTTTTGGGGTTGATTTTGTTAAAGCCAGCATTCTCCACAAGACCAAGACAGAGGAACTTTTTATGACCATAAAACTTTTACAATCTTGTCTTTTTAAATACATGTTTAAAATATTGCAGTGTTAGGTCTCTCCTTTACACACTTCAAACTTATGAAAGAGGGGAAGTTAAAGGTATACAACAAATTTTGGTTGAAAAGAATGATAATGGCGGTGCAAGGGTAACAAAGAACAGGAACATCACAGAAAAAAAACTCACTTTTAATAATGTTTTCTTCATTTTTACAGAAGCAGAGAAATTTGTATGATTTTATATTTCTTTGTGGCATATGACATGCAGACAAATGTAAGTATATGTAGTCATATGACAGCTTTGTTTTTATTCATTAATTCATATTTATTTTATATCTTTTCATTTTTCCTTCTCATTTACGTGTTGTTTTAATATTCTATGTTGTCTGTAGTGTCTGCATAATTATATTTGTGCATGTAAAGTACATGTTCTTATGTCATCTATCTGTGTTCTGTGCTTGCAAGTTTCCAACTATATAGCATATGATAATTTTATGATCAGGATAAATACATTGATTATTTGATTGATCTATGTTCATTATTATATTTAGCACTAAAATATATTTAACAGTTAATTTTCTTTGAAAATTCCAATTCACTTGCTCAGATTGGCTCAAATGTATCACTGAGTTGCTTTTCTGTGTGTCATAAAAGTTACAATATCCTTTATATTTCTTTTTTATGTGAAAAAGTACCGTTATTTTCTACTTCACTCTGTTCATCCGCAAATAAAACATTTCTTTTCTAATCCATAATAAAATTCAAGAGCATTCTATACTTTACAGTGTTTATTAGATATGAGTCGTGTACACAGCTCTATTAACATAATAGTTCTCGTAATCTTCCCTCTGATTTACAATATTCAAGTATTTAGATAAAGTCTTCTTGGTCTCTCCGCATTATAAAGTTATTTCTCTTTAATATCGATATACATGATAAATATTGTTACAAATTTAGTTACCTATAATATACAATGCAATCGTTTTAAGCTCTTAGAATTTCTTTAAAACAAATTGTACTGCAAATTCTGAACATTCAAAAACTGCAATAGAAAATATATTGTAAACGACTTAAAAATAAACTCCCTTAAAAAATGTGTTCGACATCAATATTCATGGTATTATTTGCTAATTATAGCTGAATACAAACTCGAATGACCAAAATGGCCTGAGACGGGATTTAAATATCTTGACCAAAGCACACAAAAATAAATGCGCAAAACTTTACGCTTAAAATAAGCAATATTATGAAAACGAAAAGAAATTTAATTATTTTCTACTTCACTGTGTTCATCCGCAAATAAAACATTTCTTTTCTAATCCATAATAAAATTCAAGAACATTTTATACTTTACAGTGTTTATTAGATATGAGTCGTGTACTCAGCTCGAAACAACAAAGCTTTTCCATAAGTCTAAATACCCAAATTTAGAGAGACAGACAGTTTATATTTTATATTTTCTTTTACATATCCATCTTTGACATTCTCTGATTTCAATCTACCATGAATTTTAAACAACCTGTCAGGGACTGAATTATTTGCTGCGGAAGTCGCGCCACCATTTCTCAATGAATGCAGGCCGAACTTGTCTTTATCTACTCCAATAGCTTCTAAGCTACATTTAAATAATTCTCTTACTCTAGAGTAAGAAATAGGCTTATTACAAGAACTAAGATGACACACTCCTTTCTTAATCTGCAGAGCTCTAAACAAAAACTCATCACTTTGAACAATAGATGCTTTTTTTATATAATTTTCTAGACATTTAACAGGACAAGTGTCTTTGTTGGTTCTGGCAATATAAAGCTTGTTACCTTCTCTGAAAATGTCTGTCTTACTTTTAGGGATGACAATCTCAATATGTGACGAACAAATTCTCACATCTTAAAATCGAATGTTGATCAACTCATTAAATCTCAGAAAACCTGCAAAAGCTAAACTAAACATACAATAAATTCTGATCTTTGACAAATCTTTAGAATTACCATAACCTGTAAAAAGCATTTTCATAATTTCAATTGAAACAGGCTCTTTCTTTTTTAGTGGTTTTGACAAAATTCTTTTTGCACCTTCAAATGTATAAATAACAAAATTTTCTTCACACGGGTTTTTCACAAGGTGAAAATTATGTTGCCATGAAATACTGAAAAAAATAAGTTATTATTTATATAAAAGACAAAATAATAACCTTTATATGACTTGTATTATTCATATCCAATATTTGTCATTTTATTGATTTTATTATGCCTCTAGTTTTACTCATATGATACCTAGTTCTTTGTAACCCGGCTATGTACAGTGTACCTAACTTTACCCAAACCGCAGTTTGGATTTTTTAGCCAATCAGCGTGGCTCCTCACCTCGTGTATCATTTTGTATTATTTTACTGAAAGGAGAAGCCACACGTAAATTTTAACGAAAATAATCGCTATTTCTATGGACTAAACTTCATTTTATCTTCTCGTGCATTACACGTCCTTCGTCAGAATACAACTATTCCTTGGAGGAAAGAAGTTTTGATAGGATTATAGCATAACAGTGAGTTTGTTTCTTTGCACGTTTATGTGTTTAGTTTGCGATCAGGTGAGAACCGCCATTTTGGAGATGAGCCGCCACAACATGGACAGCCCGAATTATTTCCACTGTTGTTTAATTGGACATTCATTTATAACACGTCTAAAACGCTATATGGATTCTAGTAGGGACTTGAGAAATTTAAATTTAGATGCTGAGCGTTTTCACATCGAAGTGCGTGCCCGAGGGGGTCTAAGGATAGCCCACTTAGCCCGTTCTGCAGTGATGTTAAAGTTTGTGTCTGAACCACACGTCTGTTTTATTCAATTGGGAGAAAATGACATTGCAAGCGGAGACGTCGACAAGATATCACGGGACATTATCTCTCTAGCAGGCTACTTGCGCCATGGCGTGGGAATTAATTTGGTGATTATTGGACAGTTTTTACGCCGACAGCCCTGGGCTTCTAGTGCGGATTTTAACGCTAAAGTTATGTATATAAATCAGAAATTAAAGCAATGCTGTGACAATGAATCCGGGATGTTTTTCTGGCACCACAGAGGATTCTGGAAGGACTTGAGATTCCTGTGTCGGGACGGGGTGCATTTAATAGATGGTCCATCCAATGTGCATGTTGTGACCTCATCTACGATGCACAAATTTTGGAGGAGTGTCCGATCAGCAGTCCTCCATTATAGTTCAAAACTCAGGCCAGTATAAATGGTTTTGTTAAAACGTCATATGCATGTCTGACATAAATATACTTTGTTACAAAATATGAAACACATGCAGTTAACTTGAACAAAGTTCATGAATCATCTCATAATCAGTCTTGGTAGAGCTCAGTAGTCGTCGAGCGGGACCATACGTTTGACAAATACAAATTACTGAGGCTCAATAGTACCTTTGTGAAGGTCTATTCTCATACAGGATAAAATACATGCTATAATATTAACCCTGCAACTTTTATCTGTTTATTGATGACAAATTAATGTAAGCTTATGCTTATTGTTGTTGTTTGCAACGTTGTTTTACTAAACATGGGACCATACATGTACTTGTTTAGTAAGTTGCATTTTTTGGTATTTGGAATATTCCAGTTAACACGGGACCATACGTGTTAAGTAGTTGCATCATGTTGTATCGAAATATTTCTCTAAACACGGGACCTTACGGGTTTAGAAGTACAAGTGTTGTACATGGAAATATTTCACTAATCACGGGACCATACGTGTTTGGTGGGTTACATCATGTTGTACCTGGATTATTGACTGAACACGGGACCATACGTGTTTAGGAATTTATACCATTTTGTATATGTTATATGTCGCTTGATTAACACGGAATCATACGTGTTGAGTCAGTTTCATCACTTTTAATATACACAATATTTATTTATTTGCAATGTCTCTTGCTGACACCAGTTACCATAGTAGGTCAGACATGCATTATACCATATGACATTACATGTCTAATCATTTTCTGCTTATTACATGATCAGCTACATTACAGCTTCTCCTTTCTTTCAAGCAGATATATTTAATTTTTCATGTTTTAAAGAAAATAACAAGAGCTATCTATATTTGAGATAGGTTATTGTCTTGAAAATACGATTATCAGGATGATATATACTTTAATGTAATTTGGGAACCTGTGTAGCCTTATCACGTGTCCCCAGGGCATTATACTTGATTGTGCACAAACTGTGTTATGTAATGCCTAAACTAATTAAAGTTAGTCTGTTCTTAGGTCTGGATCATGCCACCTAAGAGAAGTAGGAGGAATCAGGGATCCACCACGACCGCGCCAAAGAAACAACGCAGGACGTCGACAGCCAAAAATAACACAGACGCCCCTGCAAGTGGATCCTCCCAAGACAGCTAACCGTCGATTGATTACGACAATCTGGCCGCAGCAATCATCAAGCAAACTTCAACATCTGTCCCTAATGCAGAGTCTGTGGTAGCTTCGCCGCCAGCATCAACTACAATATGTCATTCCTTGCCAGCAAAACAACCTACAACAGCAGTGCAAACTACAGCAACAGCACAGGCATCTGTTTCTTCCTCAGCAAGCACCAACATTGGTGCCATAGTGGATTAAATTTTTCTAGGTGAGCCAGCAAGGCAAACAAGCCCGAACAATGCAAATGTAATTCTCAATGATGGTTTACCTCTAGGCTCTTCATTAACTCTGAAAACAAAAACAAAAATTTGGAATAATGAGTTCATAGGTTTTAGAAATTTGTTAAATGCTAAAGAAGAACCAATTTCTCTTACAATTTCTACTGGAGTGATCAACTTGCATCAAAGCCCAAAATACAAAACACCTATTACACTTCCTCAATGGACATATGCATTCCTTGTGTTTGCAGCTGTTTACATTGAAAAGTTTCCTCAACAAGCTCCCCACCTCCTCAAATATGGCCACATGATTAGGGAAATACAACGTTTGCATGGGGATAATGCTTTCAGATTGTATGACGAACAGTTTCGGAAGCTCAAAGAAACAGTAAATGTCCCTTGGCAAAATCCAATTCAAGAATTGAGATTAAAAGCAGCAACCCTCCCTAAAACTTACAATAAACAGGCTCAAAACCAGTCCTTTCGAGGGAAATTCTGCTTTAGCTATAACAAGGGAGAACGTTGTCTCCGAAACCCTTGTCCCTTCAAACACCTTTGCTTACAATGCAAGGGAAACCACCCCAAATCTAAGTGCACAGAATCATCAAAACCTCAAGGGACAAACCACAAACTTACCAACACCAGTCAAAATAGAAAAACTGATTAAATTTTTAGGGGGTTATGATCCTAAGAAACTTCAAATCATGAAGGAAGGGTTCTCATATGGGTTTCATTTAGGTTGCCAAGGTATCCCAAATTCTATCTTATCATAAAATCACAAAAGTGCAATTGAGCATCATTCAGTAATTAATGACTTTATTACCAATGGAATAAAAAATGATAGAATTGCAGGTCCCTTCACATCCCCTCCTTTCGAACCCTTTATATCATCTCCCCTAGGGGTCATACCAAAATCTGATCCAGGCAAATTCAGAATCATACATGATCTCTCTTTTCCTAAAAATAATTCAGTTAATTCACTAATACCCCAGAAAACTCAACTGTTCAGTATGACTCCATAGATGTTGTGACAGACCTGGATAAACAATTTGGTGAGGGTTCCCTAATGGCTAAGGCTGACATACAAGATGCCTTTCGCATCATAACGATTCACAAAGAGGACTACAGACTGTTAGGTTTCTCTTGGCAGGGTTGCTACTACTATGATAAATGTCTCCCCATGGGTGCCAGCAGCTCTTGCCAAATTTTTGAATATCTCAGCTGCAGTCTACAGTGGTCTATGTGTCAAAAGTTTGGGTCATTAGGTATGTCACACATGCTAGATAATTTTTTTTCCATCGGACCAAAAAACTCTAATAGGTGCCATAGTGATTTAAAAAACTTTCTTGAACTGTGTGAGGAAACAGGTATCCCAATCAAAGCAGAAAAAACCCATCCCCCTACCACTTGCCTGATAATCTATGGGATAGAGGTTGACTCAGTTGCAATGGAATGTAGGTTACCTGAACCCAAACTTGCTAAGATTCGAGACCAGTTACATAATACGAAGCAAAGGAAAAAAAGTTACTCTGAAAGAGCTGCAATCACTAATAGGTCTTCTCAATTTCGCTTGCTTACTAGTCGTCCCAGGTCGTGCCTTTTTGCGTAGACTCATAGATTTAACCTGCGGAGTTAGAGACCCTTCCTTTTTCATTCGCTTAAACTGTGAAGCTAGAGCGGATCTTTGCATGTGGTCCTACTTTGTTGACAATTTTAATGGTAAATCGGTTATCTTCCAAGATCTGTGGTCTTCCTCAGATAAAGAGCTTCTGTTTACAGATGCTTCCGGTTCGATTGGCTTTGCTGCGGTCTTGGGCACTGAATGGTTTGCTTTGGGTTGGGGGGGGGTAACAAATAATTTAGCAGATAGCTATTAAAGAACTCTTCCCAATCGTACTGGCTCTAGAAATTTGGGGTCCTATTTTGTCAAACAAAAAGATTTTATTTATGACTGATAATTTGGCTGTGGTTCATGCGATAAACAAACAGTCTTGTAAGGAGAAAACACTAATGAAACTCATCCGAAGACTAGTTTTAACATCTCTTACTCATAACATTTTCTTTAAGGCAAAACACATTGCTGGTAAGAAAAACACTTTAGCAGATCATCTTTCACGTTTCAAATTACAGGAAGCCTTCAGAATAGCTCCACGTTTGAACCCTCAACAGACACAAGTTCCAAAAGACCCGTTGAGCATCTGAGTCCGACCTGTAGGAAGTTACTGGCTGCTGCCCTTTCTACATCATCAGTTGCAGCATATCGTCGTAGCTGGGGCCTAATACTATCCTGGAAAACTGACATAACATTCCCGGTTTCAGTTATTGATACATGCAATTTCACTGGTTATTTGTTTACCAGCAATTATTCTGCCAGTAGTATAGCATCTCACATATCAGCTATAAGTTATGTTCATAAAGTAATGAATGTTGTTGACCCTACTCAGGCATTTGTAACCAAGAAAATTCTCAAGGGTTGCCAATCATTGGGTCCTACAAAGGATACCCGTCTTCCCATTACTGCTAACATTTTACAGCAATTGTTAAACGCTCTCGAACATACGGTAAACCAGTTTTCCATTAGAATTTTGCTCCGTGCTCTTTTCCTTCTAGCATTTCATGCATTCTTAAGACTAGGGGAAATAACAGCAAAGTCAGTGAAAGTAGGTCATCATCTTTTACAGCGCCCTGACATCAGCTTTGAATACAAAGGCACTGCCTTATCATGGGTTCAAATTATTATGAGGGATTATAAGACTAACAAACACCACAATCCTTTAGTTATTTCCCTTCAGTCCATTCCTGAGTCAGCCTATTGTCCTGTACAGGCCTTATTTACTTACAACCACAAGACAGGGTCTCTATTCCAAACCATGGATGGCTTACCAATCTCGTATTCAACAGTTACCTCACATTTAAAAACCGCTATCCAGTTTATCGGCCTTGACCCAACCAATTTTAAGGGTCATAGTTTTAGAATTGGAGCTGCCACACATGCAGCCTCTTTAGGTTACTCCGAAAACATGATCCAAAAACTAGGCAGGTGGAACTCGGATGCATTTCGTCGGTATATTCGCATAGACTCCTTCAGGATTTAATTAACTGGGCATAATTTAAGTTTAATTCAGGACAGAAGTCGTCTGCTGCACAAATAAAAGATACCAAGTCAGAAGTCGTCTGCTGTGCAAATATATGATTCCAGGTCAGAAGTCGTCTGCTGTGCAAATATAAGATTCCAGGTCAGAAGTCGTCTGCTGTGCAAATATAAGATTCCCATTGACACATTTTTCTGCTCCGCTTTATATTTCAATACGGGTCAGAAGTGGTCGTCTGTACGAAAAATTTACTTAAATAAGATTTTTTTTAATCAAAGTTAAAATATTCTTAACTATCTTAAATTTCCTTGAACATTACATGTATCATTGATAGTCATTTTTCGATTGCAAATGGTTTGCCTTGCTGGAGGTCACATTGTAGATTAAACAATACAAAGACATTGAAAACCATGATTTTGTTGCATTTTTGTGATGTAGATAGTATTCATATATATGTTTTTTTGCATTGTAAAAAGTGTTCAGTATTGGTTAAAAGTGCCAAATGTAGGTACTTATAGATTGTTCTCAAACACCTTGGTTTCTTTTCAATTTGTTAGTTCTATAATTTATTCTAGAAGATAATAGATAATTATTGCTCTTGCCAAGTCGCCTTTGGGTGGGTGGATCCAATATTTTATTGGATTTGTGGCCTGTATTTTTTAGATTCCCCACCTTTTTTTGTGGATAGGCAGGTTGTGTTTTGTGGGAATTTGAGAGGTTGATTTTCATGTAATTTTAGGTTATGTTTGTTGGGGGTCAGATTGCATATAATACTTATTGAAGATAACACTTTGCTTGTCAATTTTTCTAGTCGTTTCTGACCCCCAATATTTGTACTAGTTTTATATTCGTCATTTTATGAATCAATGACATTTTTTCAATTCAACACTGTGTTACTGGTTCTGCCTGTCTGGTCAAAAACAAGCTTAGTCAACTCGGCAAGATATTTCCGCAATCAACGGAACATAAATAAGTTATTATTTATATAAAAGACAAAATAATAACCTTTATGTGACTTGTATTATTCATATCCAATATTTGTCATTTTATTGATTTTATTATGCCTCTAGTTTTACTCATATGATACCTAGTTCTTTGTAACCCGGCTATGTACAGTGTACCTAACTTTACCCAAACCGCAGTTTGAATTTTTTTAGCCAATCAACGTGGCTCCTCACCTCGTGTATCATTTTGTGGACCTTCAGATATCCGGACGCCAGATATCCGGATGCTTCAGTATCCGGACGATTTTTCATCGGAACGAAATTTTTATATGCTATTTTGTCTTGTTTAACTGGTGATTCAGATATCCGAATGCTTCATTTATCCGGACAAATTGACTGGGAACCAAAGCGTCCGGATAAATGAGGGTCCACTGTATTTTACTGAAAGGAGAAGCCACACATAACGAAAATATTCTCCATCCAACCCCAGAACTACCTCCTCAGTTTTCAGTTGTTTTCTCCTGCCTGGCCTGTATTTTTTAGATTTCCCACCTTTTTTGTGGACAGACAGGTTGTGTTTTGTAGGAATTTGAGAAGTTGATTTTCATGTAATTTTAGGTTATGTTTGTTGGGAGTCAGATTGCATATAATACTTATTGAAGATAACACTTTGCTTGTCAATTTTTCTAGTCGTTTCTGACCCCCAATATTTGTACTAGTTTTATATTCGTCATTTTATGAATAAATGACATTTTTTCAATTCAACACTGTGTTACTGGTTCTGCCTGTCTGGTCAAAAAACAAGCTTAGTCAACTCGGCAAGATATTTCCGCAATCAACGGAACATAAATGAAGTTGAGCACAGAGACTGAAACGTTGTTCTGAACCAAAAAATAAATGTATAATACTACCGTACAGACATCTGCAGGTAAGGCTGAAAAATGATAACCTCGACACCATTCTGAAAACTTTCTAAAATAGTAATCATATTGTTTATAAGTGTTTTCGGATTTACTTGCTCTTACAATATTTGGAACTTCGTCTAATAAGGAGGATAACTCAGGATTATCCCTCTTTAATCCGTCTAATTCATTCCATTGAGAAGTGGTGGGTCTCATCTTCTACAAAACACAAACAACACAATACAGTGTAGCATAATAATGATCAATGATAAACATATTTTTACTTTTACACAACATAGAATTAATATGTACACTTTTATAACGCAATTATTAAACGACATAGTATGCATATCAAAGCACTCACAGAGTTGAGTGAAACATAGTCCGAATATACTAGTAATTTCTTGTCGGAAAACATAGCCTTCAAACACTGATAGTCACAAATTAGTCGACTTTAAATATCCTGATTAGTGTCCAATCTTAACACAACAACATTGAATGACACATTTCCTTCATTAAAAACGCTGCTCCTCTGCGATCCACTGACAAAAAATCTAGACGGATTTTTATATTCTACATAATCCTTCACAAAACCTTTAAACGATCCATCCTTATTTACAATACTGGACCAAAAAGGGGATGAAATCCATTTAGGTGCAATAAGAACGCCTTTCCCTTTACATGAAATTAAATGCCGAATAACTTTAGAAATCAATCTTACTGGGGGAACAATCCAGTTATTATCTACGCTCCAATCAAAAGAAAATGCATCAACGCCTGTCGTTAAATTATTTGCAAATTTTGAATAGAACTTCTTAACCTTATGATTGTAGCAATTTGCGAACAAATCGCACGTAAATGGACCCCATTTTACATTGAAAAAATTTAAAATTCTTGGATCAATAGCCCAATCATCTGGATCATACATTTTACTGAAAAAACAGCAACGATATTTTCATCCCTTGGTAACCAATTCACATCTAAAGTTATTCTGTACATAATACAAATTTTTACAATTGCAAAAGCTACAGCATGCAATTCTGTTTTCATACTTCCCACTTCTATGATTCTTACAGCGTTTTGATTATCCGTGCTAACTTTTACGCATTTACCATCAAGTTCTATCTTAAATACATCTAATGTCATTTCAATAGCCTTGAGTTCTCTCCCAGTTGAACTTCTCTTGGATTCCTCCTCTGTCCATTGCCTATGAAAAATCTTGCCAAGGATTTGCACACAATAACCAGCGCCTTCGTGATCGCTTGCATCTGTATATTAAATGAGTCTTTCTGGTAATACATATTCTTGAAAATTTTTCTTAAAAGGTAAACACATACAATTTAGTTTCCAAAAATTGATCTCAGCATTGTTTCATTGGACAACTGAAAAAAAATGTGTCCCACGACTTTCTTGAACATATAGACAAGTGCATATGCCTTGTCATAAATCTGCACACTGAACCCAAACTTGCTGAAAAGGATATTATTTTCCCTGTAACCTTAGCTAATATTCTTGCAGACACATAAAAATTCTTATTTTTAAGTTGCTCTAACAAGTCTAGAAAATCTTCTAGCTTACTTTTTTGCAATTCTAAGGTACCCTGTACAAGGTTCCATCTAAATCCTAACCAATCTAAAATTGAACTGGCGTCCATAATGACTTTTCTTTATTAACAATAAAACCTGCCTTATACAAGGTATCTTGAACAAAATTAGATGATTGCATACAATTAGAATAACTATCTGCAAAGCCAAAGCCGTCATCAATTGCAAGGTATAAAACTATTGAAATACCTCGTTCTCTCCAAAATCTTACCAAATTTCTAAGAATTTTTGTGAAAATGAAAGGCACCGAAGACAGACCAAATGGTAAGAAAGTGAATACATAATAATTCCCTGACCATGCAAATCCAAAGTACATGTATTTATACATAGAAGGATGTAAGTCAATATGATGATAGCCAGAAGATAAGTCAAACTTGAACATAAAGCCATCCTTTTGAACGAAATCTAACGCCTCTTCGATGCCCTCAAGTTTAAATTTGTACAAAATGACATATTGATTTACGTGCCTCAAATCTAGAATTAACCTTTCTTTGCCCTTTGCATTTACAGAAACTGCAGGGGATTTACTACGTGCGGTATATATGAAGTTTTTAAAATAATACCCTTTTTAAACAGTTCTTCAATGCTTAAATACACAAATTGAGAATGACATAACGCTGATTTGTTATTGTCAAAAGATTTTGCTTCAGGATGCTGAAAAAATGGAACAATATACCCAGCAGAAACAATATTACAATCTGTGTCATTAACCTTAAGAACATTTTTCCAAAAATCTACATGATTACTTAAACGACCGTTGACATTGTCACTTAGTGAAAAATCTTTTTTAAATTCAGCTTTACATGGCAAAAGTTCTGAATTAAGACTCACCAAATCATTTTGTTCATCTTGATGATTAACTCTACTTAGTTTTCTTCTCTGATTCTGCGTTTGTGATGGTTGCAGTGGGCATTGAAACCCTGCGCATTCCCTGGATTTTTAGTGGACACTGGGTCGAAACGTGACCCTCGCCGAAACAGAAGAAACACACTGTAGATCTTGGGTATGAAAACCTGCTTTGGTTGGGTTGAGGGCCTGGCCAAGTCCTCCCATAGATTCCTGGGGCTGGGGCTGATTGTGTAGGGGCAAATTCTCTTGGTTGAGATATGGTTTGATAGCTTCTGAATTGTCGACACGAAAAAGGTCGCTCCGCATGACTGCTTTAAAACCTGAGTCGCTGTTTCTGTCATACGGCTTTTTTGTCCTTAGTCTCCTTCCTACGCTTAATGACACGGGATTCCGCTTTGCGTAATTTTGCCAGTTCATCAGGACCATTAACCAAATCATCACCAAGATATTCTTCAAGAGTATCCCACCCATATTTGTCTGCCATTTTAATATGCGTGTTTCTCTCAGATAACTTATCTTTAGCCTGTCTCACAATTTCACAAGCCTATTCAATCCTACCGATATTAAAATAATCTTCTGCCGGCTGTAATTCGTCTATTCTTTCGAAGTTAAAGTCAAACTGGTTTTTGCAACCGGAATATTTGAAATGAACGGAGCTTTTACTGTCCGGTTTCCTTAGCACCAATTCACGCCTGATATCGGATACTTGTTCTTCTAACTCCTGTCTAAAATTGGCCCTTTCGTCCCTTAAAACCGTCTTCAATCTTGAAGAAAAGAGACCTAAAGCCTCGTCTATAGTAATGTTTTTATCCGTAGAGTTCTCCCTGGGTGGTTCTCGATCACGTGCAATTTCTTCTCGTTCGACATCAATATTCATGGTATTATTTGCTATTTATAGCTGAGTACAAACTCGAATGACCAAAACGGCCTGAGACGGAATTTAAATACCTTGACCAAAGCAAACAAAAATAAATGCGCAAAACTTTACGCTTAAAATAAGCAATATTATGAAAACGAAAAGAAATTTAACTAGATACGATCTCGTTGCGAGCAACGAGTGGGTTTTCCGTACAATTCTTGATGAGATGAGATAAGATTTTGATTGAGATTTTCATTCTAAATAAATGATAAAGATTGTGAAGAAGAACGATTTTGCCTCCATAATCTGTAAAAAGACATTGAACATTAAGGACTTATGAATTCGAATTTTGGCCCCTCGCGGCCCCTAAAATTAGGGATCAACCCTTCTTGCTTCATATCATCTTAAAGCTCTCAGGATTTTGATCATTTTATGTTCAACAACTATTCAGAGATTCGTTTTCGTTTTCGAGTTATTTGCAAAAGAAATATTTAGGGGCCAACCCTTCAACTCCCTAATGGGGACGTTAAGCGAAAAATGAAAGGTTGCATATTGTTCAGAACATCATTTTGAACATCTTTTGTTCTATATTACATATCAAAATATTTCCAACTTTCGAGATATAAAGCGTCAAAGATTGAGCATTCCGGCCCCTTGTGGCCCCTAATTATGTACCATACGACATACAAATCATAATATGTAGTCGTAGATGGTTGAGATAAACATCTTTCCTTCAGTAATGTATAACAAAATATTAACAGATAAAGAGTTATTGATTGAAGACTTTTGGCCACTTTTGGCCCCTAATTTAAGTGCCCAGCCCCTTTTTCTGGATTTCCTCTTAAAGGTCTTAAGATTTTGAACACTTTTTTTTCAACAACTATTCAGAGATTCCATACTACGCTATTCTGGAAAATATCCTGACCCAGGTGCAACATGGTAACATGTCCTCTATCATCCCTGAAAATTTCAGCTTTCTAGCTTGAACCGTTTTTGAGTCCCATCACAGACAAGGAGGTCATCTAAATTTCGTTCAAAGGGCGATAACTTCCGACCGGAAGTGAATATCCCTAAAATAATATGCCGGAATTAACTTCGATGTCAACACATCTACCATGAAAATTTGAAGAAAATCGGTCGAGACATCTCTGAGAAATCTTCTGCACAAATTTTGTAAAGAAAAAAAAAGGAAGAATAAGAAAAGTGAAAAAGAAACCGAAGAATAATAGAAGGGTCTTCCGCTGAAGACGGAAGACCCTAAAAATGTTATGTTTGAAATGCAGTGTCAACCCAGTGTTTTTGAGACCTTGGTAACAGGAAAGATAACCCTTAAAAGGAACTTTGAAACTATGAATTTTCAAAATAATAATAAATCAATTGTATTGATTTCAAATTAATGAGTTATATCATGTCACCAACTTCTCTTGTATATTTTCAGAAGGTTATCCAAATTTTTCAGGTGCAGATTTAAAAGAAAATGTCATTTCATTTTGTTATGATTTTTTTTTTATTAATTTCTAATTAAAAAAATTGATGACTCATAGGCGTCGGAACCGATGGGGCTAGGGAGCCCCCCCCCCCATTTTTTTCCAAATATATACTTAGTATAGACATTGCACATTGTTTCGTATGTTGCCCCCACTTTCCACAGACACGTTGCAGTATAGGATAAAAATGGGAAAAGTGGTGGTGTTTGGAAAAAAATTTGGTACTGTAGTTCGAAGCTAACCCATCCAGCAAGGCACGCAAGTTTGTTTCGGACGAAGTCGAGCAGATGTTTGAAAATCTAGTCCAGGGCCTAATCACTCCCCACTCTTGACAGTATATAGAAAAATCAGCACGCACTAAATTTTAATAAATCTGGTCAATACAGGAAGTTTACATGTTGTTTTTCATCTCATAAAAAAAATTCAGCTCCAATCTCCTATCAAAATGCCCGAATCGGAAGGGAAGATTCCGGGATTATTTTGCGTCAGCCATGATTTGACGTGAACCCAAGTGAAATACTGTTACGACACCTAGACTGGCTTGCCTGTCTGATCCTCGATTTCGAACTGCCAGTCTAGGAACAGCGAATTTGTGTTATAGAGACAAGCGTCTGGATGATCGAGACTACAAATAATGACGAAAAAGTAGTAGCATATAATGAAAAGTAGTAAAATTAAAAGTAGCATAAAGAAAAGTAGTATAAAGAAATGTAGTATAATGAAAAGTAGTATAATGAAAAGTAGCATAATGAAAAGTAGTATAAAGAAAAGTAATAGCATAATAATGACAAAATACTATCATATAATGACAAAGTACTACCATGTAATGACAAAGTACCATCATATAATGACAAAATACATCATATAATGTCAAAATACCATCATATAATGTCAAAATACCATACAGCATATAATAACAAAATACCATCATATAATGACAAAGTACCAGCATTATGAAAGCTCTCCACATAAGGCAGTGACGGCGTTCCATAGTGTTCCCAAAAATTATGACATGGAATGCAAATCTAAAACGTTAGTTACTTTGTATGTTTTCTTCGTCTTTCTCACCCTTGATCGGAAACTCGGATGCAGTCTGACAGTGGATTGTTTGATTCAAACAAATAAAAAGGCTTGGATGTTTAAGTGATTGTATAAAAATACTTACTTCATTATTTCTCTACAGATTTTATTAATTAATCACGGGCATTTGTTTCTATTATGATTTTAATTCAAAGAATAGTAATGACATTTCTTAGATATTGATTTTAAAAAAACATAGATCACAAAAAATAAATCAAAAATCAAATCAAAACAAAATACAAGTGTTTGTTCTTTGCTTATGAGCATTTCAAGAACCTTACAAATTCAAAAAGCGTTTGTTAATTGACATACTGTAGATTCCTAATATTTCGCAATTACTTATTGTCGTCGTCATGTCGTTGTTGTCGTCGTCTTAAACTCTTCACATTTTCATCTTCTAATAACTTTGCATATAAGAAAAGTTTAATCTTCACTATGTTGCCATACGGGGGCATTAGTGTTTCACAAACCCATCTTGTTATGAGTTTGAACTATCTGTAATTACAAAAACAATTTACGCAATATTTATCTTATTTCAGTTCTTGTTGTGAAAGCCCTTGAATTAGTTGAGCATGAACGGTTGAATTCATACAAGGCAGAGATTGTGCAAGTATTCAAGTCGGTACGGTATCATTTATATAAGAAATTAACACAATTTTAAATAGAGATAAAATCAAATGTTAAACCTATATTAAACTAGTCATATATTCCACTTCATGTATATTTTGGAAATACTTCAACAAAAAATGCCTTTCCTTTAAATATATATAAATCTACTTGTGTTGCTGCACTGATCTAATCCATAATATTTTGAAAATTTTATGTTTTGAAACTCCTCTGTTTATTTTTCCTCTTCTAAATATATATAAAAATATACTCATCTGTCTTTTTATTTAATTTTCTCTGTTGGATTCAGAAAGAACCATTGACAAGAAATGCTACAACTATAAATACAGCAAAATATGGCAGCGTTTGTGGAACATGCCTTTCATTAAATGTATCGATGAAATCACGTAAGGCAACATTCTGTTTAAATCTTTGAACCAATTTTATGGGCCATATGTAAGTTTATTTTAACAGAATGCCTTTAGAAAAATATATCTTTTAAATACATATGTGTGACATTAAAATAGACGTTGTTTATTGTCATTTAAAATTTTAAAGACTGAAGAATCATCAATAAAAATTATAATCCCTACCAAAAAAACCCTCAAAACAAATGAAAAAATGTTATCAAATAGCTTGTGATTGGTCATCAATCAATTACTTTGTAAAATTAACTCGGGTTATATACCATAGTGCTCTGAAAGTATTTCAGTAGTTTTTAAAAACTTTCTGTACGTATTATAAAAAGTACTTACGAATAAGACCAACAAGTTTTTTTTAATTGATCAAATAATGAAATGAATGATTGACTTTGAAAATGCTGGCATGACGTGGATCGGGTCGGATCAGAAACTCTTGACTTGCCATAAAATTTGCAAAATGAGTATATTTATTTTTTTTCAACTTGTTTGCCAAAGGCTTCCCTCATTTTAGTTATCTTTTGTCTCTTTTGTCGCATGCTCTTGCGCATAGAATCATCTGAGAGACATAAAACCCATATACATGTGATAAGACTAAATTGCTACATATGTAAATGAACATTGTAAACTTAAGGTTTAAATTCTATCATTAAGCTTTGTTTTTAATTGACCATAAACGTCTGTTTTAGTTAAGTATCTAAACATGAAATAGATATATGAATGGAGGTTAGTATTGCTTCATTAATTATGTATCGTCGAATTATCGAAGTGAAGGCTACAGGCAGCGTTTTTCTCTTCTCATGCAATACTTTTAAAATTAATTTTACTTCAAATGAATACAAAATAGCTTGGCTAATAATGGGACATTAGTACATTATTCCAAAACATTTTTACATTTTACGTACTGCAATTAACAATATCATTTGGATTTCGGACATGTACAATAAATTTTTCAAATCGATACCCGCCTTAGGAGAAACCTTCTCATACAATAAGGCGATATATAATTATAATATAATCCTCCATTGTCTTCAATGTATTCGATATAATTTTTAGCCAGTGGTGGTGAAAATGGTGGATCTGAATTCCATATTGGCTTGTGTGATGCTATAAGAATGAAGTACAGTCAAAGACTTGAAAATTTCGGAGACGGTTTAGATTGCAATTGTAGGGTATGTAAACTCTCTCTCTCTCTCTCTCTCTCTCTCTCTCATATATATATATATATATATATATATATATATATATATATATATATATATATATATATATATATATATATATATATATATATATATATATATATATATATATACAGCTGAATGTTCAATATATAGTACATAATACATGAATAAAGCATGAAATGTAAACCTTCGTTTTAATTAAAGTCATTAGGTATACGTTCTTTTGTGGTTTTCAACTGGTGGTTATGAGGATTCTTTTTACTCGAAGGAAATCCTTTAATTTGTCCATTGATTCGATATTTTAATAAGCTGAGTTGTTCGGATGGGAATAGAATGAGATGCTCAGCAGACGACAGCGGAGAATGTCAATGGCGGTGTAAATCTGACTGAAAGATCTTCTGAGACTTCTTATACGATTATGAATATCTCTTATGACCTACACTTATACACCAAATAAAATATGTTTGAAATAAGATTAATTGATTGTTTGTTGTTTAACGTCTCTCTCAAGATTTTTCATTCATATGGAGACACCACCACTTGCCGGTGGAGAGCTACAAATTTTTTCCTATGCTCTGCACTTAGGGCCATTGAGCAGGGAGGGTTCTTTTTCGTAGCATGACCTACTGCGATATGAGACCTCGGTTTATACGGTTTCATCCGAAGGACCGGTCCCCATGTTCCACAGCTGGATTCGACCCCACAACGTAAGGATCTACTCCCTACTTCGGGATTCTAGAGCAGATGCTTTAACCATTCCTGCACTGGTACTGATGTGCTTTTTTAATTTGTAGGAGGACGGCCATAGCCTGATTGATGTAGATGATCTGGTACTATCAAGACAGCGTGGGATAGGCAATACCAATACGGAATTCTAGGAGGATTCATTCCTGAACATCGTGGCGTATGCGCACACTAAAGTTAATTGATATTTTATTTAAGTACTGTAAATGGGAAATAATTGTTGACTAATGTGTGACACTGATCGAGTGAAAATGTGCTGATGGGAGCTTCATTGCTTTATGACTGGGTTTAATAACTTGTAGAACACTGCATTTTATATTTTAATGATTATTGCAAATTGTATATGTAAATTAGTAAAGATTAACTAGGTAACCGGAATTACCCGGTAAGGTCAATTGGTTTATAATCGCTTTATGGAATTGATGATTGATTGATTTATTGTTGATGTTGAACTGGGTCTGCCAATGTGCTGATTTGTTCGGCGACCAACGAATAATGCCACGACAATACTCACCACATACAAATGAATAATTAACTTTTGGTGGCGTTGATTTTTATGATACCTGATCCCACCTCTGATGTTTCGGAGGTCCGTGTTTGCTCTGCTCCTATTTTGTATTGTTTTATGGACTTTGAAATTGAATACTGTTCAATATATCCATATCCATCTTTATAAATAACTCACATTTTAGTAGCACAACTAAGTAGACATGAAAATATAAAACAAATGAGGAAAAGCAAGAAAAAAAAATAATCGTGGTTACAGAGAAAAAAAAAGAATTTGACATGTAATTAAAAATACACAATCTGATTAAAATACAGATCTCAACAAAGCGAAATGAAGAGATCTGTATTTTAATCAGATTGAAAAATCTTGTATTCCTACTCGATGTTACTTCGTATTTATTTTATACCTTTTGTGAAAGGACCGAGAAACAAAAATTACTACTGTTTTGCTTCGCGTAAAATCATTCTCTCTGGGTGTTCTGGGTTTGTAAATATTGCTGACTTTATGACTTTTAACAAATGTTCATTTCACATGTTCACAGAGATAATTACATGGATAGTCAGCGTTTGGGCAGCTGCGATTGCAGTCATCAGTCATGTGTTATTAATTATGTGATTTACCTAATTTATCCATATTTGCCTTGTTTTATAGAAATGATATATAAATACATCAACTCTTTTTAACAATACTGGAATGTTATACCGGTACTTGATTTGAAGTGTGAAAATAGCGCAAAAATAGACCATGCAGCAGGTAAAATCATAGTATTAATGAAACTTAAATGATCTACCTTAAATGTACTCATTTAGATAAGGCAAAAACTTTCTTTTTTTCTTTTCAAACTAGTATTTTAGTACTGTTTTTAAATTAAATGAAATGAACACGAGAAGAAAACAATGGATTTTATTTGGTAATGGTGTAGAATGATCTCTTTATGCATGGTTATTAATTGATGTTTAACATTTACAGATTAGAAATTTCTTTGGATTTCTGCTTTTAGCCAACGTGTTCTATATTGGTTTATCCTGTATGTGTGCTTTGCAAAATCCCTACAACGGATACTGCGAATCCGAAAATGGTATGTAGATACGCATATTTCTTTAGTTTTAACTATGTGTAATTGTATAGATAATTTACGCAATGAATATTTTATTTCAGTTCTTGTTGTGAAAGCCCTTGAGTTAAATGAGCATGAAAAGGTGAATTCATATAAGGCAGAGATTGTGAAAATATTCAAGTCGGTAAGAAACCTAATATATAAGACTATAACACAACTTTTAATAGAGTTAAAATCAAATGTTTAACCCATTTCAAACAAGTTATATATTCCAGTTCATGTATATTTGGGAAATACTTCAACAAAAAATACCTTTTCTTTAAATATATCAGTATCTTCTGAATACAAATAAAATTAATTCATCTGTTTATTTTTCCTCTTCGGGATTCAGGAAGAACCATTGACAACAAATACTACAACTATAAATACAGCAAAATATGGCAGCCTATGTGGAACATCCCTACCATTAAATGTACCAATGATGATATCACGTAAGGCAACATTCTATTTAAAACTAAAAACTACATTTAAGGGCTAGTTGTAAATTTATTTGAAAAGAATTTCTTTAAAAAAATTATAGCTGAAATGAAAGGATAATTCTAAAATTGGAAGATTTAGAAAGTTTTGAACACTGTGTCTAATTCAAATACATGTATTATAATTTTCAATATGGCATTAAAATAGGCATTGTTTATCGTCAATATAAATTCATAGACTAACAAATAATAAATGAATATCAAATTGCTAGAAAAAAAAAATGTTTTTATACCTTGTGATTGGTCATCAACCAAATACTTTAAAAAAAAATTTAAACTGATTCTACACTTTAGTACTCCGAAGTTGATGATATGCACTTCCTTATTGAAACCATGTACATGTAGGTAGTATTTAAGAACCTTGGTCCGTTTTAAAAAGGAATTTACAACTAATACCAAAAATATTAACTGATTGCACAATTTTAAATAATTATTGATTGATTACCCACCGTGTGTACGTGCCACTTGTCTTGATCGGAAACAAATAAGAAAAATCTGTACACGATTCAGTGTGTGAATAATGGACTTTTACGAGGAGCGCTGACTCTTCCAGTTGACGGCTTACTTTTACACTAGGACAGTGTATGGAAGCTCTTTACGATATAGATATTTAGCTCAACATTTAACTTAACGAAAATAATGGGTGATTTAAAAGCACAGATAAGTTGTCATTGAAGAAAAAGACAACTATCCTACCCTCAACTCTTGGTCTTCACATGTTAATGCCCTCAACACCATTACTATGACCACTAGAAAGGTAGCCTTATTTGTTATGACTTCTGTGTCTCCGTAGATGATGCAGATTTAAATGTCCGAGTAAACAGTCAACTGTAAAAGTCAGTGCTTCTCGTAAAAGTCCAATGGCCTAACATAAAACACGTCTGTCAGCATTTGACTTTAAAAAAAGGCTAGATTTGCTGACAAGGTCATTGTATCAACCATATCATTTGCAAAATGAATACATTATAAATAAGTGTTAATATCTTTATTTCATCAACGTTTTAGTCAAAATTTTCCTCATTTTAGAAGTCTTTCGTATGTAAAGCATGCTCTTCCTCATCGAATCATCTGTGAGACATAAAACCCATAAACATGTGATAAGATTATTTGCTACATAAGTAGAGGAATGTGAACATTGAAATTAATTGAGGTTATCACGTTTATCATTTAGTTATGTTGTTTTATGACCATAAACGTCTGTTTTTAGTAAAGTATCCAAATACTTTACTAAAACAGTTGTTTCAGACTCTGTGGTTTTTGAATTCAAACTCACTGGTATATTTTGTCTCGACACATGAATGCAAGTAATTATTGTTAAATTCTTTATAGGTCGTCGATTTAACTAAATGTTGAGTTTTTTCTTCTCATGTAGAACTTTTCGATTTAATTTAATTCATAGGAATACAAAAATACCTCGGCTAATAATGGGGCATCATTGGTACCAATAGGAATTACAAAACTTTTCACATCGTACGTAGACATGCCTATCAGCAAGGATTTCTCAATAACATCACTTGGTTTTTGGACATGTATAATACATTTTTCAAAACGATACCCACCTTAAGGAGAATCTTTCTCATAAAATAAGGCGATACATAATTATGATATAATCCTCCATTCTCATCCACGTATTCAATAAATCTGACTTTTAGCTAAAGGAGTTGAAAATGGTGGATCTGAGATCCGGATTGGTCTGTGTGACGCAATACGATTGAAGTACAGTGAAAGACTTGAAAACTTCATAGACCATTTAGATTGCAGTTGTAGGGTATTTAAAGCAATCTCTTTCTCTCTCTTCCCTAAGGCCAGAATTAAGCTTCACATTATACATTTTAATATATAGATGCTGAATGATATAGAAGAAATAATTATTGTAAATATCACAGATAATTAGAAAGCTATATAAAAATAAATGAGTATGAAGTCCAAGAATTGATTTTTTTTTTACCATTAGCATTTTTTTCCTTCTTTTATTATCATTATTGAATTTAATGTTCAATTTATAATATGTAGTACATAAATAAAGCATGAAATGCAAACCTTCGTGATAATTAAAGCCATTACGTATTCATCCTTTAATAGTTTTTAACTGGTGGCTATGAGGATTCTCACTACTCTAAGGAAATGTTGTGTCCAAGGATTCGATATTTTAATACGCTGAGTTGCTCGGATGAGAATAGATTGAGATGCTCAGCAGACGATAAAGGAGAGTGTCAATGGCGGTGTAAATCTGACTGAAGGATCTACTAAGATTTTTTAAACGATTGTGAATATCTCTCCTAGACCTATACCCATACACAAATAAATAGTATGTTTGAAAAAAAATGAAATTTTTTTATTGATGTTTTTAACACCACTCTAGAGAATTTTTCACTCATAAGATCTACGAATTTTATCCTATGCTCGGCACTTAGGGCCATTGAGCAGTGAGGGATCTTTTTTGTGCCAGCACCTACTGTGAGATGCGACCTCGGTTTATACGCCTTATGCCTAGGTCACATTTAAGCCGATGGTCGTGCGAGTAATTTTTTCTGGTCTTGTCGGCTGAAAGAACATGATCGGCCGATACAGTATCGGGCGACACGGAGCAGTCACATTAATTCCTAGGGACACCGATGACTTGGACAAATAACACAAAAAATCTTTTTTCTTTAGAATTCAGCAATATTTTTTCATAAATCTATATTCAGATAGGTAACGTGAGTAATGTTTGCAAGGCAAAGTTGAAAATGTGTGCAAAATATTGTGTGGAATTGCATAAAAATGACAAATGGTGCATATCTAAGCAGCAAACACTTAAGATTTCTTTATATCTTACGGATTAATTATTCATGTTATTTCCGTTCAAAAAATTTATATCAATCCATGCATCAAAATTTTGTTTGTGTTATGCATCCTTACTAGGTTAAATATTCACAAGTCGGCCAATCGTCGTCCGATCATCGAGCTCTGAGCTACATTTTGATTTTAAGCGTCGGCCGAAATTTTTAACACCCTTATTGTCCAACGACGGACAACCGACTTTATAAACTGACCGCCGATGGTCAGACGCTTATCGAAGGTTGGTCGACGGATAACTTCAATTGAAGGAATCGGCCACCGACGCATAAAAAATTATAACTTGGACCGATGGACACAAAATTGGTCGGTCGACAAAAATAGAGGTCAAAATCGGCCAAGACAACGGCCGATGAACCAACGACTGTCACCCGAAGAATCCCATTTTTGCTTCAAAACCCGTCGGCCGTTGGTCGTTTTTGGAAATGTGACAGGGGTTTTATCCGAAGGACCGATCTCCAGGTCCCACAGTTGGATTCGAACCCGCAATGGAAGGATCAACTCCTTACTTCGCAACTCTAGAGAAGACGCTCTAACAATTGCGTCACGTGGTCGACGTTTGAAATGAGAAATGTTTTTAGAAAAAAAAAAATATCTGTATCAGTGTGCAGAAAATGAATATTATGTCCATGGTTTGTAATACATGAAATATATGAAGATAACAAACAGAATCGAATATCTCATAAGTCCAATAAACAATAAAGGAGCAGAGCAAACATGGACCTCCGAAACATCACAGGTGGGATCAGGAGCAATGAAGGGATGAGCATACCCTGTCGACCAGTCACACCCGTCGTGTGCCCCTTGTCATGAAAATAACGGAGTAATCCGTTGTCTATTCAGTATATAATAATGAAATACGTCAGTGAACAATTGACTCAATGATAAATTCTATTAGCTGACAATTCAGTATATCGACCAAAACACTCACGAAATGATGACTGTAAACAATACTTACGATATTCTTGTGCCATCAACTTGTATTTCAATAATTTAACTCGTTTTAAAACTTCTACATACGTAGAGCATGCTCTTGTGTATCAAATCTACTGAGAGATATAGACTCTGTAAACAGGGAATGAATGTATATATATTGCTGCATAAAAAAGGGAAGTTGACGAATGAAAAGATAAAGTCAAAATGTTTATCATAGAGCTTGGTTGTTTGATAACCATTAACGCCTTTTACAAGAAAAATGTCCAAAAATGAAACAGATGAGTCAGACTCAGATGGTATTTTTTATCTTTAGCTCACCGGGATATATCGTATCGACACAAGAATGGAAGTTTAACCATTGTTAATTGACAATACATCGTCGAAAAGTTATACTATAATTCCTCTGGTACAAAATATTTCACAATGACTTCATCTAACCGACAAATTTGAGTTATTTTCCACTCAATGTTATTATTTTTGTTTTATAAAAAAAGTCCATCATAAATTGCATGCATCGTCCATAAGACGATGGCTCTCACCTTTTATCCGGTGGAAAGCCGAATATTGATCCCGTAAAAAAACACCGGGTCAAATGTCCACATTAAAAATGACCCTCTTTCATTTATGAATTTACTATTTAAAATCCTAAGGTTAGTTAGAATTGGGTGCCCGTTGAAAATGAAAACAACAAAGTGAACAAACGTTATGGGTCCACCTTTAAAAGATGTATAGCATGCTGATAAAAAGAAAATACGAAAAAGTTTTTAGACTTAATGAACGTCAAATTTCTGAAAATGTCGAGGCTTTTATGATAGTTTTGTTAGTCTGTATTCAGATGACTATTATTAGTTTTTGAAGGGTTAACCTTGTACAATTTTTGTAAAACTGATGAAGGTTGAAATTGGACTGTAATACAATACTGACTTGTATCACCCATGATGATTCTTATTATAATGTAATTGCACGAAATTTGTAAATATTCTTTCAAAGAGTCTCATAGTTGTTTTGATTTTAATCTAAATATACACTAATGTATCAAATTCACTTGCGCTTAATAACTTGAAGGGGCAAAAATTTACTCTTAATGTGTAAATGTAATTTTTACAGTGAGTTGACAATCACATACAAACTATATACGAATTATTTTTAAGTTGGCAATTTTAAAGTATTTCATAATATACCTTCATCGCCTGCATACGGAGTATATATATCTCAGTTGATTCGATACGCAAGAGCGTGCTCTACGTATGAACAATTTCTTAAACGAGGTAAATAATTGACAAGCAAGTTGATGAAACAAGAATATCAACAGTCTCGTTTAAAGTCATCATTTCGTAAATTCTGTGGTCGATACAATGACCTTGTCAGCAAATCCAATTTATCATTGAGTCGAATACTGACTGACGTTTTTCATACCAATTGTTAGTCATTTATTTATACACTGAATTGACGACGGATTTTTTCCGTTGTTTCCTGATCATGACAACGAGCACACGGCGGGTGTGACCGGTGACCGATCGGCAGGGGATGCTCACTCCTCCATGGCAACTGATCCTACCTCTGATGTTTCGGAGGTCCGTGTTTGCTCTGCTCTTATTTTGTATATTGTTTAATGGACGTTGAAATTGAATACGGTTCGTTGTCTCCGTATCCTTCTTCTTAGGACTTTCTACTGAATCTATCTTCAACTCAATGACAGTCACCCGCTGACCACGGCGCAGTCATTAGAACATTTCTCTAAATATGCAGAGTAAGAAGTTGATCTTTATTCGCAGGTTCAAATCCCACAGCGGTATGTGGATACTCATCCTACGGAAGAGTCCATACAAATAGAGGTCCCATGGTGCAAAGGGTGCTGGCAATTGAAAGAGCCTTCATTGCTCAATGTTCCTGACTGCGGAGCATAGGTTTCAAGAACCCCTCTAACGGCAAGTGTCTCTATATAAGTGAAAAATTCCCGGGCTAACGTCAAACAACCAATCAAAACAAAATAAATGACAATTGAAAGTGAATGTAACTATCTAACTCATATTTCCTCTTCAGCCATATTTTCTTTTCTGCAAAATATTTCATATCATTCAACGTAAATAGCTTGGTACAGGTTCCGCTTAGAACATGATGTTACATGTATGAGAAAATTATGATGTTACTCATTTCTGTTGACTTTTTAAAGACCTCCATTAATACTGGAATATTCAAGAGGACATTCTCTGAGGTAAGAAAATAACAAAATACTCAGATAATGATGTGTTTCCTTTGTTAGGTTTAAAAGATTATTTTAAAAAAGAAAAGAAAGAACCAATATGTATAACAAGATCTGATGTTTAAATAAATAACAAATTGAAAAAGAAAACTGATAATATATTCACCTGACCTTTGAGAAAAGAATAGGCAAGTACAATTTCAAGATTTATTTAACTTGATTTTCCACACTGGTTTATCTATATCTATCATATACCTGATGGTAAAATGCATGTCTCTTTTAGAACATAACAAAATCAGGATTATAAATTGATAAATGCATTTCTTAATGATAATAAAATTGAATTTTGCAACAACGCTTTTAGCGCCTTATATTCTGCTAACATTTTATTATTAAAAGTATAATCCGGCCATTTGTTTATTTTCAGCATAGACTTTGATCCAATGTTCTTATCTTCCATGTATGAATGGAATCGTTTTTAAAAAATGTATCATTTCTACTTTTTCCCCATCGTGTTGTTTTAAATGATTATCAATTTTAAAAGTTGAAATGAAGTAATTGCTTTGGTTACTGACGATCTTTTTACGTATACCTGAATTGTTAGATAACGGACAAAAATCCTTCAGGAAATTTACAAAAGATACTCGTTGAAAGGTTTTCAATTTGAAAAACTTAAGTTAAGTGGTAGAAAATGAAATCAAACGTGATTTATGTAAAGTAAGGTAAATGTTCTTTTGACCTTTTTTTCTTAATGGACAAAAAGTGATTCACGAAAAAACTACATATACTGACTATATATCATATCTGTCGATTTATTTGAATAGGATTATCACAAGCATAAAATTATCGGAATTCAACAGAATTCTACAATTTTTCTTCAACAATTGATGAGTGATGTTATAATATTTTGCACGGTAGTTTAATTACAAGCATGTTTAAGACCTTTGAAAAAATATAATTTTGACCTTTATGTAACGAATTGTTGAATATATATGTTCTAGCGAATTAAATTTGTTATATCAATTATTTTTTAATTTGTTAAAACGAAATAAATGTTTATAAGTTGAGAAAAATTTTGCTACTGCACATTTATCAAATTGATTTCAAAATTAATATCAAGAGAACCGCCCTGATGATTCTTTTTTTACTCAAAAGTACTTGAATTATACCAATGTATAAAAATCTCAGAAACTCTTTACAGATGAAATATTTGGTTGGATTTCTAATTCTTGCCAACGAAGCCCTGTTTATATTTACATGCTCCTGTATGCCCTCAAATCCTCACAATGGATACTGCGAGGCCAAATATGGTATGGGAACATTTCTACTCTAGATCCTTGTAATTATAATCAGGGATAAAATTGTGTGGATTTTTAAAAAAATACAATTTAAAAAGTTTTAAAAAATAATGTTTCAAATATGTTTAAGTAATTTGTTTTGTTTTTGCTTGTTTGTAAACGATCCATTGATTAATTGATTTGAATGTTATTTTACGTCCCATGCGAGAATATTTCACTCATATTGAGACGTCGCCATATACCGGTGAAGAGATTCAAATTCTGACCTTTACTCGCCACTTACGGTCATTGAACAATGAGGGATCATTGTCTACTGTGACAGTGACACAGAACGTTTTTAAGGTCTAAACCGAAGGACTCTGTTTATCAACAAAGAAAAAAAAAATAAAGTAATAAGAGTTTTGTTTTAATTTCATGATTTTATTACAGTTTTTATTGTGAATGCCAGTAACGTTAATCCTTCCGAGGATAATATGTACAATTACTATGCAACTGAAATTCTGAAAGTACTCAGATCGGTAAGTCGAACTATTCTGATATATATAATAAAAACATCAGCATAAAGAGTAACTTTTACTTTTGAAGTCATTCTGTTTATTTAATGAATCCTTAGTTGAATTACAATACACACTGTATATTATATACCTAATGTGTATCACTCAATTTTACTTTTGATTTTACGCTATCATGTGACGTCGTACTCCGACTTTCCGGATCACCAAACTGTGGTTTTCTGAATCCATATCACCACTCTCTGAAACTGTTAAGTGGTACGCAGAAACATGACGATATTTTTCTTGCGCGTTAAAAAGTCCCTGGTTATTATGCTTTGTTTTATGGATAAATGTTATACAATTGATCTCTAAAGTTTTCTCTTGCTAAATTTTGCTTGTTATGAGGGGGTATAGAATAATTTTATCATATGATTATAACAGTAACTTGATCCAAAGAGCCGTATCACACATGTCAACTAGACGTGATACGACCCTTCGGATCAAGTTATTGTTATAATAATATATTTATATCTTTTTCTTGACAGAGTGAACCAGTAAAACAAGAGTTCACAAATCTGAAAACTCCAACATCTGAATCCATGTGTGGAACGTCTTTGCCATTAAATCAAAAGATACTTATATCAGGTTTCATTTTCCTTATTTCTTTAAAATTCAGTTAAGATCACTGTTTATCAAACTGAAAATCTAAATAAATACTTGTTGAAAGTGAAAATTTTCATGATGTGTTTTTCCTAGCTGTAACAAGACAAAAAAAAAGACATTTCGATGTTATTTTATTGAATATTTTTCTTGAATACTGTTCGTTATCTCCATATGTATCATGTATGTAAAGAAATAACTACATGTATACTGAATTTTTATTAGTGTCCAAATTATTCTTCAATTGTTTATTATTGCAATACGCATTATCTTCATTAGGATGATTACATTTCGTGACTAAAAATGTTTCTTCCATGTAGAGTCTTCTCTTTGCAAATAATCCTTTTTATGTAGCATACCAAAGTGAAAGTGGTAGCTCCGAGTTCATGATAGACATGTGTGACCCACTGAGAAGACTATACATGTACAATACAGAATTGGAAAACTTCGGGAAAGATTTTGATTGTAGATGTAGGGTACGTACTGAACCCACTTTGATATTCTCTCTCTCCACGTCCCCCAGTGAGATTCGAAACCGCGACGTAAGGATCAACTCCTTACTTCGCGACTCTAGAGCAGACGCTCTATCCACTGCAGAACGCGGGCGACGAAGATAGAAGATAAATCTCTAATGAAACACCTGCAAAAACTTCTCATGTGCTTAGCTTTCAAATCACATGTATGCTCTCTTATTATACCAACATAAAAAGTTAAGCTATTCATCCCCTCCTTCTCTCTAACCTTTTCTCACCTTTCGACAACACTTAACTACGATTCCTGACAAACACAATTATTTTTTTAGCCCCGAATCGTATGGGGAAGTTTTAAATTTTACTTTATTGATGCTTACAATGCTTAGCTTTATAATATTGTATAAATGTACTTATAGATATAATGTGTTTTTGTTTTTGGTTAATCCACTCCTGTGCACGCTGATCTCACATTTGCAAAGTTTAACATTTTGTGATAAAAATTGATGAAAAATTGACGAAATTAGGAAATAAAGAAAAATAAACCAAATTTCTTTTTAAAGGAAAAAAAATATTCATATGTCTTTTGTAATGCGTTATGTTTATTACGTGTTCGTGCTACATATTTTCCAAACTGGATTTTTTTCTCTCAAAGCAATTGATTATATGAACCTTTTTTGACATAAAAATCTACCTTTGTTGGCGGTAGCAATTTTTTAGCGATTGGGCAGGAAAGCAATATGGAGTAAAGAAATAACATCATACAATTTTTTTTTTTAAAAACTAGTTTTCAAATAAGAAATATTATGTAAATTACATTTAATGGCTTTTGTGTTTTATCTTATGTCTTGTGTATTTAGAAACAAAAATGTACTTATAGGCAAGGATATTCTCCAAAGTTGAACTATTGAATAACATGGTATATCTTTAATACAAACAACATTACAGATTTTTTTTATCAGTTTTTATTTTTTGAAGGAAGCAACCGGGTATAAGGACTCAGACTATGATCCGAGGCAGTTATGTTCCATGTTTATTTCCTGTTTTGGTGACACAGTTAAGAAATGCACGGTGAACGAATCAGGAAGATGCGAATGGCAATGTTTGTCAAAGAACGTTCGATCATCAGCGCCTCGCCTCCAGGGGAAAAGATTGCATTCATTTCTCACATATATGTTTATTTTATATTATATATTTATATATTAAACTGTCAACAATTGTGTAGTTGAACACGGAATTTATATTCATAGCTATTAAATTCAAAGCCACTGAAATAGTTTTCATTCAGCTAAGAGGCAACATGAAATTGCAGTGAAAAGATCGTCATATCAGTGATGTTGATGATGTAACACCCCAATAAGAATGTTAATTATCAAAAGTAATAAATTTTATAAAATCAGGGGATGCTCACTTCTCCATGGCACCTGATCCAACCTCTTTTTTTTGGAGGTCAGTGCCTGCTCTGATCCAATTTTGTGTTGTTTAATGGACTTTGAGGTTGAATACTGTTCATTAGCTCTACATATTTCATCTAAAAGAAATTGTTATAAATATCTGCATGTTAAACAATAAATAATTATGCAATACTAAATAAGTAGATCTCGAGTACTTCCGAGTATATATTATTAGATATATGATTTGATTCTCTTCGTCTTTGATTTAATGATCTTCACAACAAAATCCTTTCATATCTCCCAGTTTTATGATGATTCTTGGTCAGATATTTCTGGCATTGAGATTTGGAAATTGTCGTAGTCACTCATTGTCCGATGGAGTGATTCAGGTTTCTCAGTTTTCTTTTCCTCAAAATTCACATCAGAAACAGTCTCACGATTCAAACGACGGATAGGTCGCCATTTTCCTTTTCGCACCTGTATATTTGTCATATTAGGTGATGAAGTTATGCACTCATCGTTATCAATATTGATATCTATTATATCTTTAAGAACATCCAATGCTTTTGTTTCATTCGCACTCGTAAATGTAGACTTTTCAATATTCCTGTCTGAGTATGTTCCGAATTCTAGCTTGGTACCATCTTTCTCTGGGATCAGTTGTTCCTGACTTCTTGCTAGGTCCTCGTTTGAAATTACTGACTGACCATCCTGTATTTTATCTGAACTGGAAGCATCGGAATGCGACGTTTTTCTTTTCTACAAAAAAGAAAAGAAATATACTTACTAATGTCGTTGAGAACACTGATATGATAATTAAAAGTAAACTACGAAGCTTCTTATTTCAGACTTACCGTTTTTGATTTTTTGCAGTAATATATTGCCGCAATCGACAAAAGTAAAACGACACAAAAAATGGCAACAACTGCAATAATAATGATTTCAGTCGTTGAAAGTCCGGTTGATTCGTCAGCTTGTGACTTTCCAAGATTCCCTTCGAAATCTGTTACTGTTGCCGTTGATAATGTTGTTATTTCTATGAAAAGATATAAAAAAAGTTCAAATTTCTAATTTTTAATTACATGATCTAAAATTTCATCAAATAATGTTTAATCAAAGATTTCTCACCAATACAGTCTGTGCCGCCATTTACTACCGACTTGTTTTCGTTACACGTGTCACATGACAGTTGACCCGGAAGTGATTGATATGTACCAACTGGGCATGCTTTACATTTCGGTGACTCCATGTACATTCCAGGTGGACAAGGCACTACACACAGAAATAAGCAAAAACATAGTATGCTAGTTTTTCCAATCGCAATGCTTCTTTATTATTACTCACGACAATCCCCAATTGTTTCATTGACATTTGCTCTCCGATTGAAATGGGTTTATTCAAAAGTCTGATAAAAGCGATAACTTCACATAGCATATCAGATACCTACCACAATAAATATTATCATTGTGGTTGACAAGGTATGTTATGTTGTCGCATCTATATGTTGAATTTCCTATTCTCGCTAAATGTTTGGTGACATTTGAAGGTCCAAAAGTACACATAAGGGGAGAGAATGGATGTAGAAGAGCAGGAATGGTCTTAAATAAAATCTCTATAGTATCGAGACACACCTGTCGAACATTGTCTGGTTCGTTCCCCGAAAACTCCACAGAAAGAACATTAGAGAGCTAGAACAGGATATCATATAATGAATGATCATAAATATCGATTATTTAAAAAATATTACGATAAACGAATAAATCATAATATCTTTGGGTAAACGTGCGTATTATCTCTTTCAATATAAAAAAAATACAACAGTACAATGAGAAAACAAAACAAAAAAGGGAAAAGCAAATAAAATTAATTTAACGGAGAAAATGCAAATTAAGTGTTTCATAAAAATGTTACTACATCTATTTTGAAGCAAAATAAAGAAACTTACAAAATTAATGAACAGGATTTATTCATGTATTTATACCTGAAATGCAAGAGACGATGAGGTGATATTCGTGATTTTGATATCGTCCCGTTTAATACTCAATACATCACATCTCTCAGCGATCGAATTTTGAAACTGATCCTTGTTCTGATTTGACATATTACGAAATACGTCAAGACACGTGGAAGCCACCTGATCTTCTGTCTCATACATCAAGTAAAGCTGGGCAGTTCTTATTGGCTGATGATATCCTACAAAAGAAAGTTTATGAATTCATCAGAATAGAGTATTCGGAGCTTACATTTGGAAAACTGCAATATCTAGCTAACCAATTACTATGTTTGAGTTTTACATGTACATTGTATATTTCATCACACTTTGATATAAATTAAACGGATTCTAAGTGCATGTACAAGAATCAGTTTAAAGCAGACGTACCCGATACAGACACTTCTTCGATCTTCTATCATTATTTGTTTCAAAAAAGATAATTTTTGATCAACAACGAAGAATTACGATTATTTACATTCAATAAATGGTTCATACGCATGTCCAGGTTATAATGGATAAAAAAATTAAGATTAAAATTGTAAATAAGTCTTACTTAAGCATAGTTCTCTGCTTGGTGTCCACACTTCACCCACACATTTATACTCTCGAAACGATCTTCCATCACTGGTAACAAATCCCAGGTTACAAGTTACGTTACAGGTATGATTCTGTCCAGAACATGTAATAGTTGCATTCTGAATGGTCATAGAAAGTTGATGAACGCCACACGGAATTACATAGGCTAGAACAGTAAGTACGTCCAAAATTCATATGCATACATTGTAGATGAGAATATCGTCGTTAAAACAGATAAACAGAAAAATCAAATAGAATTTCCTCTTTTTACATCTACTTTACCTTCCGTTGTTCTTAATGGCGTCGTAGTCGTCTGAGAAGTTAACGATGTGGTAGATGACGTCATCTGAGAAGTTATCGTTGTGGCGGGTGACGGAGAAGTTGACGTTACTTCTTCTGTCATTGTGACATTTTGTTGTGTAGTTCCTCCATTGTCCTCTGTGGTCGTTCCGTCTCCTGTCGAATTCATTGAGACTGTGGTCATTGTTTGTAAAGTTGTTGTGAATGCCTTATCAGTACTGTTCATTGATGACGTTACATCCGGCGATGATGTTATTTCCGTTGTCAATATAGAGCTAGCATAAAAGGTGGTCTCCGGCAAAATGTTAACAGTTGTCAGTCCTACATATAAAATTTTCAATAAAAATCGTATAAATCTCTTTGTAATAAAATTGAGAGTCAAAATTCATATTTTGTTCATTCCTTTCTACCAAAATTGATTCAATACAAACCTTGACATGTGGTGCGATCATTATTGACATTTGACCAATCAGAGCAGTTATAACAGAATGTTTGACCACTTTGTGGTTGGTAAGTTCCATTAGGACATGATAAGCAAACCATTTTATCCAAAAATGTGCCAGGTGAACACAGGACTGTAAAGAAAAGCATTTACATTGTAAAGCCAAACTGAAATCTTTAGAGCTACATGTATCCTAGTGCACAGTTTCATGATTTGATTGGGATTTACAATGCATTCACATAACAATTCACATTTCATATCAGCTGCTTTCCTACAAGCTAGAAATTCCTTTCTTTGTCAAAATACAATCAAAATACAAATACATTTGATCTTCCCTAAATATATAAAGGGGAATATTATTGACAAACAAGTTAATGAAACAAGAATATCAACAGTCTCGTTTAAAGTAATCATTTCATAAGTTCCATGGTCGATACAATGACCTTGTCAGCAAATACAAAACTACAATCTATCATTAAGCTGACTAATGTCTTTCATAATATTTGTTAAGACTATTTTTATACACTGAATTGTCGGGGATTTTTCCGTTTTCCCGGTCATGACAAGGAGCACACTGCGGATCTGACCGATCGACAGGAGGTGCTCACTCCTCTATGGCATCTGATTCCACTTCTGATGTTTTACAGACGCGTTTTTAATCTGCTCCAAAATTTGTATTGTTTGAATCGACTCTGAACTTGAAATCTCCATATATTACATCAAAAAAGAAGAAAAATATAACTATTTACCGCAGTAAGACGCTTCGGTTGAATTGATCATCTCTCGGCCTTCTGGACAGTCCACTCCACTACCGAGGTTACGTACTGTGTGTTTTGTTACATTAGTCTGACCCCCAGTGCATTTAAGCGGTGAATATGGATGTAGATACGATTCGATATTTTTGAAAGAAATTGAAATAATATCTATACAAAGGTTAATTCTGTCCACTGGCCACGAGCCGTAGAACCTCAGGTGAAAAACTGAGATTACCTGGTGAAAAGTGATACAAAATAATTAATTATCTTAAACAGAAAAACAACCGCAATAGATAATATTGAAGGCATAGAAATTGGGTAAATGATCTGTCATTTTAAAAAGAAAATTCATTCTAATATCAGAAAATTTTACTGTTTCCTGTATTCAAACTGAACATAAAGAATTTCCATTGAAATATTACCCTTATAACTAGTACCCACATTATTCAATACTAAAACATTAAAATAAAATTTGGTTTGATGATGTGTAAAAAGATTTGTTATTAATTAACTCGTACCTGGAATGCTATGGTAGAGGTGGTTATGTTTTTGATTTCTATACCGCCCGCTGGGTGTAAAGGACATGAAGAGGATATGGTGTTATTAAATGAAGCTGTATTTGCAGTGGTTACAGACCGGAAGACATTCAGACAGTAACTTGCCGGAAGGTCATCCGTTTCATACACAATTTCTAGATCCATCCAGTACGTTGAAAATTCATATTCTGGAGAGAAAAAAAAATACATATTTGCATCAGTATTTTATTCTTTGGTAAGCAAAAAAAAATGTCGCACGAAGATATGCCCATAATGTTATTTTGACCCGTGTTGATGCGTCTCAACAGATAGAATCTTACTTATGCAGCTTTTACTTGGAGGATACCATCCATTGTTGGTGCTGCAGTTATATTTTGTCGATTGTCCGCCATCTTTCTGTATGTAGCCAGATATACAAGAGGAAGTACAAGTCTGGGTCGGAGCATCACATGAAAGAGTAACGTTTGGAAGATTCTGTGAAAGGAAGGACGACACGCACGCAGAATCTGTAATTGACAAGTCATTCCTTAAATGATTCTATTTTAGGAATAGAATAATTGTCATTAACAACATATATAGTCACAAATTCAATGACTTTAGTTCAATTCAGTGGTCATTGGACTACTAACTAGATGTACTAACCTTTGCATTCTGTTCTGTCTTCAGTAACATGCTTTCCAGTAGTACAGTTGACACAGGTCAGCTGACCTGCCTCGCTCTGATACTGATCAATCGGACACACCTCACACTTGGTAGCATTTAGATAATTTCCAGGAAAGCAAGGCACTAAAAACATTTGTTTTAGGATATTCGTCATAAAGTCTCATTTTTTTCTGTTTGATTAACATGAACTTTAAAAGTTGTAAATGTGGGAGATGCAAGTGAAAAATAAGTTGACACAAAATCATAAGAAAGCATATTCAGTAGTTTCATATAATTATATAATTCATGAAACAATTTAAAGTAGCCAGAATGTACACTGATATAGGTTTAACAATAAAGTACTCATTGGAGTCTCAAAAACTCACTTACCACAATTATACTCCCCATTACTCAGCACGAGTTGTGTCCCTGTAATCTCGGTGCAGCTGTACTGCAAAATCTGACTGGCTGTTGTTGTCTTCTTGGTGACGCCACTAATCTCCACTCCACAAGATATGGAGGAAAACGGTTTTAGGTAGGATGGATTGGCATCTGACGTGTATTTGATGTTCTGCATACAGAGATCTCTGACGTATGCTGAACCAGGCCCTGTGAACTTTATACTGAAAACACTAGTCACCTATCAGAAAAAATGAAGCCTGTTTGATTTCCTTATGTTTTTTACGTGGACTTTTTTGAAAGCTTGTTTATGTTTTTTGAAACATACGTTTTTTTTTTAAAACGTATCTACACGTATCTGTTCATAAAATGCAATGTTTTGATCATATATTAAGCCATTTAGCAAGTGAAGGTTTTTTTTTTTAAATTGATCGGAGAATTGGCCAACTTGAATAAAAAAAGTGTTAAATTGTTGGGAAAAGATATTATTTTTCACTCTATTAAAAAAATTGATAATTGAGAATAATACCTGAAAAGCCAATGAGGACAGAGTAATGCTTTCTACTGTTATATTTCCCGGTCTCAGGTCTTCACACCTTGTGTTGAATGTGTTCTGGAAGTTGTCGAGAGAGGACTGCATTGTGACATTAAAGGAGTACAGACACTCACTGGCTGGCCGGTCCTCTGTCTCGTATATAACAGTAAGGTCTGCCCACATCGCAGGAAATGACAAAGCTATCAATTTAAATATACATGTATATATACTCAACCAAAAAAGTTAAGGGTTATGTAAAATATATTGTAGTTAAGTAAAGGATATTTCAATTCTGAAATTGATTATAAATTGATGTGATGAATCAAAATTTTGTGTAGATTTTATTGATGGAAGGTGACGATTGTGGAGACAGAAAAATGAGCAATTTAGAAAATGCTCTTTGGCTAAATGTGATCGCTTTGTTGGAGGTTCCATTATGGTGTGGGGAGGCATTTCGATTCAGGGGTCCACGGAGTTGTACATCATCATAAATGGATCACTGACCGGTATCAAATACAGAGATGAGATCCTTCAGCCGATTGTGAGAACATTTACAGGTGCAATAGGGACAGAATTTGTTTTAATGGATGATAACTCCAGACCAAACAGAGCAACATAGTGAACCAGTACCTTGAGGCAGAGACTATCTATAGAATGCGATGGCACTCGAATTCACAAGACCATAATCATATTGAACATCTCTTGGATGTTCTTCAGAGGCAAATTCAGCAGCGGTATACTAATCCATACAATACCAATGGACCAATGGAAGTTGCTCTGGTAGAGGAATTGGATCGTATACCACAAAGAACCATCTGTTCACTCATTCGAAGTTTCCCAAGGCGATGCAGGGCTGTTTTTCAAGCAAGGGGAGGCCATACCAAGTTTTGAGAGTTGTTGGATAATTGTCAGTTTTGAATTAAGCAAATCATGCATTTACTGTATATGGAAATTCACTCTGAATAGGAGGGTATCCATAATTGGTAATCTTGTTCTTCTGTCCAAGTGAACAATTACCATCAGTTTTTGATCAAATGTGTAGGAACTTTAAAGAGGAAATTATGTAATTCATTTTGAATAAATATACTTTTTGGATGTAGAAATTATAAATGAAGGTTTTGATGACCCTTAACTTTTGTTGTTGAGTATATATGGCTGTATTAATTTTCGGAATGTAGATTCAGGAAAACGTCGATTTTTCCTTTTTGCCAACTTAATGCATGTAAATGTTTAATGAATCTCTATATTTGAAGAAGGGAATGTATTTCAAAATGGAGTCTATTACATTAGACTTTACACAAAGAAATATAAGTAAATATACAAATCGTGAGCAGGACAAAAACGGTCCTTTTGGACACTGGAGAGGTCCAGGAGTGCAATATCTTGACAAATGATGCAGTCAGGTTATACAAAATACATGAAAACCAAGGGATAGATTGTACCTACAAAGTCATATAGAAATTTCGATGACTTTAACGGGGTTGAGGAAAATCATATATCATCAACGTATTTTTTGTATCTTGCTGTAAGTGAAAGAACTTACTGAGTAATATGTTGATGATACAAGAATTTCATCAACCTTTTCAAAATCACTGATCGAAAATTATTCTGATACTTTGTCGGCAGACTTTCAAGGTAATGTACTATAGACAATTTTTTGAAAACTCCATGCCAATAATTCGACAGTCCGAGAGAAGTCACTTTATTCAAAATCAATCACACATGCAATAAGAAGAATTTAAAAGCTAAAGAATCAAGCCATTAGAGACTGGTTCCTAACATTATTGTTTAGACTTTCGTTTTTATTTTACGAGAAATATCTTTTCATTTAAAACAAACACATCAACAGCAATTTGTTTGGACTGCAGACAATGAATAATTGATTTAAATTGCAAAAGCTCCTAATGATTGTTTAATTTTTTTAATATTCAAAAACATCAAATGCAAAAAATCAATGAAACGGAATTCTTTAAAAAAAATCAAAATGTACAGCGTATCTTAACTTTGGGTTCTTCAGTCTCAATTAATTTATTACATAAATAGAATAAAAATAAAAAAAATTATTCGGCAGGATGTAATTTTTATTACGACAATACAATGATTTAAAATGACTTACGTAGACAGAGTGCTCCGCTAGGTAGCCAAGACGTGCCATTACACGTGTGGTTTGTTGTTGTTGATCCGTTCTCCAAGGAATGACCAGAATCACATGTGGACAGGCAAAACGTGACATTTGGCGGACAGTTTAACGTCGTGTTTGTTAGAGAATTTCTTAGTTCTTCAATATCACAGGGTAGCACTACTGGTGGATAAAAACATTCCTTAATTTTACTCTCTTCTCGCAATTACAGATAATATCCAAAGAAAGAATTGAGAAAATTGGTGTTTCCTTATTTATTATACTCACCAAATGAAGTTGCAATTGCCAAAAAAAGAACAAAAACTTCAGGCCTAAACATTCTGCAACACCCGGAAGTAAATCGTTTGATCGGAATGCAACAAGAAAAAAACAAATATGGTTCTGCCAAGCGACGCAGAATATTGATTGAATAAATGACAGTTATTTTAAAGTCCTCGTCCCGGTAATTACTCTGACATAGTGTAATAGAGCAGAACGATTCAATAGGAGTTTTGCAGCATAAAATCACACCCCTATCAAGTATCAATCTTAAAGATTGATCATGAGACAATTTTATAAAAAAGATTCCCAGCAGTGAGATTGGGTTAAAGGTGAACGCATCAGTGAGGAATCAATTTGATATAAATATAATATATTTACAAAACAACTGACTTTAAAAAGGATATGATTGAAATATTTTACCTTTTTATAGTTTTTTTTTCCACCAATGAACGAAGAAAAGTTTTACAATTAATGTTATAAAAAGATTCGATTTCATTGCAAACAATACAGATAATAATTATGCAATTGATACAAATTCAATGTTATAATCAACAAATTATATTTACTAATTAAATAAAAATTATTGAAATCAAAATTATATTTATGCAAATGATGGAGAAGTTATACAAATAGAAGGGGACCATGCGTACATGTATTGCAACCGTTATACATGCCATAAATGACAGTAACATCATCATCTAATCAAAGAGCTGAAAGTACTGCTATAATTATTTGTATATTGATTAACATTCTTCTCAAGAATGTTTACTCATATGACTAGACGCCACTACATGCCAGTGGAGACCTGCAAATTTTGCGTTATATTCGGCACTTTACGGCCATTAAGCAGTGAGGGATCTTTTTCGTGCCAGCACCTACTGCGACACGGAACCTCGATTTATACGGTCTCATCTGAAGGACCGGTCATAACGTCCCACAGTGGGATATCGAACGCACGACGGAAGGATCAACACCTTGCTTCGCGACTCTAGAGCAGATGCTCTAACCACTGCGCCACACAGGCGACTTGATGGTATTGAATATACCCGATATATTGTTAAAATGAGTTGAGGTATCTGATTCATATTTGGGCTATGTGTGTTATGTGCTATGATGAAAAACAAAACAAAACAGCTTTTCACACAAATATCTCAAACTATTACCGGTAATTGAAATTCTGCATCATGTCTTTCAAAATGTGCATGCATATATGATGGGTTTTTTTTTATTATTCACTCGTGAAATTCAATTCCTTGATTTGCCTGATCTTTGATATGCAAAATAAATATTTCAATTCTCCCGATTTACATACATGTACTATTGAAATGAAACTCCTTTTGACTTTTAATTGAAATAACCATTATAATTTTAAGTTTTTTGTTTTGGTTTAGTCACTCTTGAAGTATAATTATAACAACTTAAATTCTAATTAATATGCACATATAATATTGTTATGATTTCTGGATTCTAAGGTTCGACCATGCCGGGTTCCTAATTAGTCAATGTTCACATCACGTGACAATTATTGTTTATAAATACCGAGACTCCGCAGTGATCAGTTGGATAGTTCGTTGGATGCAGTCAAGGTTAAAAGACGAGTGTCGTGAATAATGTATTCGTGGTTATATTTTTCGCCTGTTTTACAGATAGAGAGTGAATTTGGAAGGCCAACCCAGTTAAGGCCTGCCACAAACTTGGTTGACCTCCAACATAGAGGCTAGCCATAGTTTGTTGTGTCTCGTCTGCATTGGCTGAGCAGTCCGTCCAGGCTCCTACACTCATTGTCCGTCCTGAATAAGTTGATTTACCTTCTTCACAAACGTTGGTAGTGGAAAATTGCACTGTTCATTAGCATACTATATCAGTGAAAGGATTAGTTTATTCATATAAATGCACCAATAACACGTCAATCACGTAAAAATAACTTGGTTTGTACAATATTTAATTTTGTAAATTTTCTTTCAAAATCTGTTTTCAAATTATTTACTTATAAAATTTTTTTTATTGATTTAAAATCAGAACGTTGTTTCCACGACATAACACATTTTTGACTGTATGCCCCTTGAATTATTTTCTCTCGCGGATTGATATGAAATCCAGAAATATGAATAATTAAATATTTAAGTTTATAAACACTTCAAAGCTGATCAGATAACATATTCTTATTCTGTAGATCATGAATATTGTAAATAAGGCAATCTTATACAAGAACCTGTACGCAAAATACTCAAAGGAAAATGTGATTAGTTTCGATACATGGAGATTCCCTTGCAAAAACATGTAACATAACACGAGTTGATACCATCAACCCGTCAAAATCACAAAGAAATTGATTCTGTGTTTTACATTTTAAATGAAGCAACAGGGTACATGGAATCGAAATTTCATTTCAGAAAGTCATTCCAACAAAATCTTTTAATGCAGGTACGTACATGCAGACGTTGTATTTAATATTATAAGCTACACTTCAGCTAAACATCTAAAAACTACAACTGCAACGCCTCCTTTGTGATACAGAAAAAAAAATTCAAATAAAGAAAAAGTAAAATTGAAATTTAACAATCTAATATCATTGTAAAAATACACTGATTTACTACGAATTATGGCTGAAATATTGCAGCAGGAAACAATCAATCAATCTACCTATCTATCCAAGATATATCATTAGTAAAAACTTTGAGACTATACTACATGTTTAATCTTTCCTAGGGGAATCAATGTTTTTTTCCTTGTACTATATGTTTATAATAAAGTTATACTTAAAGTTTTCTAACAAACTATTTATATATTTCTGTGAAAATATTAGAATTTCTAGTCTTTTATGTTGTTGAAAATGATTTTGATCTATTATGATTGTATTAAGGTTAATTTGTCCCTTTTCTTTTTTTATAGGTGGTATAAACACTGGATGCGATTTAATTGATAAAGGATTATGTCGGAGGTAAGTTAGTCACATAAACACAAAGATATCTGGTGAAAGAAAAGATTCAAATTAAACATTCTTACAGGTTTTTAAAAGAACAATATGATAGTCAGTCACATCAGCTTTCAATAAATGCAGTGCTAGTCTTTTTAACGAAACATTTTAATACAATTCCTACAACTTGCGATTGCCTTGTTATTTAGTAAATTTAGTAAAGATCATTTTTAATGAGGAATTCACAATTTGAATACAAATTTATTTAAGCAATGAAAACATAACCAACAATCTAAATGAGAATAAAAAAAATGGTAGAAAGAAGTTTAAAAAAAACAAACACTTTTTTTTTTTATTAAATTAACAATCTGTTGTCTGATTTTTTTCTTCCAGATAAATTGCAGGCAGCCATTTTCAGTGATGCTGATAATGGATTCTTCTTTAATAGATATGTAACTGCCTGTAAATAAATTTGCAAACTAACTTGTTGTTGATGATAACTGATGAATACATGTATATATTTATATACATAAAAAAGGATGAATATATACTATATTGACTCCAGAAGTGAACTCAATTTAGTAAAAGCATCAACGAGCGGTGGATAGTAGCTAATCCATGTCTATTCTTTATTGTGGATGAAATATGAAAATAAGGAACAGTAAAACAAACTCAAAAATCAACCGGAAAAATAATGCACTTATCTAGAGCAAAACAAACACAAACCTCCAAAAACATCAGATTTGTGATGAAATGCCACGGAGGAGTAAACATCCCTTGTCGACGGGTCACACCAGCATTACGATCTATGTCTTGAACGAGAAAAGGGAAAATTCCTTAGGCAATAAAGGAAGAAAGTAACGGCTTTTCTATTTGTATGAAGAATGTCTTTCAAAATTCCATTTAATGATAGCTTACACCCTATTTATCCTGTATACAACACGAAAAACCGCAAAAATACCCCACTTATTATAAGCGAGAAAGGTATTCTCCTGTTCTCTTTACAATGTACCCCGGTCCCTATTGTTTTAGGGTTGACAAAACATGTATATATATATACTGTCGGTTCACACTGTCTTTAATTTTATTTCAGTATAAGTTAATATTGTGATATGGGTCCTCTGTTTCATATAAAAGGTCTGCAACTTTCACTTCAAATTGTTGAATAAACATAGTACAGTTGCTACCTTTATGTAAGATGATTGAAATTTTGTGCAGATCATTAAATTTACATTTCATGAAATTAAAAACTTTCAATTGCAGACGGATTAAAATATAAACATTTTGAGTAGAAATTCTAAATTTAGTGTTTTTCTCTCATTAAACTTTCTCGGAATTGTTAATACATGCAATGTACTAATCTCAATACCATTCCCTCTACAAAAGAATTGCTTCATTCTGAAATGTTTCAAGCTTTCCAGTTAAAGACAAAATACGCTTTTGGGTGTCAGTTTTTTTTAGGAAGATACTTGCAAATTTTTTTTTTAAATATTGATTTCAAGAAATGGTGAAAAATTATTACTAATAATAAATGCAGTAATTGTGCATATTTAAGAAATAAACAACAATGTTAAAAAGTTCTCTGGGAAATTAACTTTTGATTGGTCACGCGATCAAATCCTGTGAAGCCCGAATGGCTTCTCAGTAGATTTGATCACGTACCAACTAAAAGTTCATTTCTCAGTGAACTTTTTAACATTGTTGTTTATTACTTATATTTACATTTGAAACGAATACATTTCGAGTTAAATTTATTTATTACACGAACGGGCCAACGCATTGCTTTGTAGTGACGCGCAATGACCTAGAAGTTGTTTGGTCAAAATATCACATCGCTCTGTGATCCGGTCGCGCTATGACCTCTGACCCCCAAATGAAATTCACACAGAATCGAACGTATTTTCTCTCAATAGTTTCATCTAAAAAAGATATTTGCAAATGTAAATATTTGAATGTGAATTTGTTGCTTGAAAATCGGATATTCTTTCATGAGTAAAAATTTGGTAAACAGAAGAAACTACAAGATTTATTTTTTAGATATCAAACGTATGAAATCAAAAAGATTTTAAAACTAGTTAAATGACATCTACATAGTAATAAAAAAATGTACCCTTGTCGATCGTAAATACCTCTGTGGGTCAAACTAATAAATGTTTTATCATGATCCTTTATTAGAGTCTATGATTTCTGTTGGTTTGAATTTAAGAGACACCAGATCCTACCACCTTGTCCTCTGCTCACAAAGTAATTTAATCTGCCATTAAGCCTAGTGTAAGATTATTATAGTTTAATCAATATATTGGTTTCAGTCAGTTGTAATAAATTGTGCACAATATATTTGAAAATAGTTTCAAATACATATATAGATATATTAAAATGAAATAAAATCCATTTTATAAGTTTCATGAGAGACATCTGTCACAATCTCAAAATCATGAAATCTATTTATACAATTTATAGTTATATTTTATGCTAAAACCTGAAGGTTTAGAAAATTTCAATAACCGAAGTTAAAATATTATCCTAGTATACGACTTGTCTTCAGGGTAATTATACCCCACACAACAAGGTGCAGGAGGTTTAATGTTTTGACCCGTCCCTACGTCAGCCATTCAGTGTGTCAGTCAGTCAAACAGTCAGTATAAAACACTTTAACTGATGGCTTTTACTTTTAATTCGTAAACTTCCCTTACCCTTTAACACCTAGGGGTTCATATCTCTCAAATGATACGACATGCAAGAGCATGTTCAGTGTAATAAGAATTTTTGGGGCGAGGTAAATTATTGACAAAAAATTGATAAAAAAGAGTGTCATCCTTTTTGTTTAGAGTCATCGTTTCTTAAGTTCTATGGTCTTATGAAATGTTTATCTTTATGGTCTCCATGATCCCCCTTCTGATGTTTTGGAAGTTAGTATTTGCTCCATTTTTGACCTTGATTACTGTTTGAGATCTCCATATATTTCATTAAATAACTTTAAGCACTTAAATAAGACAACAATGATCTCGTATTTCCTTGAAAGGAATTGAAAGTCAGTTCTACATCTTAGGACATATTGATGTATATCTCTAATAAAAATGATGTATTTTCATGGTGGATCATTGAAGTCTGGTCAAATGAAGTCAATAAATGAATCAAATTCAATGATTTATGACATATACGCTGTTTTCGAAAGAATCTAATTTTTTCTAATACAGTAAAAAAAAATAAAAAGTCACTGAAATGTATGGAAATAACGAAGAGTATTCAAGCTCAAAAGTCCATTGAACAATACACAAATAGGAGCAGAGCAAACATGGACCTTTAAAACATCAGAGGTGGGGTCAGGTACCTTCGGGGAGTAAGCATCCCCTAACGACCAGTCATACCCGCCGTGTGCACCTTGTCATAATTGGGAAATAACGTAAAATCCGTCGTCAATTCAGTGTGTAAATAATGGCCTTACAGTAATGACGAAAACGTCAGTCAGCATTTGACGTTATGATAAATTGGTTTTGCTGACAGGTTCATTGTATCGAAAAAAAAAATTATGAAGCGATACTGCTGTTATTCTTGTTTCATCAACTTGTTTGTCAATACTTTATCTCGTTTAAGAAATTGTTCGTACATACAGCATGCTCTTGAGTATCGAATCAACTGAGAGATATAAACCCCCTGTGCAGGTGATGAAGGTAAATTGCTCCATAAGTAAGGGAAGTTTACGTTTGAGAAGTTATTCATCACATAAATCATAAAACTTGGTTATTAGATGGCCATCAATGTGTTTTTCAAGTAAAATGTCCAGATATGAAACATGTGTGTCAGAATCTGTAGTGTCTTTTATTTAAGCTCAACGGGATATATCGTATCGACTTAGAATGGAAATAATTATTGTAAATTGACAATACGTCGAGTCAATATATATAAATTTCGAGTTATAGACAACAGTAAGTATATTTTTCTTTTCATGTACAATATTTTGTACAAATTCTACTTCAAATGAATACAGAAAAAAATTTGCTAATAATTTGGCACAATTGATACCCATGGGAATTCCAACAGATTGTTGGAGGACCTGGTCTCCAAAAACCCACATATATGTAGGACTCCAAAGTGCAATGGGACTCCAAAGTCCGATGGTCACGCCAAAGTCCGATGGTGCTGAAAACAATTAACGTTTATGACGTCATAGTACTGCTGCACAAAAATGGGATACCGCGCCATGCCAAGGCCCGATTGTTAAAAAAAATACAAATAGATATTCAATGCAAAGACTAAACGTAACCTTTAAGATATTGGTGCGAGACAAACACTAATCAGTCGAAAAATGTGTAACGACAAAAAGCTAGATATCTTGGATGGGTGCAGGACTAACCCAAAGCAGTCCAATAGAGTACGAGGACTAACCATAAAATCTGTCGAGTGAGTTCGAAGAAACTAATTGGTGTTCAAGAACTAACCCTTATCAGTCGAAGGGTGTACAAGGACTAACCCTAATAGCTCTGGTGGGCGAAAACTATAAGCAAATTCAGTAAAATAGTATGCGAGACAAATACTAAATCAATGGATTTAGATTGCAGGACAAGGTCATGACGTCAAACTATTGTGACGTCATAAACGTTAATTGTTCCTTTGCACCATCGGACTTCGGCGTGTCAGACCATCGCACTTTAGCGCAACGTGTCTCATAGGAAACGAGCCATCGGACTTTGGCGTGACCATCGGACTTTGGCGTCAGTAAGTACAGCGAGTCATCGGGGTTTGGCGAGACCATCGGACTTTGGCGTCACCATCGCACTTTGGAGTCTTACATATATATTGTCAATCAGAAATTTAAGCATCTTTTGAATGTCAACTTCAGATTACTTGTGTGTTCAATTATTTTTTGACATAACATATGTAAAGAATATGAAATAATTCTCCCTTTCTGATGAACTAGTATTTAAAATAGGAGGGGAGGGGAGGGGAGGAAAGGAGAGTTTTTATTGTGATTTCCGTTGAATGATACTTTGAAACAATGAACACTTGCTAGGTTTCTATATTCCCAAGAATGAATTTTAATATAGCAGGACTGGTGTCATTGTGTTTGCGAAAGTAATTGCAAAGTCATATAAGATCTCAGTTGATACAGAAGCAACTTTCTTAAACAATCAACCGTGAATTGTGAAAAACCTAACATGAAAAAATCCCCAGACAAAAAAAGAATATAAACAAATATATAAATGGGTATCAGAGGTATTATAAAAACGTTTAAGAAATATTTTTTACGATATATGCACTATGATGGATTAGTTGAAAAGGGAGCATTTTCATGAAGAACTAAACTTCTAATTGAAAAATTATTCCGTCTCACATAATCTTATGACTAAACGTAATATTGTGATCACTCTTGTCTTAATAATGCCTTGCTTTGTGGCTGGAACTGAAACGCGTTACATCTAGGATCATCCTACCTAGTAAAGTGAGAAGTGATTGTGAGGATCGACCCTAATTTTTCCGTCACAGGGGGAAAAATCATTCTTAGTCATAGGCATTAAACATTTTACAGGGAAAACCATTCACTTCCATCCTACCGCGTCATTTGACAATTTGCGGGGCGGAACCTTTTTTACAAAGTAATGTGACAATTTGAAGGGCGGGACCTTAATTTCATTATAAATAAATACTTGCCCTGAAGAGGCAATTTTATTAAATTTCATACTTTTAAACAACTGTTGTGAGATGCATTGGTTCATCCTCATCTGTATGGTTCGTATCATTTAATGTATATTGAATTAGTGGTTGATAGGGAAAAATGTCTGTAAATTTCTTCATTGAAAGCAAGACTGTGTAAAGACAAATATATCAGAACTCTTTAAATTAATGTATGCTTTTTTGATATGTATTTTAGCTCCTGTGTGCCGAAGTCTTTTTGTACATGCCTATAGATGCGCATCCAAGGTTGAATTTGCGAGGTAAATTTTGATTTAAATAAACCTACCGTTCAAATAACAATTACAAAATTAAAAAGGAAAACACATTTTCTGTCTGTTTGTAAGTGGGTTTTCATGTTGATAAGGTTCATTCAATCACTATAATAAAGAGTTGTATAATTTAATTTATATTTTAATAAAAGTGGAGTAAAACAATCACATAAAGGGAAGGAAGGAAGTTTGCGACTTAAGTTGTTAAATTTGCTAAAAACCAAAATAAAAAGATTATTTTTTATGTCTATCCGACTTATTTCATGTTGATCAAATTGGCATTCAAATTGTCATTCAAATTGTCATGCAGACTTGTTGATCGGTTTGCAATGTAAAACAATACTTAAGGACATACAAAACGCATGCGTATGTTGATGTGGTTCATTCAGTCAAGTTTTTTTTAAAATAAACACTTTATCCATCAAATAGTATTTTGAGAATTTCTTTTTTGTTAAAAAGAATTTTTTTTAAAATTTTTCCTTGATATGTGGAATATTAACATATTTCCTTGACTGACAATTTTTAATGAAAAAAATTGCATAAAATACCTAAGATATCCACATTTTATTAAATGCTACATATGATTTTGTCATAAATTTCAGTAACAAATAATTTGATAAGAAATAGAAAATCTTGGAAAGTTGTAATTTAATTTAGATTTTGAAAAAAGGAGATAAAAGATCGCATGTAGATCGGCCTGGACGTTTCAGTAAGTTGTTACATTTGTGAAAATGTAACAGAAAGGTTAAACCATTTTCTACATCTATCTGACTTCCTTCGATATAATGACATTGTCATTCAGACGTGTTGATTGGTTTTCAATTTAAAAAAAAATCACATAAACCATGTATCTATAGAAACCGCATTTTATTCCTTGAAAAATATAAGTTCTGTACAAGATGAACTGTTTTTGTTGATGTATACTCATAACAAGTAAGCGTAAGTTAATGTGTTCATTTTTTGCTAAATTTCACCCTGATCCTTTTTTCAATCTAAGTCTTTTTAATATTTCTTAAAATATTATCACTGTTAGGTCTAAAATAATTTTTAGATAAAAGGAACTCATTTTTATTCCTTTCTTTGAGGAGATCAATTATAATGAATTTCCCTGGTATTTATTAAGATTTCTAACTTTAATCTAGTTGAAAAGAATAACACCTACAAAAATGGTAAATTATACAATATGCATATACATAACAGAATATTTTTAAAACGATGTACATAATCATAATGAATTGATGGATGTAAAGTAAAATTGTGTCTCAGAACTGAACTGCTACATATGGATTTCAATTGAGAATGTCTTTCCAACGTTATCTTTTAAGGCATGGATTTAAATACAGTAATTGTATTTAATATAATCAGCTGCACTTTTTCGAAAACATCAAATAACTGCAACTGAAACGCCTCCTTTGTGATTCAGAAATGGAAAATCTTTTTCAAATAAAAAAAAAAGTTAAATTGAAATTAAACAATCTAAAATCATTGTAAAAATACACTGATTCACTACGAATTGTGCCTGTAATATTGTAGGAGAAACAATCAATTAATCTATCTTTCAATCCACAATATTATAGTAAAAACTTTGACACTATACTGAATGTTTAATCTTTCTTAGGGCATAAATAAAGAATGTTTCAATAAGTTTTTTTCTTACCTAGTACTAAAATATGTTAATAATAAAGGTATACTTTTCTAGCATACTATTTATATTTCTGTGAAAATATTACAACATCTAGTTTTTTATGTTGTTGAACAGGATTTTGAACTAGTATGTCTGTATGAAGGTAATTTGTTCCTTTCCTTTTCTTATAGGCGATAAACACGGGATGCAATCGCATGTAGATCGGCATGGACGTTTAAGTAAGTTGTTACGTTTGTTAAAAAACAATAACAAAGGTTAAATCATTTTCTAAATCTATCTGACTTCCTTCGTAATGATGACAATGTCATTCAGAAGTGTTAGTTGGTTTTCAATTCTAAAAAAATTACATAAACCATGTATATATAGAAACTGCATTTTATTCCTTGAAAAATATAAGTTCTGTACGAGATGAACTGTTTTTGTTGATGTAAACTCATAAAAAGTAAGCGTAAGTTAATGTGTTCATTTTTTGCTAAATTTCACCCTGATCATTTTTTTAAATCTAAGTCTTTTTTAATATTTCTTATCACTGTTAGGTCTATAATTTTTTTTAGATAAAAGGAACTCATTTTTATTCCTTTCTTCAAAGAGATAAATTAAAATGAATCTCCCTGGTATTTATCAAGATTTCCAACTTTAATCTAGTTGAACAGAATTACTCCCACATAAAATGCAAATTATACAATGTGCATATACATAACAGTATATCTTTAAAATGATGTAGATAGTTAAAATGAATGTATGGATTTAAAGTAAAATTGTGTCTCAGAACTGAGATGATCCATATGGATTTCAATTGAGAACGTCATTCAAACGTTATCTTTTAAGACAGGGATGTAAATACAGACATTGTATTTAATATCATCAGCTACACTTTTTCGAAAACATCGAATAACTGCAACTGCAACGCCTCCTTTGTAATGCAGAAAAAAAATCTTTTTCAAATAAAAAAAAAGTTAAATTGAAATTAAACAATCTAAAATCATTGTAAAAATACACTGATTCACTACGAATTATGGCTGAAATATTGTAGGAGAAACAATCAATTAATCTATCTTTCAATCCACGATATATTATAGTAAAAACTTTGACACTATACTGAATGTTTAATCTTTCTTAGGGCATAAGTAAAGAATGTTTCAATAAAATATGTTAATAATAAAGTTATACTTTTCTTGCAGACTATTTATATTTCTATGAAAATATTAGAACATCTAGTCTTTTATGTTGTTGAACAGGATTTTGAACTTGTATGTCTGTATGAAGGTAATTTGTCTCTTTCTTTTTCTTATAGGCGATAAACACGGAATGCAATCGCATGTAGATCGGCATGGACGTTTAAGTAAGTTGTAACATTCGTAAAAAACAATCAGAAAGGTTAAATCATTTTCTACATCTATCTGACTTCCTTCGTAATGATGACATTGTCATTCAGACGTGTTAATTGGTTTTCAATATTAAAAAAATTACATAAACCATGTATCTATAGAAACTGTATTTCATTCCTTCAAATATATAAGTTCTGTACAAGATGAACTGAATTTTTTGATGCATACTCATAAACAGTAAGCGTAAGTTAATGTGTTCACTTTTTGCTAAATTTTACAATAAACTTTTTTTTAATCTAAGTCTTTTTTAATATTTCTTATCACTGTTAGGTCTATAATTTTTTTTAGATGAAAGGAATTCATTTTTATTCCTTTCTTCGAGGAGATAAATTAAAATGAATCTCCCTGGTATTTATTAAGATTTCCAACTTTAATCTAGTTGAACAGAATTACTACCACAAAAAATATAAATTATACAATGTGCATATACATAATTGTATTTAAGTGCAACATAAAGTAATTTATATCATCTATCAATAAATTACATATTGTTAAGATTTTTCCGGATATTGTAGTGCCACACACAACCTGTACCAGTAATTATAATTTGATCGTGTCACGTAATCATTGTCTCAAGTCTGCATGTGCACTGTCATGAAGATGTTTTCATTCATTGAAGTTTAATATCCACCTTGATTGCATTATTCGCTATATTATATAAGGATCTACCGTTTATACTACATTGTAAGTATTTGATGTGAAGAATTACTTTACGCTACTGTTTATAAAGGCCTTAATTTAGGCTGATCGTTGCACGTGGTCCTGGAATCGGTGTCTATCTCACGCTGTGATGGACATGGTGTGGATAAAATGACAATAAACTAAAAAGTCCTTATTTTGGGGCATTCCTTTATTCGCAGACTTGAGAACTTTTTATCAGATAATTCTGACCATCGGGTGACACCGAATTTAAATCTTAATTCGGAGGAGGTACAGATTTTTTATTCAGGATACGGAGGAGCGTCACTGGCTCAGATTCGCGCGCAAGGTACATATTACGTTAGAGACTTGCGTCCAGATGTGGTTTTGTTACAAGCGCTATCTAACGACTTGTGTAGGAGAAACACATCAGTGAATGATATTTACCGTGAGCTTGTAGACTTTATAATTTATCTCCGTTATGAGGAAAATGTGAAGAAAGTGGTGGTGCTACAGACATTGCATAGAATTCCCCCGACAAGGCGTATCCGGTTTCACGTGGACACGGCATGGTTTAACACGAGGGTGGAAGACCTAAATAGACGAGTGTCCAATTACTTGAAGAATGTAGACTCAGCAACATTCTTTCGCCTGTCTGGTTTCTGGTGTCCTAATAATCAACGGGCAGTATTTTTGGCTGATGGGGTCCATTTGAATTATCAAGGAAATAAGAAATATTATAATAATGTGAGGGCTGTAATTGTTTCAATGATAAAGTCTATCAATAATGGTGGGTATTTATCTGTACAACATTTATATTTAGTCTAATTATAATACATTCTACTAAGTTCATTTGATTTAATTACTCATTGGCGATTGATGCAGTCTTGAGTATATTATTATGCTATATAAAAATAAACTCATTTCAATCTTAATATATGGCAACCCTGTGGATTTGGGTTGTTTTATTCGAATTTGCCAATATGGTGTATTATTGATAAGCAACTTACATAAACTAAACATGATTTAATTTCCAGGATTTTACACCCCTATATGGTCGGGGTTGACTTTTAGCAGGATCTTGCACCCCTATATGGTCGGGGATACTTAGAATACAGCAGGTTTTTTGCACCCCTATATGGTCGGGGTTTATTCATGCAATATCCTGCACCCCTATATGGTCGGGGTTGTATTCAAGCAGGATCCTGTACCCCTATATGGTCGGGGTTTATTAAGCAATATCCTGCTCCCCTATATGGTCGGGGTTTGATCTTAGCAGGATTTTGCATCTATATATGATTGATATGATTGAAGTTACTTAAGCAATATCCTGTACCCCTATATGCTCGGGGTATTATTTAAGCAGGATTTTGCACCCCTATATGGTCGGGGTTGAATTTACATATTTTACACCCCTATGGTGGGGGTTTATGGTTGGTAAGTTGCTGCACCCCTATATGGTTGGGGTTATTTGTTTTGTAGAATTTTCACCAAATATGGGTGAGGTCTACTTTCTGAATGTATTGCACAAAATGAATAAGATACATACATTCTTATATTGTTGAGGTTTCTAAAGATTCCTTATTAAGTTTATCCAATTATTTTAAATTTTTAAGAGTGTATTTTTAACTGAAGAATCAAAGTTGAAATTGTTGCTTTCAATGGTCAGGTTATGAGCTCTGAAATATTTTTATTGATTAGGTTCATATCTTCTTAAGAAATATTGTAGATGAATGAACCAGCTGGAGCGAGGCGACCAGCCAGGGCCAGAAGGCTAAGACGACAAATACCAGCCGCGGCAGGTTCAGCCGATCAGGCAGCTCAGCAGGACGCTTTAGAAGCTGAACAGGCGGCTCAGCAGGACGCTTCTGATACCTTACAGCCGCAGCTAGTAGCTGCTGTAACGGAGCAAGTCCTAAAGGCAATCCGCGAACAGTCGGCTGGTGGTCAATCTGGGGAGGAAAGAGGACGTGAACGCCAAAGAAGCTCGAGAGGAAGGAAACGTAGAAGACGGTCCTCTTCAGGTAGCATGTTAGACTCTAGTTCAGATCGATATAAGTCGGATAATGACTCAGAGGACAGCTCATCCAGTGAGGAGAGTGATTCAGATGATGAGCAACAGCTCTTATCAACTCCAATTTCTTCTCAAGTCGATGGTTAACTCAAAAACAAAATATGGCAAAACAAGTACATTGACTTTGCAAAATTAATACCAAAAGATGATTTTAGTAGGGATAAGTCAGTACACTTGCAAAGCATGGGAAAATCAGAATTTAAGTTTGTGACCTCAAAATCAAAAACAGCCATTAAATCTATTGATCAGTGGACCACAGCATTTTAAAATTTTTTGGCCATTTACTCTGAGAAATTCCCCAACTTGGTACCAGCGGTCATCAAACATGGTGAAATAGTGCGCGAGCTAGCTAGCAGACGCACAGGTTTGGCATGGTTATCATATGATAGGCAAGTCCGCAAGGACATAGAATCAATGTCAATTCCATGGGGGCAACTGCACTATTAGTACTGGGTTATGGCCACCACATCGCGACAATCTAATTATGGCAATCAGACACTTAATTTTCGTGGCCTATACCAATTCCAAAACAAAGGGGGGCCTATAAAGGCAAGAGAATACCCCAGGGATATTGTTATGCTTTCCACAAAACGGGACGTTGTGCATCCCAGAACTGTCAATACAAGCACATTTGCCCTCAGTGCAGGAAGCCACACTCAGCGCTTTTCTGCACATGGGGAGATCAATCGCAAACCTCTGTCCCAGGGTCCCAATCCAGACAAAAAGAACCCACTAGTACAAGCAAATAGATTAATTGTCACTCCCGTAAGAGTATTAACCCTAGAACACTTTCTTAATGGGTATGATGAAGATTTAAAAACATTTTTATGTAAGGGTTTTGGGGAAGGTTTTCATCTTCAATATAAGGGGTCGAGACAGTCAAGGCGTTCATCTAATTTACTTTCGGTAAAAGAACATGAAGATATTGTAGCACTAAAACTGCAGAAAGAAATTTCTCTGGGTAGGATTGAAGGTCCATTTGAGGTACCCCCATTTGAAAATCTTCAATGTTCCCCTATTGGCCTTGTCCCAAAGAAATAAATAAATGAATTTCGCCTTATTCACCACTTATCTTATCCTGAAGGGGGTTCTGTGAATGATTTTATCCCTGATGATCTATGCTCAGTATCTTATACAACAATTGATCATGCAATTAAATTTATCAAAAAAATTGGAAAAAATTGTTTGCTAGAGAAAACAGACATCGCATCAGCATTTCGAATTTTACCGGTTCATCCAAACGATCATGAGCTATTAGGAATTCAGTTTAAGGGTTCTTTTTATTATGACAAGTGCCTTCCCATAGGATGTTCTATATCGTGCTCTATTTTTGAGACATTTAGCACAGCATTACAATGGATTGCTTGTAGCAAATTTGGGGTTCCCAATATGTTGCACATATTGGATGATTTTCTTTTTATAGGTCCTCCTAATTCTGCCATTTGTTGCCAGGTTAGGCTAGATTTAGAAGCATGGAGTGAATTCATAAACAATTTTAATGGAAAATCTATATTCATAGATGAGGTATGGCAAAACTCAGATAAACTTAACATGTACACTGATGCAGCTGGAAGTTTAGGATATGGGGCAGTTTTAGGCAAGAAATGGTTTCATGGGGGCTGGGAAGAGATGCATTTGCAGGAATATGATATTACATTTAAGGAATTATTTCCTATTGTCGTAGCGGTTGAAACCTGGGGGGAGAGGTTAGCCAACAGCTCTATCCTTTTTTATTCAGATAACATGGCAGTTGTTAATATTATTAACAAAATATCATCAAAAGATATTCCAGTTATGCATTTAGTAAGACTTTTGGTTTTAGCTTGCTTACGCTTTAACATTCTTTTCAAAGCAGAACATATACGTGGGAAACTGAATATCTTACCAGATTTACTTTCGCGTTTACAGGTCGAAAATTTCAGGGCTTTGGCACCACATATGGATCAATACCCAGAAAGCATACCAGTCAAATACCTTCAGGTTTAGAAGAAACTGCATCTGAATTATTGCAAGCAGCAGTTTCTCAAAATACTCATTCATCTTACAAGACCGCACTTGCTGTATATGACAAATACCATAGGCAAACGTTCTCAACAAGCGCTAAATTCCCATCCCAAGTTACAGATGTAGTATATTTTATAGCATGGTTACACTGCAAGGGCAGATCTTATAACACAATCAATACATATTTAGCTGGGATCTCTTACTATCATAGAATTCAAGGGCTAGCAGATCCAACACAATTTTTTGTTGTGAAAAAACTCCTTAAGGGTGCTCAACACTTGTCAAGTACACCTGATATTTGATTACCGATAACACCAAAAATCTTATTTCAGTTAATTCGAGCCTTAAAGTTTACGGTTTGTGGAAAGTATAACAAGCGTCTTCTGGCTGCAATGTTTACACTTAGCGTTTTTGCTTTTTTGCGAGTGGGAGAAATAACAGCAAAGTCAAAAAGGTCTGGGCACAAGAATTTAATTCAATTAAGCAATTTGTCTAAAGATAAAAAACAAAAGAAATTTATGACTTTGACACTTCAACATTTCAAGCACAATCACACAGGCAGACCAGTATGTCTGCAAATAGCAGCTAAAAAATCCAAATCTATTTGTCCAATACAATCAATGGCAAAGTATCTGAAAGTAAGAGGGACAAAACAAGGGCCTTTATTCTCTTTTGATGGATCTGCTCCAATAACACAGTCATTTTATACATCAGCATTGAAAAACAGTTTGGCTTTTATTGGGCTTAGCTCAAAGCACTATAAATCGCATAGCTTTCGGATAGGTGCAGCATCACATGCTTTTCAGTGTAAAATACCTGAGGATAAAATCCGTCTAATGGGGCGTTGGAATTCAAATGCAGTAAAACGTTACTTTCGAATCCCAGTATTTGATTGTATTGATGTTTCCCAATCAGGTCAGACTGTCTGAGGCAGCTGTATTTTAGGGGGGTTCAAGCTCAGTACCCATAGTGTTGTTGGATTCTTAACATTGCTTTATTATAATGTTCACAAACGGTGGAACTGTAATAGGATTGTTGAACCTGTGAGTGAAGTAGAAGGCAGAATGTGACATTTATAAAAATATGTAACTCTTCTGAAATTCTGAATAACTGCAATGACTGTCTGAGGCGGCATTGCTGGGAATTAGTGACTGGTAGTTAAAATGACTGTCTGAGGCAGCATTTTGGTACATGTACATGTAAAACTTTTTCTTATTAATACAATGACTGTCTGAGGCAGCGTTGTTGTGGACATTGAATTTTATCTGTAACTTAAATGACTGTCTGAGTCAGCATTACTTTTGTGAAGTTCTGAATAACTGCGATGCCTGTCTGAGGCGGCATCGCTGGGAATTAGTGACTGGTAGTTAAAATGACTGTCTGAGGCAGCATTTTGGTACATGTACATGTAAAACTTTTGCTTATCAATACAATGACTGTCTGAGGCAGCGTTGTGGTGGACATTGAATTTTATCTGTAACTTAAATGACTGTCTGAGGCAACATTACTTTTGTTGGTAAATGTAACTTTTAGTTAAATCACAATGCCCGTATAAGGCAGTTTGATGGTGCATGTATTTTTGTTTGTAATTAATATTTGAAGACATGTTGCTTGTTCATTAGGCAAAATCTCTATATTGTATAATATATAAAAATTTTACACAGGCTTGTCTTAAAAATTGTGTTATTGAAACCATTTGCTTGTACATATTGTTTGCTACTTATGTTTCAACTCAGGACTTTGTGACATACCGGTAATTCTTTACAATTCATATGACTCCTGTGGTAGCTAGGTTTAATTGTGAACAGTTTCAAGTTTGTTTGAAATGTAGAAAATGTTTTTTATAGGATACTTTGTACAGTAGAACAAATTGTGCAGTAGTTTCCCCCCTTTACTATAGATTGTGTATGACAATTTTCTTATAAATGTCAACCTGATAAGTATTAGGTTGTTGACATTTCCGCTGTGTATCTGCTTTACATTCGTCTCCTCTGGATGGGACACTTGTCTATAACTTATTAGTTATTGACAAGTTTGTGGCGTTTTTTAAAGGATTGTCCCATCTTTTTTTGCCAAAATTTTTTCTATTCCTATTTTTAGGTTGTTATTATATTTTGTTTAATCTTAATTAAGAATATGTTTAAATATGGTCATTTCTAATTTTTGTCCTTATTTGGTAATTTTTGTTTGGCATACAAATAAATGCTCTTTTACAACAACTGAAAGGTTCATGTTATATTTGGCAAAAAACAGAGCTGAGTAGACTCATGTATTGAGATTTTGGTTTACAGTCAGAAAAACAAGAACGATGGTATAACAGAATATTTTAAAACGACGTAGATAGTTAAAATGAATGTATGGATTTAAAGTAAAATTGTGTCTCAGAACTGAGATGATACATATGAATTTCAATTGAGAACGTCATTCCAACGTTATCTTTTAAGGCAGGGATGTAAATACAGACGTTGTATTTAATATCATCAGCTACACTTTTTCGAAAACATCGAATAACTGCAACTGCAACGCCTCCTTTGTGATGCAGAAATAAAAAAATCTTTTTCAAATAAAAAAAAAGTTAAATTGAAATTAAAAAATCTAAAATGATTGTAAAAATACACTGATTCACTACGAATAATTTATTATGGCTGAAATATTGCAGGAGAACCAATCAATTAATCTATCTTTCAAACCAATCCACGATATATTATAGTTAAAACTTTGACACTATACTGAATGCTTAATCTTTCTTAGGGCATAAGTAAAGAATGTTTCAATAAGTTTTTTTGACCTTGTACTAAAATATTTTACTAATAAAGTTATACTTTTCTAGCAGACTATTTATATTTCTGTGAAAATATTAGAACATATAGTCTTTTATGTTGTTGAACAGGATTTTGAACTAGTATGTCAGTATGAAGGTAATTTGTCCCTTTTATTTTTTTTTTATAGGTGATAAACACGGGATGCGATCTAATTGATAAAGAATTGTGTTGGAGGTAAGTTAGTCTCATAAACACAAGGATATCTGGTGATAGAAAAGATTCAAACTAAACATTTTTGCAAGGTTCGTAAAAGAACAATATGATAGTTGATCACATCAGCATTCAATAAATACAGGGCTAGTCTTTTCAATGAAAGATTTTAATCTTTAATACAACTTGCCGTAGCCTTGTTATTTGGTAAAATACTATTTTTAATGTATTTTGATTTTTTTTTAAATTAAACCAAATAAAATATAACATAAATTCAAATGATAAACAATTGAATACATAGTTATGAGCATTGAAAACATAACCAACAATCTTAATGAGAATAAGAAAAAAAATTGTAGAAAGAAGTTGACAAAACACTTTTTTTTAAAAATTATATTAATAAACTGTTAGCGGTTTCTTTTTCTTCCGGATGAATTGCAGGCGGCCATTTCCAGTGATGCTGATAATCTTTTATAGATATGTAACTGCCTGTAAATAAATTTGCAAACTAACTTGTTGTTGATGATAATTAATGAATACATGTATATATTTATATACATGACAAGGGTGAATATATTGACTCAAGAAATGAACTCAATTTAGTCATGCATCAACGAGCAGTGGATAGTAACTTATCCCTGTCTATTCTTTATAGTGGATGGAATATGAAAATAGGGAACAGTGAACAAAATCAAACATCAACTGGAAAAATAATGCACTAATCTAGAGCAAAGCAAACACAAACCTCCAAAATCATCAGATGTGTGATGAAATGCCATGGAGGAGTAAACATCCCTTGTCGACGGGTCACACCAGCAGTACGGTGTATGTCATGCATGGGAAATGGGAAAATTCGTTGGCAATCAGGCATGAAAATAGCATCTTATCAATTTGTATAATAAATGTCTTTCAAAATTACGTTCAATAATACTTTACACTTTATTTATCCTGTATTCCTTATGAAAAACCAAAAAAAAAAAAAAAAAATAGCCCGTAAAAATTGTTTTTACAAAAATTCCCCAAGTAACATAATCAAAGAGAAAGGTATTCTCCTGTTCCTTTTACAATATACTCGGTCCCGATTGTTATGGAGATGAAAAAAATGTATATATTTTTATTTCGACCTAACTGTCGGTACACGTTGTCTCTAAAGAAATAGGTCCGTTATGTATAACAAGGCGGTCCTGTAAAATTGGCAAAATTAAACACACGATAAAATTTTTTGGACTGTGTCAATTTTGTATTAAGGATTTTCAATTGTATGAAACTGGTATCATTTTTCTTCAAGTCACGTGTCCTTTTGTTAATATAACGTTCAAAACCGGTCTTGTATTCCGGAATCTTCCTATTTTGGACGTTTTCCTTATTTTGATATTAGTCGCATCCGAGTATGTATGCGAAACTTCGCAGAAAGAACAAGTATACTTCAGTTTCTAATATGAAAGAGAAAAAAATGACCGTACAAAAGTGAGCACGTCCGTTTTTACATAAATTGAAGTTGAAAATGCTTCGTTTTAGATATATGTGACTTTTCCTCCACAATAAACATCATTATCTTTTTAGAAAATTATTTTTTAAGTCTGAATCTGAATATTTTATTATCGAATCTATATATTTTTATAGAAATTTATTTTTAAAATCTGTACTCGAATGTTATGAAAACCATATCGCATTTTCTCGGTGAAATTTATCAAGGGGCATTAACATGTTAATTAATGATGCAATACATGGAAATCACGACGTCACAATGAGCCATCATATATTGAACATCATACTTCAAATAAATTCAGTCTTCCATATCAATAATAATTACTGTTATCATCATTGTGATGAATTTGCAATCAATATGTACAGTGAAAAACGGTAATATTGACACGTTGGGATGATTCAGGGGATTAATTCACAAGTACATTCATAAGTGTATTTGTAATCAAAACGCGCGTCTCTTTCATAGTGGACGTGGCATTGACGTCACTGTTTAAGAAAAGAGTTTTTTTTTCGTTTTTTCGAAAAAAGATCAAGCAGCTTTCTTAGGTGTGATTTAGGTTATACATTTATCATGCTGATCTGAATGTCTACATCAGTGCTTTCAAGACAAGTTTAAACTAGAGGCACTGTGAGCATGGGCTCACTAAATTATACCCCCCGCCTCCCATATGTGTATAAATGGCAGTGTCCATGTTTTGCTACGGAAAACCGAAATTATGTGTCGGATCAAAAAGTAAAATAGGAGGTGCACAATGGCAATATGTAATAAAGATTCTGTGAAAGTTTCATCAAATTTCATCCAGTGGTATAAGAGGAGTTGCGTATAAGAGATGTGTACCCCAAAGCGTAACAGACGGACGGACGGACGGACGGAATTAACGATTACTATATACCCTCCCCCTTTTCAAGCGGGGGGTATAATAAAACAGGTAATTCAGAGCCGGATCCAGGGCTCTTGCGCCAGGCGTCCCCCCATTCCTACGTTTGATTTTTTTCTAATTTGCATTTTGTAAAACAAGCATTTAACTTCAGTTTTGTCCAGTTTTGTATATAAACTGAAAAAAAATTACATCTACGATCTTTGTCTATTTTTTGTCACTATCGTTCAACAAAAACATGTCGTTCTATATGTATGGTACGAAATATTCCAAACTATTATTTTACCATCATGCCAGTGTATTCTAAAATTAAAAGAAAACACATCTTATTTGTAGGTATTCGAGACCCCACCAAGACTTTGCCCTCAACTTCCGAGGGGCTTCATGCAATGCAGTCCCAGACAAGCCTTCAAACCACCCCTCCCCCGTTTTTAAATTCCTGGATCCGTAACTTTAGTCTACAAGGAATTTTAGTTAATGAAAATAATATTATTTTTACAAAGTCTGTTAAGGCCCCAGTTGTGAGTGTTTAAGGCAATTTCTACGAAATTTTAAATGAAACATGATACAATCAACCTTTCATGTTTGTCTGAATAAAGAATAACTTTTCCCAGATGCAATTTACATTTTTCATTTATACAGTCAAGTAAAGGCAATTTTAACATGCATATATCTTGAATACTTTATTTATGAAATAAAAATGCGCATAATCAAGCATTTCTTTTGGAAAGAGACACCCCTTTTCCCCTTTCGCTGCATATAATTGATGTATTAACTAGATTTAAACTTTTTTCAGATATAAATTAAGACATTTATAAGATATATAATTGCTTTGTAAAAATTATCTGTGTCAAAACGAATGTATCGAACAATATATTGTTAAGATTAAAAAAATTTCAACCAAATAATACATGAAATAATACATTAAATATGTCATAGGATATAAATAGTAATAAAAAAATGGACATTCATCAGAGCTCGAAGGGGTGTCTAATCCAATTTTACATAAGTGATATTAAAATCATTAACTTATTAAATCTGGAAATTATTGAAAGTACAAAATTTGGGACGGGTTTAATCGACACATACTTGCACTTTCACAAGGAAGACTTTATCCATGATACCTAAAAAAAAAGGGAAATTTAGTCCTGTATTAAAGTATTCCAATATTCATATTTTTTGATAATGTCAAGATAAAATCATTCTTTATATATATATCCGTGTGAAATACTGTTACAACTTACAATTCATGATGTTATACAGAACATTTGAGTATATTAACTTCAAATCTGTTTCTATGTCCCTTAAGGATGCACAAGACACCTATCCCCAAAAATTCCTGTCGTTTAATTTTCGTTATTTTTGTATATTTAGTACATGACTATATCTACTGCATGTATGTATATTTTGGACAAAATCGTTAGAGTGGTTTTTGGACAGGAAATTCCAAACCTACCCCCTTTAGTTGTTTACAAGGAAAGAAAATTTTTAATCAATAAACTACTTAAACCTTGAATTTCAAAAAAGCCAGGTTAGATATAACTGTCAAATTTCACTGACTTATTCCTTTAACCAGTTAACACAGTTAATACAGTCATCGTTTTGATATACATATCGTCAAGACAATTTTTAAAGACCTTAAACTGAAAAATTATGTATTAACTAAGCCCTGAAAATTGTGTATTTTTCAAATTCAAAATTTTCTGTGAAAAAACCTGTCGTTTAATTTTGGTAAAAAACTTTCTTTAGGTATCTGGTGGTAAAAATAATCTTCATAATTTTTTGTATAATTTTTGTACGACCAATTTTGATTTAATAGCGGAAAATTACCCCCTCCCCCTTTCTCAATACATCACGTTCCAGCGCGTCTTTCAGACGGGGGTCGATCACTTTGCTATGAATCTACGAAAAAACATTTTTAAAAAATCAAATTGGAATATTGCTTTTGCTTCAAAAAGATATATTAACTTACATATTTAAAAGTTTTCATATGTAAAGACTATTCAAATGTAGATTTTTAGGCAGTTTTTGAATACGCCTACCACCCCCACCCCTTCCTTTTTTGCGTCGCAGACCATTAGCGTTTGACGAAACGTCGTTTACAGTGCAAATATACTAGTATTTCGTCATTTCAATCCCGGAGGTATGCATTAGTTTTTAAATTCATGATTGCAGAATAGATATTGACTACTGGATTTATATGTATCAGGAAAAATTACTGAAGGATTTTAGTGTTTAGCCCATATATGTATGCGTTATGCATTCCATATCACATGAAACCTGGATACGAATTCAAGTCATGTTGAATATGTTGATTTTTTAATTTTATTTCTTTAATTTTATTTATTAAAAAAATGGTGTATGTTCAACTCTCCTGTGACATAAATGGAATAATTATAGTTTCTTTCATGTCATTATTTCAAACGATCGAGACAGTATGTGGCCGTGGGGATACATCGACATTTGCATACATGTACACCCCTCACGATATTGTACACATTTTTTCAATGTCGTTGCTTCTAAAGTTAAAATGAAAATTCCGTATTCCTCCACATTAACTTAAAAAAATATCAAGCAAAAAACTTTTCATGTATTTTAATTTATATCAAATCTCACCTTGATATTTTTAAAAAATCTTATAGACTACGTTTTGTTTTGATTCGAGGAAATGCGAACTGACATTGTTGACAGTGACAGAAAATCAAACGATTTGCTGCAATAGATATTCATCAATTCAGAAAATTTCAGTAAATAATTCTTTTCAATTCTTTACTAACATTGTGTGTATGAGGTCTATAAAATTTAATTCTCGGATTTATCAGGTCTTGCTGTAAATGTATCTGATTCTATGAAACCGTGAATAAAGGGAGGAAAAAAACATCTCCTTCGTTTTCAGAGTTGTTCCTCCTTGATCCGTAAGGGTCTGAGAACAACATCGATTTTACATTGTAAAAAGTTTTTTATTTGTTTTTTGTTGTTTTATTTGATTAAAGAAGAAAAAACAATATCTATATCGTAAATGAAAAATAAAAAAAAAAGAAAAAGAAAAAAAAAGTACCATTAATCGGAATGTTATATACTGAATTGTACATAATGAGAATATCGGCAATGTAAAATAAAATTTTCAGAATAAAAAAAAATGCTGCACTTTGATCAAGAATACAATTTATTGTATGAAATGAATTAAACATTAAGGGATGGTATTCTATGTCTTGCTTTTTACAGAGTTTAATCGGGTTAATTAAAAAACAAATATATGGATTGAGTATGGTACTCATAATCACAGCCAAGCACCGTATCTCATTTTTCTTTTATGATTAGTATACATCGCGATCGTTTTACTCCTCATTTTGACGCTTTATTTTTGACGTTAAATTTGACGCCACGTCAAACATTCAATTTAAATCGCAAGAGTTATCTCCCCCAGTGTGTTGTACATCTTTAAATTCATGGATGAGAGCTACCCATGAATTCCACAAAAATTGTGCCATTGCGAAGTCTCTTGATTCCACAGTATAAATCTTATATAGTAGCTTTATTGTACTAGAATGAACATATACATTGTTATATGAAATAAACAAATTACCAATATTATGGCAAAGAAAACACAATGGCAAAAGTGGAAAACAACGTGTATATCTGTCATTGTCAATGGCACGAGATTAGATAACAATTTTTAGAATTCCGAACCCGATGTACATATCAGACTTAACGTAACTATTACACTCCTCCCCATTTTACAAAATGTTCTTGGGGAACATGACACTACTACATATGTTAACAATCATATAATTTACACCCATTCTTCAGGGTAATCGAGAGCAATCTCCTGGCGGGAAAATCAAGGTGTGCTGCCACCTTACCTCCAACATCCCCAATAAATGCTGGTGTATTAATCCCTTTACCCCGTTGGGACATGTAGGGAGAGTCCGTTTCTAATAAGAGTTTCTCATGGGGTATGGATTTGAGACCCTGAATTTGCTGTTTAGTAAAGTTTTGGACCGCCGCGGTATAGCCAAAGTACACATTACGAACTGCTTCATCCACATATCCACCATCTCATCACCCCCCAATGTAAACGAACACAAGAAATCTGAGTTTAAAAGCATTTAAAATGAATATCATGTGTGATTCATGTGGGAATAAAGCTTAGGAATAAGGTATGCTCATATATTTCTACTATTTCTTTGTAAAATAAAAGCAGACAGGGTGTTTACTTGCCGATCAGCCTTTCCTCTGCCGTTCGTAACAAAAAAGATGCTAAAGTTCAACACTACGCCGCACACTTTGAAACTTAATTTTTTTTCTTTCTAAAGTTATCAGTCTGTTGATTTTGAAAGTGCTGCTAGAATCATATGGTTTACGGGAATTGATGCCATTTTTTCGATTTTATGAACAAAATGTAAATATTTTGGGAAGGTTTCGTCCGAAAGTGTTGAATAATTATTTCTGTGATAGGACAGTAGGATTCTAGCGGCACTTTTCATGGCACAGAGATGTTTTTACATAACTATAATTACAAATTGAAATTAATTATCCCCGGGGTAGTGTTGAATTTTTCACTTTTTCATTAAGGCATTTTTTCTAATTATAGACGTCACGTGGTGACGTCGTGATGAAGTGCTTCCTGTAGTATAAGTCCCATTGAAGTCTATAGAATGCATAATGATAGCAAAAGTTTTATCCATGACTTTTCCGATTTATCAGTGTTACATATTATAAAAAAGTCTTAATTCGCCGAATTCTGATCTGTGTGCTGCCTTAACTAACCCGCGTGGTTGGCACATAGACTTCATGATTTGCAGGGCTCGGGCATGAACATCCTTACCAATATGGTCATCTATGGGGCCACGAAGATGGCGAATTACTGGCTTTGAAGATGTGCATATTCTTAAAACTTTTCGAAAGGTTTCGTCTTGATGACGCCATAGCTTTGGTGGAACGGTCTTGTCTAGTCCAATCTCTCCTATTGCAGCTACTTCAGGTGTATGAGCCACTCGATGAAGGAATAAGAATCGATCTACTGTCAGCTCATTGACATGTTTTGGGTGCACGCCTAAAGCTACCTTCCACTTACCCATAAAGAGTGTCTCTGTGTATGACTGAGGTTCACTGTAGACGATCACACCACTAACAAGCTGCACAGGCAGGTTGGGATGACCAGTTGATTTACAAGATACTATATCTTCAACTGTCTTTACCTTCCCATATATATTTTGACTAGTTCTATCTAAATGAAAGTGGTTGTCAAAAGCTTTCAAAACATCATCTGATGCATTGTTGTTCTCATCCGAGTCTGAACCCATACATTCATCAACTAGAATAAACTCACTGAATTTATCCTCTGTAACCTCTAAGGACTCATTTGTATCAGGAGTGGTAGAAAAAGTTGAGCATAATGGCAATAGTTGTTCTAATCGTCCTTGAAGACACCATTTTACTTGCTGTTCAGGGGTGATTTTAAGAAGAAGAGCAACCAAGCATCTCCAATGTAATAGCAAATCCAGGGAGTTCAGTGGATGTAAACTAAAATGCTCTGGCTCTTTCCACCCTTTAAACTGGCACATGGCTTTCAATTCCTCTGACGACTGGTGAATTTCTGAGGTCTTGGGAATATCTTGTGATGAGTTTATTTGGGTAACAGCATCTTCCCATGTGGCTTTGAAACCCAAACTGGCTTTAATTAGCGATGTCACAGACTGGAACTTCTTCTCCAAAACCACAGATTCCAGACCCTTTTCTCCAAAGAGAAATGGAAGGTTTCTGATATATATGTCTTCTTAACTTTTTGTATGTTGATTTGCAGGTTGGAAATGGACAAAGAGGCATAGATTCTGATGCAGTGGTGGAAACTTCTTTCATAGGTGGTCCACGTGATTTTGTTGAGACAAACACCATAGTTTTCATCTTTGAGCCTGAATCTAAATGACGAGGTCCATCTTCTGGTTGAGCTTCGACTGAAGAAACAGCCAAACACTCTGATGGAACTTCTGCCGCATTTTCCCTAAGCACGGGTAATGAGGGATCTCTTTCCAGCCTAACATCACGGCACATTGCAGAATCCACTGTAACTGACAATCTTTGGCGTTTTATGTTATCTCTTTCTTCCTTCCAATCTCTTTTGGACCCTTTATCATATTCCATTTCGCGTGGTTACTTGATCTAAAATATTCAATATACAACATTAAAATTAATTAAGACCCATCAAAACCATTCTTGATTGAAATGATCTGAAGTGACAATATTAAAAAGAAAATAACTATATACAAGTCCTATCAGACTTATCACACCCTGGACACAAATAAATATCAATCAGTGCTGCTTTTGTCTGATCGATATTTACACAGGCACCATGAAACCAATTTTTACATTCGTCACATTGAATCATGAATGTGCCATCATTGAGCCTTTGAAATACACAATACTGACTTGAATTGGATGTAGATGCCAAACTACCCAAAGTATGCTCATCAGACAGTAAACGTTTCTGCATGTTTATAATGCATGATCATTGCACAACTTTAATCTATCGTGATTGATTGTGACAAGCTTCTGCCTGAGTTTAATTTCATAAACATAGTCAGACAACTTTTGAGTGATGACACCAGGTCCTTTCCACGTAGGACTTAGCTTACAACATCTACCCTTTATCGCTGCTGTGTCAAAAACGTACACTGCATCGCCTACCTTGTACGCACGTGCAAATGTTTTCAAGTCATATTCTCTTTTCATCAATGCCTGAGTAGATTTTAGATCTAATCTCGCAATTTCATGAACTGACTGCATCTTTTCAATGAAATCTATGAGATATTGTTCTGAATCCTTGTCAGCTTCTGATTCTGGAACTGGAAACATCAAATCTACTGACATACTTACTTCCCTCCCCAACATAAGCATATTAGCTGTAAAACCTGTACTCCTGTTTTTAGCTGATCTTAATGCACTGGCTAAATATGGCACATATTCATCACATAGAGTTGGGGTGCGGCTAACAAAACAGCGTAATGCATCCATTAGGGTACGGTTGTATCTTTCTACCTGACCATTTGCTGATGGTCTATAAGGTGTTGTTCTTGTTTTATGGATCTGTAACCGTTCACAAAAGTGTTTGAAAAGAGGACTCTCGAAATTGGTTCCTCTGTCTGTGAGAATTTGGAAAGGAAAGCCAAACCTTAAGAAGAATTCATTCACAGCTTGAGCAGTGTTTTCAGCTGATTGGTTTGGAAGAGGCACACACCCTACCCACTTGGTAAACTGATCTACCATCATTAAAATATATGCATTTTTTCTTTTTTGTCAGAGGTAGGGGGCCTAAAAAATCTAAATGCACTCTTTCCATGGGAGATCCTGCATGGAACCTCTTCATTCCGCATCGGGCCTTTCGGTTTGCTTTCTTATTGCGGTTACAAACTGAGCAAGATGAGACAAATTTTCTTATGTCTTGAGTAATTGCATACCATGTGAATTTCTGCTGAACTCGAGCTAATGTCCGACCATATCTCTGATGTCCTGATGTGGGGATATTATGGCAGAAACTCATAATATTGTCTCTCATTTCATTTGGCACTAAGAGTAGTTTGCTGGATCCTTTGCTTGCTGCTTTTTTCCATAGAACCTTCTGTTCATCCATCTCGTAAAGTTCTTTGTTGATCCAGTAGTGTTTAGCATCTGAACTACTAAGATAAAGTTCATTTTCTTGTGGTGTCTCTTGCTTTAACAGCCAATTGATAAGGAAATTGAAATCAACTTCTGCATGCCGTTTTTCACTAATTTCTTTCCAGGAATAACTTTCTATCCATGAGATTTTTGATGAATTTCTAGTCTGTACCATCTGAACAGCATGTCCATCCAAGGCTGAAACATGATTTCTCGGTGGGGAAGTTCCGGGTACCAATAAATTACACTGCACATCCTGATCTCTGGGTATTTGGTTGTATTTTATCAATGGGATGGCATCATCCACATTTTTGATAAACTCACTCCAGTTTTGATGCACTCTTCTACAATAATTGCATCCATCACATGGTAACTGTTCTAGTTGGACATCTTCTTGGTAATGTGGACATAACTCTGTATCAGGAATCCGAGAAAGAGCGCGTCCGCATTCTGATGTTTGTGTCCTGGTCGATGATAGATGTTCATGCGGAACTGACTCAATTCCTCTGACCATCTAGCTAGTTGTCCATTTAGGTTTCTAAAATTCATGAGCCACTTGAGACTACTGTGATCTGTCCTAATGTCAAAAGGTCTACCCAGCAAATTATGACGAAAATGACGTGTAAACCTGACTACGGCTAATAATTCCTTCCTGGTTGTACAGTATTTCTTTTGCTCAGGAGTAAGTGTAAAACTACAATATGCAATACAGCGTTCAACACCGTTTTGCATTTGAGACAGTTCAGCACCGATAGCAACGTCAGAGGCATCAGTATCGAGGATGAACTTTCCGTCATTTGTAGGAATGGTGAGAACGGGGGCATTCATTAATGCATTTTTCACAGATTCAAAGGAACGTTCATGCTTTGCGTCCCATGAAAAGGAGTTTTAAGCTGTAAGTTCATATAAAGGAGCTGTAATCTTTGCAAAATCTTGTATGAAGCTTCTATGATAATTTGCAAATCCACAAAATCTTTCCACTTCTTTGGTACAAGTAGGAGCTTTCCATCTGGTCATGGTATTCATGATCCATCTGCACTGCTTCATGGAGGATGTTGAGATGGTGGATATGTGGATGAAGCAGTTCGTTAATGTATACTTTGGCTAATTTTTATTCCATCCCTTCCTACTGTTCTTTCTAAATACTCTACTTCTAAACAGTTCACATTTTTTCCCTTTGAGTTTAATTCCATAATCTCTGAAGCGCTGAAATACTTTGGCAAGATTACAGATATGACTCTCAAAGTCTTTTACTAGAACGAGGACATCATCTAAAAAAGCTAAAACAACTGACCAATGAAGTCCTTTCAAAACTAGGTTCATAACTCTTGAGAATGTTGCAGGGGCATTACAAAGGCCAAAACCCATTCTTTTGAACTGAAACAGTCCATACTTTGTAATGAATGCAGTTTTGCATTTATCTGAATCTTTTATTTTGACCTGCCAATATCCCCAAGTAGCATTAAGCTTTGAGAACACTCTTCCACTAAAGGTAAGGGAAATACATCCTTTTTGGTGATTTTGTTCAAAACCCTATAGTCTACACACAACCGTACACTTCCGTCCCTCTTGCGAATGAGTACAGGGGGTGAAGCCCATTCTGAGACTGATGGTTCTATCACATCTGCCTTGATCATCTTGTCCAGGTGTTTTTCTTCTTCTCCTACAAAACAGATTGGTGTTCGCCTTAAGCGTTGTTTAATAGGTTGAGAATCACCTGTATCGATGCAATGTTCAATAGCAGTAAAGTTTCCAATATCATACTCATGGGTTGAAAATACATCTGCATAATTGATCAACATGTTTTTAATTGTCACTTGCTCTGTAGATGTTAATTGTTGACTTGATCTTTGATACATATCTTGTAGATGTGATGGAATGTCCTTAGTATCTACAGACTGACAAATCTTAGTTTTAGTTGCTGTACCTACCACTTGGTTGCGTCGTAGAACTACATGATAATCATGGCAATTAATAAATGACATGACAGGATTGGTATGACCATCTACTAAAACACAAGGTGAAAGTAAATTATCAACCTGGAGTTCATCAACTACACATTGTGGCATTGTTTTATCTGTTGCACAGGACAACTGCAATACAGACCATGCCTGAACTACTACTCGTTTGTTAATAGTATCTCTAGCAACCCGGACTGTATCATTCTGTTTCTCATCTGTTTGAAATTCAATTTCAGTACCATACATGTTTATGGTTTTCTTTTCCAAATCGATGTCCACACCATGCTTGATTAAAAAGTCTAAGCGAAGCAGCATGTCATCCTTCATAGGGGCAACAGTCACTGCTTCTTTAAACTTCAAATCTTTCATCTATAATTCAACTGATTCTAGCTGATGACCAGTCATTTTTAAATCTCTACCTGCCGTAAATAATGTAAGACTCTTGACAATACATGGTTTGTTTTGAAATGAATTGAAAAAGTTGATCAGAAATTAAAGGGATTTCTGATGCAGTGTCTATAACAGCTTTGATCTTTTTACCATGTATTATCAAGGGAACATGAATGTTGGAGCATGATTTCAACTGTCGTATAATTACTACTTGTTGTTCCGTTTCCTTGAGGCCTTCTGAATCAGGGACCGAGGTTAGGCCTGTTGACTCGATCCTTGGTTGTTTAAAGAATCTGCAAATGTCATTTCTTCCTTTGCTGCTTTGTTCTGCTTACTCAATTTTGGACAATCTATTCGGAAATGACATTGACCTCCACAATGAAAACAAGCCCCTCCTCGTGATGGTGAAGGAGATCGACTTCTAAATCTTCGATTAGGACTTGTTTGTCTGCCTCGGTTGTCTGGAAAACGTCTATTTGCTGTCCTGATTTCCAACATCAAACTTTCCATCTGATTCTCCAAGCTACACGAACGTTGATCTAACTTAACTTCTTGTCCATGGGCTTTTTATGTGTGCGACAGATTCGAACTGACTGTCCAGAGTCAGAAAGAAACTCGTCTGCTTCATAAAAAACTTCCCTGATATCTCTTCTGTTTTTGTCATAGATTGCTTTGTAGTTATGCTTAAACCCTTTGATCTTGTCAATTACATCCTCTATTGTTGTCAAATGGAGGTTGGCTGCATACTGTCCTGCTTCACGGTCGGAACATCCTAGAGAAATACATTTGATAGCTTGAGAATACATACAATCATCAGGAAGATTTTGGAAAGCTTTGGTGGCTAGTTGTAACACTCGGTCAGCCCAGTCTTCAATACTTTCATCAGACTGTTGTTTCATTGTAGCTAATTTCACTTGAGCTGTTTCTGGAATTTCTTTCACACCAAATCGTTTATCTATTTTCTGGAGAAGATCATCAAATTCAATGTCATCATCTCTCTGTAAAATATTTGAGAAAAATTTGCTTGCTTTTCCTTCTAGACTCCAGCATAAATAGTCTTTAGATTCCTCTGCAGTCCAATGCTTGACTTGCGCATAACGCATGAACTTCTGTTTGAATGCATTCCAGTTTTCAGTTCCTTTATATCGTAAAGTCTTCGGCAATACATCAACTCTTTCAGGTCGTCTATTGCGATTCGCATTGTTGTTTGCCAACCTATTTGGTGCTTGATATCCATTTTGATTTCCCTGGTTACCATTCTGATTTGCTTGGTTACCATTCTGATAATCTTGGTTACCATTCTGATTTCCTTGGTTACCATTCTGATTTCCTTGGTTACCATTCTGATTACCTTGGTTACCATTTGGATTTCCTTGATTATCATTCTGATAGCCTTGGTTACCATTTTGATAGTCTTGGTTACCATTTGGATTGCCTTGGTTAAGTTGGTTACCATGGTAATTTCCATAATTGGTGTTCTGATTTCCAGGCAATCCCTGATTCCCTGGAGGTACATTATATCCAGGGTTGAGGTGATGGTTTTGATTTACTGGCTAAAATCCTTGAATTTGGTAGCCATACTGCATTGGATTAACTTGTTGCATTGGATTTGGTCCCCAATTTCCTGGAAAATCCCATGCGTTTAAGTTATTAACAGGTACTCCAGCTGAATAAGGTGTTTGAGCTTTGAAATTTGGGGGATATACTACAGGAGGAAAATTATTTGGTCCATAGTACTGTCCTCCAGGCACAAACTGATTTCCGTATGGAAACACATTTGTCCCGACTGACATTGGTACCTGTGATGTTGGATTTCCAAAATTCCAATAATTCATACCTGAAACAGTAAGTTGAGCTGGCATGGGTGCTCCTAGAATTGTTGGTTTAGTGTTGACTGGCGTGTTTGCACTGATAGGTACTCCTTGGTGCATTGAAGGTACTTGCAAAGGACTGCTGTATGAAAAAATACTTGGTGGAAAGCTAGGTGGCATCTCGGCTGTACATGGTGGAATTGGAAAAGGTGGCAACATTGAGCCAATCATTCCGCTACCTGAAAAAGTCACTTAAGTTGGAAAAATTTGAGTAGATTGAGCTATTGAATGTTCCACTTTTTGTCCTATAAGTTGTAATTCAGGTTTGACATGTAATGAATCGAGTGGTCCACCATACATACTTGAAAACATTGGAAAACCAGTATTGATCAGTTTTGGTTTGGTTCAAACATTTGAAAACTTGTATTGGTCTGCTTTGGGGTGGTGTCTATTGTTGGTGTTATATTTGGATATTTGAATTTTGCACCACCAAAACCTTTGTTTTGTTTTAAAGGGGAAGACAAACTACTTCCGTCTATCCCTTTCTTACCATTTGGAATTGGTTCAATACCTGTTGCATTTGTTTCATCTGAGTTTGTCTGATATGGTGATTGTGGTTGGTTAATCTCACCTTTATGAACTTCTGACAGTACTTCTGCTTGAACAGGAGATGTACTTGTCTGGGGTTGAAATGGTTGGAATATATATTCGCCTGGTGGAATATTTTCACTGTCTGTTTGATTTTCTGTAGTTTCCTGAGACTGTTCACTAATTTCTACATCAAAACTCTGATCACCGTCTTCTCCGGTACTGAACAATTCAGGATTCGCTGAAAAATCTGTTTGTTCCATTAGCTCACTTGTTACTTTAAGATGTTTGATTTGACTGACATTGTGAACTGTAACATTTCCTACAGTAGCTCTGTGCTGCAAAATATTTTTTGCAACTGCATTTCCTACACCTACTATTTTCTGCAATTCTTTTCATTGACAAAATTTATTCTGATCTTTTCTGTGCCTGTAGCCATAATTGCTTATACTGTAGATATATTGTTAATTAATTTGGGTATTTGAACATGAAAATACTAACATATGCACATACAATCTGTCTGCACGTGCAGCCTAGCTAGTACGGACAATTTTTATCAGATAAATTTAACAATGAATGTCAAAATTACCTTGCATGTAAAGAACAAAGTATACAAGTTAATATGTGTTGCAGAAAAAAATAACTGTCTCAAAACAATATCGTAAATTCAACGTTGCCGACGAGTTCACGAACAAAATGCAAACATAAACAATTGCTACCAAAAAATAACGCACCGGTTCATGAATAGAGCCGCAGCGCCAAATTATAGTAGCTTTATTGTACTATAATGAACATATAATATGAAATAAACAAATTACCAATATTGTGGCAAAAAAAACACAATGTGAAAAGTGGAAAACAACGTGTATATCTGTCACTGTCAATGGCACGAGAATAGATAACAATTTTTAGAATTCCGAACCCGATGTACATATCAGACTTAACGTAACTACTACACTTACCTTGTAGACCGTTCACGGTAGCTCAGTCGTTAGAGCGCTCGCTTCGTGAACGGGAGGTCGTGAGTTCGCATCTCGGCCGCGACTGACCTAAGTCGATAAAAAATAGGTAGCAACTGTTCCTTCGCCATGCGCTCGGCACTTTGAAGTGAAAGTTGCGGGTCTTTCGGATGAGACCTTAAAAACCGAGGCCCCGTGTCAGCAGCAGGTGTTGGCACGATAAAGATCCCTCACTGCTCAATGGCCCTGAGTGCCGAGTATAGGTCAAAATTTGAAGCCCTTCACCGGCATACGGTGACGTCTCCATATGAGTGAAAAATTCTCGAGAGGGACGTTAAACAATATACAATCAATCAATCAATCACTTACCTTGTCTTAACTTGTATGTATGATGCCAGTAGGGATGCAGACATTTTCTAGACAGGCAACTAGGTTTTAAGCAAGTTTCATTCTATGTAAATCATAAGCCTTATTCTGACCATCCTTGCATTGAAAACACATTTATCGATTCCCATCACTATTGAAAACACATTTATCCATTCCCATCACCATTGAAAACACATAAGTGGATTCTAATATTTTGTGTGACGTCAGAATAAACATTTCCCGTATAAATTAGGCCCCGGTTCCTTACTATAACATTAACTGTGCTGCGTTTTGTGTAGAAATTCTAAATGTGGTGTTTTCCTCTCATCAAACTTTCTCAGGATTCGTAAATTAATGTATTATAGTAATCTCAATACCACCCCCTGCACAAAAGAATTGCTTCATTTTGAAATGCATCAAGCTTTCCATTTAAAGACAAAAGTACGCTTTGGGGTGTCAGTTTTCCTACGAAGGTACATGCAAATAGTTTTTTTTTAAATAATGATTTCAGCAAATGCAGAAAAATTATTACAATTGATAGTAATTGTGTAAATTTGAATGTGAATTTGTTGCTTCAAAATCAGAATATTCTGTTATTAGTCAAAATTTAGGTAAAAGGAAGAAACAAAATACGGATGAAAATCAAAAAGAATTAACAAACTAATTTAATGACATCTACTTAGTAATATAAACATGTACCCTTGTTGACCGTAAATACCTCTGTGGGTCAAAATAATTAATGCTTTATCATTTCCCTTTATTAGAGTCTATGATTTCTGTTGGTTTGAATTTTAGAGACACCAGATCCTACCACCTTGTCCTCTGCTCACAAACAAAGTAATTTAATCTGCCATTAAGCCTAGTGTAAGATTATTATAGTTTAATCAATATATTAGTTTCAGTCAGTTGTAATAAATTGTGCACAATATATTTGAAAATAGTTTCAAATACATATAAAGATATATTAAAATGAAATAAAATCCATCTTATAAGTTTTATGAGAGACATCTGTCACAATCTCAAAATCATGAAATCTATTTATACAATTTATAGTTATATTTTATACTAAAACCTGAAGGTTAAGAAAATTTCAATAATCGAAGTTAAAATATTATCCTAGTATACGACTTGTCTTCAGGGTAATTATACCCCACACAACAAGGTGCAGGAGGTTTAATGTTTTGACCCGTCCCTACGTCAGCCATTCAGTGTGTCAGTCAGTCAAACAGTCAGTATAAAACACTTTAACTGATGGCTTTTACTTTTCATTCGTAAACTTCCCTTACCCTTTAACACCTAGGGGTTCATATCTCTCAAATGATACGACATGCAAGAGCATGTTCAGCGTAATAAGAATTTTTGGGGCGAGTTAAATTATTGACAAAAAAATTGATAAAAAAGAGTGTCATCCTTATTGTTTAGAGTCATCGTTTTTTAAGTTCTATGGTCTTATGAAATGTTTATCTTTATGGTCTCCAATATCCCCCTTTTGATGTTTTGGAAGTTAGTATTTGCTCCATTTTTGACCTTGATTACTGTTTGAGATCTCCATATATTTCATTAAATAACTTTAAGCACTTAAATAAGACAACAATGATCTTGTATTTCCTTGAAACGAATTGAAAGTCAGTTCTACATCTTAGGACATATTGATGTATATCTCTAATAAAAATGATGTATTTTCATGGTGGACCATTGAAGTCTGGTCAAATGATGTCAATAAATGAATCAAATTCAATGAATTATGCCATACACGCTGTTTTAGAAAGAATCTATTTTTTTCTAATACAGTAAAAAAATAACAAGTCACTGAAATGTATGGAAATAACGAAGAGTATTCAAGCTCAAAAGTCCATTGAACAATACACAAATACGAGCAGAGCAAACACGGACCTTTAAAACATTAGAGGTGGGGTCAGGTACATTGGGGGAGTAAGCATCCCCTGACGACCAGTCATACCCGCCGTGTGCACCTTGACATAATTGGGAAATAACGTAAAATCCGTCGTCAATTCAGTGTGTAAATAATGGCCTTACAGTAATGATGAAAACGTCAGTCAGCATTTGACGTTATGATAAATTGGTTTTGCTGACAGGATCATTGTATCGAATAAAAAAAAACTTACGAAGCTATACTGCTGTTATTCTTGTTTCATCAACTTGTTTGTCAATACTTTACCTCGTTTAAGAAATTGTTCGTACATAGAGCATGCTCTTGAGTATCGAATCAACTGAGAGATATAAACCCCGTGTGCAGGTGATGAAGGTAAATTGCTCCATAAGTAAGGGAAGTTTACGTTTGAGAAGTTATTCATCACATAAATCATAAAGCTTGGTTATTAGATGGCTATCAATGTGTTTTGCAAGAAAAATGTCCAGATATGAAACATTTGTGTCAGAATCTGTAGTGTCTTTTATTTCAAGCTCAACGGGATATATCGTATCGACTTAGAATGGAAATAATCATTGTAAATTGACAATACGTCGAGTCAATATATATAAAATCGAGTTATAGGCAACAGTAAGTATATTTTTCTTTTCATGTACAATATTTTGTACAAATTCTACTTCAAATGAATACAGAAAGAAATTTGCTAATAATTTGGCACAATTGATACCCATGGGAATTCCAACAGATTGTTGGAGGACCTGGTCTCCAAAAACCCACATATATGTAGGACTCCAAAGTGCAATGGGACTCCAAAGTCCGATGGTCACGCCAAAGTCCGATGGTGCTGAAAACAATTAACGTTTATGACGTCATAGTACTGCTGCACAAAAATGCGATACCGCGCCATGCCAAGGCCCGATTGTTTAAAAAAATACAAATAAATATTCAATGCAAAGACTAATCGTAACCTTTAAGATATTGGTGCGAGACAAACACTAATCAGTCGAAAAATGTGTAACGACAAAAAGCTAGATATATTGGATGGGTGCAGGACTAACCCAAAGCAGTCCAATAGAGTACGAGGACAAACCATAAAATCTGTCGAGTGAGTTCGAAGAAACTTATTGGTGTTCAAGAACTATCCCTTATCAGTCGAAGGGTGTACAAGGACTAACCCTAATAGCTCTGGTGGGCGAAAACTATAAGCAAATTCAGTAAAATAGTATGCGAAACAAATACTGAATCAATGGATTAAGATTGCAGGACAAGGTCATGACGTCAAACTATTGTGACGTCATAAACGTTGATTGTTCCTTTGCACCATCGGACTTTGGCGTGTCAGACCATCGCACTTTAGCGCAACGTGTCTCATAGGAAACGAGCCATCGGACTTTGGCGTGGCCATTGGACTTTGGCGTCAGTAAGTACAGCAAGTCATAGGGGTTTGGTGAGACCATCGTACTTTGGCGTCACCATCGCACTTAGGAGTCTTACATATATATTGTCATTCAGAAATTTAAGCATCTTTTGAATGTCAACATAAGATTACTTGTGTGTTCAATCAGATTGTTTTTTGACATAACATATGTAAAGAATATGAAATAATTCTCCCTTTTTCATGAACTATTATTTAAATTAGGAGGGGAGGGGAGGGGAGGAAAGGAGAGTTTATTGTGAATTCCGTTGAATAATACTTTGAAACAATGAACAAGAATGAATTTCGATATAGCAGGACTGGTGTCATTGTGTTTACAAAAGTAATTGCAAAGTCATATCAGATTCAGTAGATGCAGAAGAAAATTTCTTAAACACTCAACCCTGATTTCTGAAAAACCTAACATGAAAAAATACCCAGACAAAAAAAGAATATGAATCAAATATATAAATGGGTATCAGAGGCAAAATAAAAACCTTTAAGAAATATTTTTTACGATATATGAACTGTGATGGATTAGTTGAAAAGGGAGCATTTTTCATGAAGAACTAAACCTCTAATCGAAAAACGTTTTTTTAGATAACTATAGAGTAAACACGCTATGTCTTTTCCGTCTCACATAATCTTATGACTAATTAAACGTAATATTGTGATCACTCTTGTCTAGGATCATCCTACCTAATAAAGTGAGAAGTGATTGTGAGGATCGACGCTAATTTTTCCGTCACAGAAGAAAACCACGTGATCATCAAGGAGAAGAAACATTCTTAGTCATATGCATTAAACATTTTACAGGGAAAACCATTCATTTCCATCCTACCCCGTCATGTGACAATTTGAAGGGCGGGACCTTAATTTCATTATAAATAAACACTTGCGCTGAATAGGCAATTTGATTAAATTCCATACTTTTAAACAACTGTTGTGAGATGCATTGGTTCATCCTCATCTGTATGGTTGGTACCATTTAATGTATTTTGAATTATTGGTTAATAGGGAAAAATGTCTGCAAATTTCTTCATTGAAAGCAAGACAATGTAAATGTTTTAGCTCCTGTGTGCAGATGTCTTTTCGTACATGCCTATAGATGCGCAACCAAGGCTGAATTGGCGAGGTAAAATTTGATTAAAATGAAAATTACTTATATAATTCATGTCACCGATGCAAATATAAATCTTTGTGATATATTGCCGATATTTAAAACGAATGTTATTTACTAGTATTCCTAAAGGTAGGAGAAAAACTTTTCTGTCTGTTTGTATGTGGGCTTTCATGTTGATGAGGTTCATTCAGTCACAATATTAAACAGTTGTATAATTTAATTTAGATATTGACAAAAGTGGGCTAAAACGATCACATGAAGGGAAGGAAGGAAGGTTGCAATGTAAGTTGTTAAATTTGCCAAAAACTGTAATAGAAAAGATCATTTTCCATGTCTATCCGACTTCTTTCATGTTGATAAAATTGGCATTCAAATTGTCATACAGACTTGTTGATCGGTTTGCAATTTAAAAGAATATTAAAGGACATACAAAACGTATGAATATGTTGATGTGGTTCATTCAGTCAAGTTTTTGTAATAATAAACAGTTTATCCATCAATTTGTATACTGAGAAATCTTATTTGTTTAAAAGAAATAGAATTTTTTTTCTCACTTTTTCCTTGATGTATGAAATATAAAGACATTTCCTTGACTGACAATAAAAAAATTGCATTAAATTCCTTAAAAATCCACATTTTATTAATGCGACACATGATAATGTCATAAATTTCAGAAACGAATAATTTGATTAGAAATAGAAAATTTTGAAAAATTGTAATTTGATTTAGATTTTGGAAGAAAAGAAGCTAAAAGATCGCATGGAGATCGGAATGGACGTTTAAGTTGTTTTGTTTGCTAAAAAAACAATTAGAAAGGTGAATTCATTTTCTACATCTGTCTGACTTCCTTGGTATAGATGAGCTTGTCATTCAGACGTGTTTATTGGTTTACAATTAAAATTAGTCAAATAAATCACGTATCTATAGGAACTGCATTTCATTCCTTCAAAAATATAATTTCTATACAAGATGGACTGTTTTTGTTGATGTATACTCATAAAAAGTAAGTTTAAGTTAATGTGTTCATTTTTTCCTAAATTTCACCCTGATCTTTTTTTTAATCGCAGTCTTTTTTTCTTAAAATTTTATCACACGTTAGGTTTATAATTGTTTTGTTTTTTTAGATAAAAAGAACTCATTTTTATTCCTTTCTTCGAGGAGATCAATAATAATGAATCTCCTTGGTATTTAATGTGATTTCTAAATTTCATCTAGTTGAACAGAATAACGCCCACAAAAAATGCAAATTATACAATGTGCATATACATAACAGAATATTTATAAAACGATATAGATAGCTATAATGAATATATGGACTCAAAGTAAAATTGTGTCTCATAAGCGAGATGATACATATGGATTTCCATTTGAGAACGCCTTTCAAACGAAATCTTTTAAGGCAGGGATGTAAAAACAGACGTTTTATTTAACATCATCAGCTACACTTTCTCGAAAACATACATAACTACAACTGCAACGCCTCTTTTGTGATGCAGAAATAAAAAAAAACACTCTTTTTCCAAATAGATAAAATTAAACTTGAAATTAAACAATCTAAAATCACCGTAAAAAAACCCACTGATTTACTACGAATTATGGCTGAAATATTGCGGCAGGAAACAATCAATTAATCTATCTTTCAATCCACGATATATTATAGTAAAAACGTTGACACTATACTGCATCTTTAATCTTTTTTAGGACATAAATAAAAAATGTTTCAGCTTTTATACGTTGTACTAAAGTATGTTAATAATAAAGTTATACTTTTCTAGCAGACTTATTATATTTCTTTGAAAATATTATATCATCTAGTATGTTATGTTGTTGAACAGGATCTTAATTTATTATGTCTGTATTAAGGTTAATTTGTCCCTTTTCTTTTTTTATAGGTGATTAACACTGGACGCAATCTAATTGATAAGAAACTGTGTGGGAGGTAAGTTAGTCACATAAACACAACGATATCTGGTGATAGAAAAGATTCACACTAAACATTCTTGCAAGGTTCTTAAAAGAATAATATGATAGTTCGTCGGCTTTCAATAAATGCAGTGCTAGTCTTTTCAACGATACATTTAAATATAATTCCTACAACTTGCTGTAGCCTTGTTACTTGGTAAAGACTAATTTTAATGTTTTTTGATTTATCTTTGAATGAAACCAAACAAAATGTAACATAAACAAATGATTAACAATTAAATACAAAGTTATGAGCAATGAAAACATAACCAACAATCTAAATGAGAATAAAAATAAACGGTAGAAAGAAGTTGACAAAACACTCTGTTTTTTAAAAATTAAATTAACAAACTGTTGTTTTTTTTCTTCCAGATAAATTGCAGGCGGCCATTTCCAGTGATGCTGATTCTTCTTTTATAGATATGTAACTGCCTTCAAATAAATTTGCAAACTAACTTGTTGTTGATGATAATTGATGAATACATGTATATATTTATATACATGAAAATGTACTTCATCTTGTAGGAGTAAAACAAAACAGCAGTTAAACACTGACCTGTATTTAAACTACATTCTATTAGCTGACTATTTATCATGAGTATAACAAAACAGCATTAAACACTGACCTGCATTTGAACTACCGGTATATTATAGAATCCATTCTAGAATCTGGCTATCCATTGGGAGTAGAACAAAATTTTTATGTTTGAGGTCTGTTTATTTAGCAAACTTAAGTTTTACAATTTCCACCTAGTGATGAGTGAAAGTGTCCTTGAGTAGGACACAAGGTCAGTCAAAATTTTACATACTCAAACCTTGAATTATTTAATTTTCTCTATTTATACTACTTTTAACTGTTTAGTTCCAGTTTGTAATTTAATGATTTGAATTAGAAATTGAACAAAATATTCAACAATTCCAATAATACTTGCAAAAAAACTGTTCCTCTTGGAACTGTAGAACCAAGAATGTGGTATACATTGATTCAAAGAAGTATTTCCTTTTAATGGAGGAACATACCATGCAGCTATTTCAGACAGTATGAATAAGTTTTACAAGGTGAAGGTTAATATTATTATGATCTTAAGCAAAGCGTGAATATAATGTGAACTTCCTAGATGATACTGAATTTTGTAAATAGCATCTACAGGGAACTTGAAAGTTTAAATGAGAGTATAAGCTAATACCCCTGAAAATAAGATTGCATGGAAATTGGCCTTAACGTTAATCTAGAGAACTTAAAAGTGTTTAAAGTCTTAAAATCTTATTACTAAAGGCAAAGTGCAAAGGTAATTAATTGAAAGGGTATAATTAGCCTATACCAAAGCCTATTTAAGCCATCGATAAAATATTTCCTTGCAAGATACATAACCCATGATTTTATTTGTAAGAATTGTTTAAGGACAAATTCACTCCGTATAGATTATGTTTATTAATAAAGACACATTCCTTAATTTGTTTTATTAAAGAACAATAATTTTGATTCTGCCATATTCAAATTTGTCACATATTCAATCTTGATTCAAATAAAGATTACTCATTCCTTTGACTGGATAATCCTAGCATATAGAGTGGATTGTTTACCTGTTGAAGGACATATTCCTCACATAAGTATTTAAAACTGAAGAAGTGATGAGAATCCTATCCTTTAATTTATTGACAGTGAGGTCCGTTGTATAAGGGGATCATTTGTGATGTGGATAATTGGAATCTGCATATCCAATTTGCTTGCTGACTCACCTGCAAATGTTTTATAAGAGACCAAATTTCATGACGTAGCTAGTATGGATGCTTTCTCAACTAACGTTAGTGGGTATCCTGGTCATTCAGCTGAATTAGGGCACATCCATGGCAGCACTGCTGCAGTTTTGATGGCACATACATGTATCTGCATCTTTTATAAGGTTATTGCATGGTAAAGTCAAAAAGTGTCAACCAAGTTTTGAATTTTTAAATATAGATATAATACATAAAATTCACGGCATTAGGCACAGCTTTATTTGGTTCCCCAGGCTATGGAAATTATCCCAGTTCCCTCTTAATTGGAATTAGTGGAATGTTATGATGAGGGTTGTAAGGATTCTTTTCCTGGGGATTTTGTGTTCTCACCGATTGTTCGGGATGTATCTACAATGTACTTAAAAGTTAATTTTTATCATTATCTCATCCAAGTACAAAGTGCTCTCAAGGGAGGATACCACCTAAAAAATGGGAAGCAAAATTAGGTCTACATCAGTAAACAATGCAACAACAAAAGAAAGGAAACTTTCTTCAGGATGAATGAGCAGATCCTGAACAATTATTATAATATATGATAAATGTTTGGATAATTCAGGATGACTTAATATTGGCAACAATCTGGCAATATGACCAAGGACATATCAGAAGGAATATTAACAACTTAGCAGTATATAACATGAATCCACTACAGGGAACAATAATTTGTATGGATTTTTCCAGTGTCATATCATATATATTTCTTACTTAACAGGTATATAAACTAAAACATGAATAAACATTAGAACTCTAAGAAAGAAGGCATATACTGCCAGTAAACAATATGGATTCAAGGAACGAATACTTTCTCGTAAAAACTTTTGTCCGAAAACAATGAAAAATATATGGAACTCTGCCCTTATGTATATAAAACTCTTACCCGATGAAAATACGTCATGAGCAATTAACAATAGATATCTCTGCCTCATTCGTACATGTAAACTCCTTAACCAAACTAATATGTGTAACTGCGATTCATATTCTCAGTAACCGCTGTTATCAGAATATTAAGCGACATAGGCATGATGGGTAAATTAAACCCTATGGGTCAGTCAACATCTCTGTACTATTAACGACATCAATATTAGCTTCATAACAATAAATAAACAGTATGGGTAACTCCGACCCAACAATAAACAGTATGGATAACTCTGACGCAACAATAAACAATAAAGGTAACTCCGACCCAACAATAGACAAAATGGGTCAACAATAGACAAAATGGGTAACTCCGACCCAAACAATAAACACTATAAGTAACTCCGACCCAACAATAAACAATATGGGTAACATCGACCCAACAATAAACCGAAAGCTTCATACGACGCCAATTGATTGTCATTATGAGCATCCAACAAAACAACAATATGGGTATACTGTCCCACAGGTACAGGTACAAATCTACTGTGTACCAGAAATAATATGGGTATACTGGCCCAAAGGTACAAATCTACTGTGTACCAAAACAATGTGGGTATACTAAACCACAGGTACAAATCTACTGTGTACCAAAACAATTTGGGTATACTGACCCACAGGTACAATCTACTGTGTTTCAAAACAATGTGGGTAGACTGAGGTACAAATATTGTGTACCAAAACAATATGGGTATACTGACCCAACAGGTACAAATCTACTGTGTACCAAACAATAAACAACAGAGGTAACTCTGATCCAATAATTAAAGATCTACTGTGTACCAAACAATATGGGTAACTCTGACCCAATAAGTGCATATCTACCGTGTACCAAACCAATAAACAATATGGTTAACTTTGACCCAATAGGTAAAACCTTGTACCAAAACAATAAACAACTTCAGCAACACTGATCAAATAGCTACATATCAACTTTTTATCAAGACAATAAACTTGAAAGAGTAATACTGATCCAATTAGAACATAATCATGAACTTTGTACAATGTACCCAATTAATCAACCACTTGAGTAACACCGATTCAATTTGTAAGTATCAACTTTTTATCAACAGTTAAGGTAGGATTCTTCTCTGGTTTCTGACTAGATAAAACATTCAAAGTATATTTGCTTATATGACTTTTATATTGAGGTGTAAAGAATTTAAAAGACCATATTTTTCTTTCCTCATTACAATTGTACAACTTTAAATAGAAATGGTAAACTGCGTTTGAAAACTAGCAGGGACTATATTTTTGGCGGAATAGTGGCGTATGAAAATATCTTCTTTCCTGTCTCTCAAAATTATAATTGAACAATGAATTTAGTTATAATTTTTACACAATCGAAGACTTGGAGAAATTTTCAGATGCAAGTTAAATTAATAATGAGGGACTAAACTTTCAAAATATATCAAATTGATATGATTTTTCAAACAAACTAGAACTTTGTTAGCTTTTAAACGCTTCCTATCAAAGTGCAGATTTGAGCCAAAAATCCATAAAAAAAAATTTCTCTCTTACTAAACGATCAAAACTTTTTGTTTTTGTATCATTTTGTACATTCATAAGACCACTTTATTATATGTGAAAATAAGAAAAAGTTAAATATAGGAAGCATCTGAAAATAACTAATATATCCTAAAAAATTAAGAAAAACAGAGAAAATTCGGATTAGCCAATATCCAGTTTAGTTAAATCATTTATGTAAATTTGGTAGTATCATGCTATAGACCCGATATAGTAATATGTTATTGAGCAAAAAGAACAATCTTTAAACTTTTGAAATAGAAGTAGGTATCACATGATTGGCAACAGTATTTTTTTTATTCTTAATGTCAAGGAAAAAGATAATGACCTTGACCTGACCTTGCCTCTACTATAAAACGGTCAAATTTAATCTCACTGACACTATCACTTACTGATATTGTCTTCTTGATTCTGTGAAAATTTCATTAATTTTTAAATATTAGAAATATGAGAAGAATCCTACCTTAAAACCATTAACAACACCAAACCAATAAGTACATAAATAATCCACTTTGTACCGAAACGATAAACATCTTGAGTAATCATGTTAATATTGTCTACACCAACCAAATTTGTACATATACATTGACTACATAGACTTTGTACAATATCCATTCAATATTTATCAATATACAAAACATGAAATGTTACATTTAAACTTTGTACTAAAACTGATAAAAAATAACGGACAATTCAAGAAATACCAAAGTATAGTAACTATCTGAACTATGTATATAATGCTCAGTCCACAACCCTTAAACTCCAACGAGTGAAAATGAGATATTGGTACATGTATTAACATGATTACAATACACATTTATCAACTAACCTTACAAGATAGCAGACATTACCTAATAGATGCCTGTTAAGGAAGGGGCAGTGTCTTAACAATCCTGCCTAACTGTTTTACATCATGTTGAATGCAAAAACATAAAGTATGCAAACTATGATAGGTAATTCTCCTTTTAGTTCAACAAAACCGAATAACTTTTGCATAAAGTTGCTAACTTAAAAGCTTACACCATAGAGTATACATGATTTGAGAATTAAACAATGCCTTTGAATAATTGAAAGTGATAACTTATACACAAAAAATATTTGGTAACCCCAAGCGCTTTATGTATAATGGTAATGCACTTATAAAGTAAACATAATACTGGCCTTCGTCCTTAATTATATGGGAAGGCAAACTCTCATGCATGCAGTGAAGCAGCACAGGTGTACGCCGGTGTAAAGACGAATAATGATCCCCATAGAATAATGACCGGGGGTTATTTTTCGACAGCGAAATATGACCCCGGTCAATATTCTACGGCGAAAAATAACACTTTTGCCCGTAGAAAAAGTTTCACCACCCTAAAAAATTGCAGAACCTACGTGAAGAAAAAAAAACCCCGTAGAAAAATGACTCCCTGTAGATTAAAGCTGAAATTTTTAGGAGGCAAAAAAAATTAAAGAAGCATATTGGCCAAAATGCTCACCTGAGCTAATTGGGAATAAATTGAGGATATGTTATAAGCAGAATTTTTAGCGAGGATTTAATTTTGGCATTATAATGGATTGATTGATTGATTGTATATTGTTTAACGTCCCTCTTGAGAATTTTTCATTCATATGGAGACGTCACCGATGCCGGTGAAGGGCTTCAAATTTAGACCTATACTCGGCACTTAGGGCCATTGAGCAGTGAGGGTTCTTTATCGTGCAAACGCCTACCGTGACACGGGACCTACGTTTTTAAGGTCATATCCGAAAGACCCGTGACTTTCACTTCTAGTGCCGAGCGCTTGGCGAAGGAACAGTCACTACCTTTGTTTACGTCTTAGGTATGACGCGGCGCCGCGATCGAGAATCGAACCCGGGCCTCCCGATCACTAAGCGAACGCTCTACCACTAGGCTACCGTGACCGGTTACATTATAATGGAAGATGCCAAGATCGCTAAAATTGAATATCGCTAAAAATTAATTGCACTTTATCTATAGTAGCTTATATAGTGACCTTTTTAAAATCGCTAAAATTACATCTAGCTAAAATAATATACCAGTTTTTAAGGTCAAATCGCTAAATTTGCATCTCGCAAAAATTTCCACTTATACGGTACATTATGATATCCTCCGTCCGTCTGTGGGCTTTGGGATATCCATCTCTTATCCGCAACCCCTCTTATATATAAAAAGATATGTTTTTGAAACAGCTATGCCCCTGTATGGCAACAAAGCGAAGATTAAACTTTTCTTAAATGCAATTTAAATATTGGTATCCAAAGTAGGGTCTCCTCACAAGAAATACAATTGCAAAATAGGAAAGCACCACTCTTGTTCAAAAGTATTGTCTAAGGATAAGTTTTTGAAAGGTAGGTCAAACTCAAAGGTCAAAGGGTCAAAGTTGATGGTTTCTTTAAGAAAGGTTTAATGTAACAAGGATTACATATGTGAAGGATGAAAACCCCGGTCCTTACCGTTCAAAAATTATGGCCAAGGTTAAAGTGTTTTTCATAAGTACAGAAATCTCCAAGGTCAAGATCAAAGGATCAAAGTTTTTAGTATCCGATGAAAGGTCATGCAAAACAAAAATACATATGTGAAGTATGAGAGTACTAGTATCTACCATTTAAAAGTTATGGCCAAAGTAAAAATTGGGCATTTTTTGTAAAATGGTACAAACTCCAAGGTAAAGGTCAAAAGGTCAAATTTGGTGGTATTTAAAGTACATTGTAAGGTCTTGTCACAAGGAATACACATATTCAATATGAAATTCATAGCTCCAATAAATGAAAAGTTATGGTCAAGGTTACGTTTTTGCGGACAAACAGACCGACGGACACGATAAAACTATATATTAGTTACTGAATTACTCGAAGGAAGAACAATTATAATATACAGCATATTTTCCCCTCTCACTTGTTATAAATTTTGCATCACTTTAAAGGGGGTCATTTTTCAATGGGGGTCAATTTTTTATAGGACTAACATATAAAATAATGACCCCTATGACTCTTTTTCTACAAAAAATGATTTTATTCTACGGGTGGGGGGTCATTTTGTATAGTTGAAAATGACCCCCGGTCATTATTCGATGGGGGACATTATTCGTCCTTACACCGGCTGGACCTAAAACGCCCATGTCGTTGAGGTTCAGGGTCTCCCGCTCTGGCCTTAGGTGTGAAATAGCGATGCTTGCAGCAGATACTTGCAGGATGTTCGTTATAATAGACGTGGTCAGCATGCGAGTTATCACAATACAACTGAATGACCTTACACCCTCTATCTATCGTAATACATCAACCGTGGATCTAAAACTTTCCCATTTTACCAAAATTAATCCTACCGGAAACCTCCAACTAAGTTATCGCGTTCAATACATAAATACAATTATTATTCTAAAAATTGTTGTTACATGTATCTATTTTTAATAATGTCAACCTAATTGTCGATTTACACTGTCTCTAAATTTATTTCAGTATATGTAAATATTGTGATATGGGTCCTCTGTTTCATATGAAAGACCTGCAACTTTCACTTCATATTGTTGAAGAAACAGTTTTTACCTTTTTTAAGATGATTGAAATTTTGTTCAGCTCATTAAATTAACAATTCATGAAATTAAAAACTTCCCATTGTAGACGGATTTAAATATAAAAATTTTGTATAGAAATTCTAAATTTAGCGTTTTTCTCTCATATTCTCTCATTAAACTTTCTCAGAATTGTTAGTACATGCAATGTAGTAATCTGAATACCATTCCCTCCACAAAAGAATTGCTTCATTCTGAAAGGTATCACGCTTTCCAGTTAAAGACAAATTACGCTTTTGGGTGTCAGTTTTCCGAGGAAGACAATTGCAAAATTTTTTTTTCAATTGATTTGAACACATGGTGAAAAATTATTACTATTAATACATGTAGTAATTGTGCATATTTGAATGTGAATTTGTTGCTTGAAAATCGGATATTCTGTCATGAGTAAAAATTTGGTAAAAGGAAGAAAATACAAGATTTCTTTTTTAAATATCATACATATGAAAATCAAAAAGTTTTTTCAAGCTAGTTTAATGACACCTACATAGTTCTGTAAAATGTACGCTTGTCGACCGTTAATACCTCTGTGGGTCATATTGATAAATGTCCTATAATTTTTTTTTATTAGAGTCAGTCATTTCTGTTGCTTTGAATTTTAGAGACACCGGATCCTACCACCTGCTCAAAAACAAAGTAATTTGATCTGCAATTAAGCCTGATGTAAGATTATTATAGTTTCATTAATATATTGATTTCAGTCGGTTGTAATAAATTGTGCACAATATATTTGAAAATAGTTTCAAATCCATATATAAGTATATCAAAATACAATAAAATCCATTTTATAAGTTTCAAGAGTGACATCTGTCACAATCTCAAAAGCATTAAATGTATTTCTACAATTAATTGTTATATTCTATATAAAAACCTTTATGAAGCTTTAGAAAATTTCGATAGCCGAATTTGAAATACCGGTATTATCCAAGTATACGACTTGTCTTCAGGGTAATTATACCCCACACAACAGGTGCAGGAGGTATAATGTTTTTGACCCGTCCCTAAGTCAGTGATTCAGTGTGTCATTCATGCAGTCAGTCAGTGTGTCAGTCAGTCTCTGTGTCAGTTGGTGTTTCAGTCAGTGTGTCAGTCAGAATGTCAGTCTGCCAATCCTGCTTTTGTCAGCTTAACTCCACATAAACAGCCGCACAGAATTTCATCAAACTTTGCAGATACATAGGATACAATGCGTAGGTATGCATATTTCCAAGAAATTCCGATTTTATTACTGTTCCGGGAATTTTGATACTTTTCATGATCAACTTAGATTTTTTGGCTATATCTTGAATATAGAAATGAACAATTTGTAAGCGCAACTTCTCATAAACCGCTACACCAGAATTTGGTCAAACATTGCAGATATTTAGAACACAACGTGTAGCTGTGCATTTTTCCAGGAAATTCCATATCTTTTATTTTTCAGGGGATTACAGCACTTTGAGATTTGGGTAGCATGGGGTATGTGATCTAGCTCACTTTTTTCTTTCAATTGAATTCATTCAACCATGCATACATTATGATGAATAAACATTTCTGTTCTTTGTGTCCTGTGAAATACTTCTTCAATAAGATGTAGCTTGGATAATATATATCTTGTGATCGGTCGTCATCAAAATTTCTTGTTAAAATCACTCTGATTCTAACTAAAAATACTCTGATTGATTGATTGTATATTGATTTAAGTGCCTTTCGATAATTTTTCACTCTTATGGAGACGCCACCACTTTCCGGTGGAGAGCTGCAAATTTCGTCCTATACTTGGCGACCAGGGCCATTGAGCAGGGAGGGATCTTTTTCGTGACAGCACATTCTGCGACACGGACCTCGGTTTATATGGTTTTATCCGAAGGACAGGTCTCAACGTCCCACAGTGGGAATCGAATCCGCGACGTTAGGATCAACTTTTCACTTCGCTATTCTCAGGCAGACGCTCTAATCACTGTGCAACGCGGACAACTGAAGTTTACATCGAAATAATCCGGTTTTCCTAATTGACAACATTGTTTGTTTCTGTAAAGACCAGGTCTTAAGATCATTAAAGCACTTTAATTGATGGCTTTAAAATTTCATTCATAAACTTCCCTTACCCTTAACACCTAGGGCTTTATATCTCTCAAATAATACGATATGCAAGAGCATGTTCAGCGTCATAGGAAATTATGGGGCCAGGTAAATTATTGACCAAGAAGTTGATAAAAACGATTGTCATCCTTATTGTTTAGAGTCATCGTTTCCTAGTTTCTATGGTCGATACAATATGTATTAGGAAATATTAGATTCTTTCTAAAACAGCTTTTATGGCATAATTAATTGAAAGTCAGATTCATTTATTGACTTCATTTGACCAGACTTCAACGTATCCGCCATGAAAAAACATCATTTTTATTAGAGATATGCATATCAATATGTCCTAAGGTGTATAACTGACTTTCAATTCGTTTTCAGGAAAGACAATAGGAGCAGAGAAAACACGGACCTTTAAAACATCAGAGGTGGGGTCAGGTACCATGGGGGAGTAAGCATCCCCTAACGACCGGTCATACCTACCGTGTGCACCTTGTCATGATTTAGAAATAACGGAAATTTCCGTCGTCAATTCAGTGTGTAAGTAATGGCCTTACAATAATGGTGACAACGTCAGTAACCATTTGACTTTATGATAAATTGCTTTTGCTGACAAGGTCATTGTATCGAATAAAAAAAAACTTGATATTCTTGTTTCATCAACTTGTTTGTCAATACTTTACCTCGTTTAAGAAATTGATCATTCGTAGAGCATGCTCTTGTGTATCGAATCAACTGTGAGATATAAACCCCGTGTGCAGGTGATGAAGGTAAATTGCTCCATAAGTAAGGGAAGTTTACGTTTGAGAAGTTATTCATCACATTTATCATACAACTTGGTTATTAGATTACCATTAATGTTTTTGCAAGTAAAATATTCGGATATGAAATATATGTGTCAGAGTCTGTAGTGTCTTTTATTTCAAGCTCAACGGGATATATCGTATCGACGTAGAATGGAAATAATCATTGTAAATTGACAATACGTTGTTATATACATGTATCTAAATGTCGAGTTATAGGCAACAGTAAGTATATTTTTCTTTTCATTACAATATTCTTTACAAGTTCTGCTTCATATGAATACAGAAAGAGGTTTGCTAATAATTTGGCACAATTGGTACCCATTGGATTTCCAACAGATTGTTGGAGGACCTGGTCTCCAAGACCCACATAGATATTGTCAATCAGAGATTAGAGTATTTGTGTGTTTAATCAGATTGTTTTTTTGACATAATATATATAAAGAATATGAAATAATTCTCCCTTTCTCATTAACTACTAATTAAATTAGGAGGGGAGAGGAGTACCGGAGAGTTTATTGTGAATTTCATTGAATAATGCTTCGAAACAAACACTTGCTGATTTCTATATTCATAAGAATTAATTTTAATATAGCAGTACTGGTGTCATTGTGTTTGCGAAAGTAATTACAAAATCATATCATACACAGAAGCAAAATTCTTTAAAACTCAAGCCTGGATTGTGAAAAACCTAACATGAAAAAATACCCAAAGAAAACAGAATATGAAACAAATATTTGAATGGGTATAACAGGAAAAAAGCGTTCAAGAAATATTTTTTCGATTTATGCACTGTGATGGATTAGTTGAAAAGGAAGCATTTTTCATGAAGGACTAAAATTTTATTTTAAAAAAATGATTTTTTCATGATATGTCTTTTCTGTCTCACATATGAATGGACGTAATTATGTCATCATTTTTGTCTCAATAATGCCTTGCTCTGTGGCTGGTACTGAAACACGTTACATCTATGACCATCCTACCTAGTAAAGTGAGAAGTGATTGTGAGGATCGACCCTAATTTTTTCCGTCACAGAAGAAAACCATGTGACCATCAGGGGGAAGAATCATTCTTAGTCATATGTATTAAACATTTTAAAAGGAAAGCCATTGATTTCTATCCTTTCACGTCATGTGACAATTTGCGGGGCGGAACCTTTTTAACAAAGTCATGTGACAATTTGAAGGGCGGGACCCTAATTTCATTATAAATAAATACTTGCCCTGAATAGGCAATTTAACTAAATTCCATACTTCTAAACAACTGTAGTGAAATGCATTGTTTCATCCTCATCTGTATGGTTGGTATCTTTTAATGTATTTTGAATTATTGGTTAATAGGGAAAAATGTTTGTTAATTTTTTCATTGAAAGCAAGACTGTGTATATAATAAAAAAAACTATATCAGAACTCTTTAAATTAATGTATGTTTTTTGATATGTATTTTAGCTCCTGTGTGCCGATGTCTTTTTGTACATGCCTATAGATGCGTATCCAAGGCTGAATTTGCGAGGTAAAATTTGATTTTAAAAAAAACCTACTGTTCAAAAAACAATTACAAAATAAAAAAAAATAAGTACCTATAGAAATTTATGTTATCAATACAAATATAAATCTTTATGATATATTGCCGATATCTAAAACAAATGTTATTTACTAGTGTTCCTAAAGGTAGGAGAACACATTTTCTGTCTGTTTGTTTGTGGGTTTTCTTGTTGATTAGGTTCATTCAGTCACAATATTAAACAGTTGTATAATTTAATTTAGATTTCAACAAAAGTGGAGTAAAACGATCACATAAAGGGAAGGAAGGAAGGTTGCTATGTAAGTTGTTAAATTTGCGAAAAACCGAAATAGAAAGACCCTTTTCTATGTCTATCCGACTTCTTTCATGTTAACATAATTGGCAATCAAGTTTCATACAGGCTTGTTGATCGGTTTGCAATTTAAAAGAATACTAAATGACAAACAAAACGCATGAGTATGTTGATGTGGTTCACCCAGTCAAGTTTTTGTTATAATAAACACTTTATCCATCAGTTATTATTTTTAGAAGTTCTTTTTTGTAAAAAAAAAAAAAAATTAGATTTTGGAGGAAAAGAAGATAAAAGATCGCATGGAGATCGGATTGGACGTTTAAGGACAGATGGTACAAACAAAAAAAGGATGCCTGGATTGGTATATATCTTTTTACCTAATTTCCTTGCAAATGATGAAGATTATAATTTTCTAGAGTATAAAGAAATTTAAAATGTGATGTCCAGAACTACCCTTCTGAAATCATCCTTATTATTCTATACAAATATTTTTCACTTCAAAATCCATTTTTCTGAAACGTTGAATAAAATATTAAAAACAATGTGGTAAAACTTATTCATTTTATTCATTAAAACATAACTTAAGTCGTTATTTTAAAAAAAATTTGAAAAAAGTTTGTTTGTATCATCTGTCCTTAAGTAATTTGTTACATTTGCTAAAAAACAATCAGAAAGGTGAAATCATTTTCTACATCAATATTCGTAATGATGATATTGTCATTCAGACGTGTTGATTGGTTTTCAATAAAAAAAAACCTCACATAAACCACGTATATAGAGGTACTGCATTTTATTCCTCCAAAAATATAAGTTCTGTACAAGATGAAGGGTTTTTGTTGATGTATACTCATAAAAAGTAAGCGTAACTTATTGTGTTCATTTTTTCCTAAATTTCACCTTGATCTTTTTTTTGATCTCATTCTTTTATAATAATTATTAAGATTTTATCACACGTTAGGTCTATAATTTATTTTAGATAAAAGGAACTCATTTTTATTCCATTCTTTGAGGAGATCAATTATGAATGCCCCTGGTATTTAATGTGATTTCTAAATTAAATCTAGTTGAACAGAAAAACTCCCACAAACATTGCAAATTATACAATGTGCATATACATAACAGAATATTTTTAAAACGATGTACATGTGTAGATGGTTATAATAAATGTACAGATTTAAAGTTAAATTGTGTCTCATAACTGAGATGCTACATATGGATTTCAATTGAGAACGTCATTCCAACGTTATCTTTTAAGGCAGTGATGTAAATACAGACGTTGTATTTAATATCATTAGCTACACTTTTCGATAAAACATCACATAACTGCAACTGCAACGCTTCCTTTGTGATGCAGAAATAAAAAAAAAACTTTTTTCAAATAAAAAAAAGTAAAATTGAAATTTAAAAATCTAAAATCATTGTAAAAATACACTGATTTACTACGAATTATGGCTGAAATATAGCAGCAGGAAACAAGAAATCAATCCATCTATCAATCCACGATATATCATAGCAAAACGTTTGACACTATACTGCATGTTCAATCTTTCTTAGAACATAAGTAAAGAATATTTCAATCAGCTTTTTTCCCTTGTACTAAAATCTGCTTATAATAAATTTACAATTTCCCAACAGACTATTCATATTTCTGTAAAAATATAAAAACATCTAGTCTGTTATGTTGTTGTACAGGATTTTGATCTATTATGTCGGTCAAAGGTTGATTTATCCCTTTTTTTTTTTATAGGTGATAAACACTGGATGCAATCTTATTGATAAAGAATCGTGTCGGAGGTAAGTTAGTCACATAAACACAAAGATATCTGGTGATAGAAAAGATTCAAACTAAACTTTCTTGCAAGGTTCTTAAAAGAACAATATGATAGTTGATCACACCAGCTTTCAATAAATGTAGTGCTAGCCTTTTTAACGAAACATTTTAATTTAAATCCTACAACTTTCTGTAGCCTTGTTATTTGGTAACCAGTTTTTTTAATGTATTTTGATTTATTTTTGAATTAAACCAAACAAAAAATAACATACAAACAAATGATTAACAATTGAATACAAAGTTATGAGCAATGAAAACATAACAATCTAAATGAGAATAAGAGAAACGGAAGAAAAGAGTTAACAAAACACTTTGTGGTTTTGTTTTAATTTAAATTAACAAACTGTTAGCTGTTTTTTTCCAGATAAATTGCAGGCGGCCATTTCCAGTGAAGCTGATAATGGATTCTTCTTTAATAGATATGTAACTGCTTGTAAATAAATTTGCAAACTAACATGTTGCTGATGATAATTAATGAATCCGTGTATATATTTATATACATAAAAAGGGTGAATATCTATCTATCAATCCATAATATCATAGCAAATGCTTATACTGTATGTTTTGTCTTTCTTAGAACATAAGTAAAGAATATTTCAATCAGCTTTTTTTAACCTTGCACTAAACATTGCTAAAATATGCTAATAATAAAGTTACAATTTCCTAACAGACTATTCATATTTCTGTAAAAATATAAGAACATCTAGTCTGTTATGTTGTTGAACAGGATTTTGATCTATTATATCGGCATAAAGGTTGATTTATCCCTTTTCTTTTTCTATAGGTGATAAACACTGGATGCAATCTTATTGATAAAGAATCGTGTTGGAGGTAAGTTGGTCACATTAACGCAAAGATATCAGGTGATACAATTCCTTGACTGACAATTTTTAAGGAAAAAAATTGCATAAAATACCTTAAATATCCACATTTTATTATATGCGACATATGATTATGGAATAAATTTCAGAAACAAATAATTTGATTAGAAATAGAAAATGTTGAAAAGTTGTGATGAAATTTAAATGTTGGAGGAAAAGAAGATAAAAGATCGCATGGAGATCGGATTGGACATTTAAGGACAGTTGGTACAGACAAAAAAAGGATGCCTGGATTGGTATATATCTTTTTACCCAATTTCCTTGCAAATGATGAAGATTATAATTTTCTAGAATATAAAGAAATTTTAAACCTTCTGTGATGTTCAAAACTACCCTTCTGAAATCATCCTTATTATTCTATACAAATATTTTTCACTTCAAAATCCATTTTTCTGAAACGTTGCATATAAAATTAAAAACTATGCGGTAAAACTTATTCATTTTATTCATTAAACATAACTTTAAAAGTCGTTATTTTAAAAATTTTTGAAAAAAGTTTGTTTGTATCATCTGTCCTTAAGTTATTTGCTACATTTGCTAAAAAAAAAATAAGAAAGGTGAAATCATTTTCTACATCAATCTCATTTCATTCGTAATGATGACACTGTCATTCGGACGTGTTGATTGGTTTTCAATAAAAAAAAAACCTCACATAAACCACGTATATATAGGAACTGTATTCCTCCAAAAATATAAGTTCTGTACAAGATGAAGGGTTTTTGTTGATGTATACTCATAAAAAGTAAGCGTAACTTAATGTGTTCATTTTCCCCCTAAATTTCACCTTGATCTTTTTTAATCTCAGTGTTTTATAATAATTATTAAGCTTTTATCACACGTTAGGTCTATAATTTATTTTAGAATTTGTTACATTTGCTAAAAAAAACAATCAGAAAGGTGAAATCATTTTCTACATCTATCTGACTTCCTTCGTAATGATGACACTGTCATTCGGACGTGTTGATTGGTTTACAATAAAAAAACTCACATAAACCACGTATATATAGGAACTGCATTTTATTACTCCAAAAATATAAGTTCTGTACAAGATGAAGGGTTTTTGTTGATGTATACTCATAAAAAGTAAGCGTAACTTATTGTGTTCATTTTTTCCTAAATTTCACCTTGATTTTTTTTAATCTCAGTGTTTTATAATAATTATTAAGATTTTATCACACGTTAGGTCTATAATTTATTTTAGATAAAAGGAACTCATTTTTATTCCATTCTTTGAGGAGATCAATTATTATGAATGCCCCTGGTATTTAATGTGATTTCTAAATCAAATCTAGTTGAACAGAAAAACTCCCACAAACATTGCAAATTATACAATGTGAATATACATAACAGAATATTTTTAAAACGATGTAGATAGTTATAATAAATGTATGAATTTAAAGTTAAATTGTGTCTCATAACTGAGATGCTACATATGGATTTCAATTGAGAACGTCATGCCAACGTTATCTTTTAAGGCAGTGATGTAAATACAGACGTTGTATTTAATATCATTAGCTTCACTTTTCGAAAACATCAAATAACTGCAACTGCAACGCTTCCTTTGTGATGCAGAAATAAAAAAAAAAATTTCAAATAAAAAAAAAGGAAAAATGAAATTTAAAAATCTAAAATCATTGTAAAAATACACTGATTTACTACGAAGTATGGCTGAAATATTGCGGCAGGAAACAATAAATCAATCCATCTATCAATCAACGATATATCATGGCAAAACGTTTGACACTATACTGCATCTTTAATCTTTCTTAGAACATAAGTAATGAAAATTTCAATCAGCTTTTTTCCCTTGTACTAAAATATGCTAATAATAAATTTACAATTTCCCAACAGACTATTCATATTTCTGTAAAAATATAAGAACATCTAGTCTTTGTTTGTTGAACAGGATTTTGATCTATTATGTCGGTAAAAGGTTGATTTATCCCTTTTTTTATAGGTGATAAGCACTGGATGCAATCTTATTGATAAAGAATCGTGTCGGAGGTAAGTTAGTCACATAAACACAAAGATATCTGGTGATAGAAAAGATTCAAACTAAACTCTCTTGCAAGGTTCTTAAAAGAACAATATGATAGTTGATCACACCAGCTTTCAATAAATGTAGTGCGAGCCTTTTTAACGAAACATTCTAATTTAAATCCTACAACTTTCTGTAGCCTTGTTATTTGGTAACCAGTTTTTTAAATGTATTTTGATTTATTTTTGAATTAAACCAAACAAAAAGTAACATACAAACAAATGATTAACAATTGAAAACAAAGTTATGAGCAATGAAAACACTACAATCTAAATGAGAATAAGAGAAACGGTAGAAAAGAGTTAACAAAACACTTTGTGGTTTTGTTTTAATTTAAATTAACAAACTGTTAGCTGTTTTTTTTTCAGATAAATTGCAGGCGGCCATTTCCAGTGATGCTGATACTGGATTCTTCTTTAATAGATATGTAACTGCCTGTAAATAAATTTGCAAACTAACATGTTGCTGATGATAATTAATGAATCTGTGTATATATTTATATACATAAAAAGGGTGAATATCTATATATCAATCCATAATATCATAGCAAATGCTTATACTGCATGTTTAGTCTTTCTTAGAACATAAGTAAAGAATATTTCAATCAGCTTTTTTTAACCTTGCACTAAAATATGCTAATAATAAAGTTACAATTTCCTAACAGACTATTCATATTTCTGTAAAAATATAAGAACATCTAGTCTGTTATGTTGTTGAACAGGATTTTGATCTATTATATCGGCATTAAGGTTGATTTATCCCTTTTCTTTTTCTATAGGTGATAAACACTGGATGCAATCTTATTGATAAAGAATCGTGTCGGAGGTAAGTTGGTCACATAAACACAAAGATATCAGGTGATACAATTCCTTGACTGACAATTTTTAAGGAAAAAAATTGCATAAAATACCTTAAATATCCACATTTTATTATATGCGACATATGATTATGGAATAAATTTCAGAAACAAATAATTTGATTAGAAATAGAAAATGTTGAAAAGTTGTGATGAAATTTAAATGTTGGAGGAAAAGAAGATAAAAGATCGCATGGAGATCGGATTGGACATTTAAGGACAGTTGGTACAGACAAAAAAAGGATGCCTGGATTGGTATATATCTTTTTACCCAATTTCCTTGCAAATGATGAAGATTATAATTTTCTAGAATATAAAGAAATTTTAAACCTTCTGTGATGTTCAAAACTACCCTTCTGAAATCATCCTTATTATTCTATACAAATATTTTTCACTTCAAAATCCATTTTTCTGAAACGTTGAATAAAAAATTAAAAACTATGCGGTAAAACTTATTCATTTTATTCATTAAACATAACTTTAAAAGTCGTTATTTTAAAAAATTTTTGAAAAAAGTTTGTTTGTATCATCTGTCCTTAAGTAATTTGATACATTTGCTAAAAAAAACAATAAGAAAGGTGAAATCATTTTCTACATCAATCTAAATTCATTCGTAATGATGACACTGTCATTCGGACGTGTTGATTGGTTTACAATAAAAAAAAAACCTCACATAAACCACGTATATATAGGAACTGCATTTTATTACTCCAAAAATATAAGTTCTGTACAAGATGAAGGGTTTTTGTTGATGTATACTCATAAAAAGTAAGCGTAACTTAATGTGTTCATTTTAACCCTAAATTTCACCTTGATATTTTTTAATCTCAGTGTTTTATAATAATTATTAAGATTTTATCACACGTTAGGTCTATAATTTATTTTAGATAAAAGGAACTCATTTTTATTCCATTCTTTGAGGAGATCAATTATTATGAATGCCCCTGGTATTTAATGTGATTTCTAAATTAAATCTAGTTGAACAGAAAAACTCCCACAAACATTGCAAATTATACAATGTGAATATACATAACAGAATATTTTTTAAACGATGTAGATAGTTATAATAAATGTATGAATTTAAAGTTAAATTGTGTCTCATAACTGAGATGCTACATATGGATTTCAATTGAGAACGTCATTCCAACGTTATCTTTTAAGGCAGTGATGTAAATACAGACGTTGTATTTAATATCATTAGCTACACTTTTCGAAAACATCAAATAACTGCAACTGCAACGCTTCCTTTCTGATGCAGAATTCAAAAATCTTTTTCATATAAAAAAATAGTAAAAATTGAAATTCAACAATCTAAAATCATTGTAAAAATACACTGATTTACTACGAATTATGGCTGAAATATTGCAGCAGGATACAATAAATCAATCCATCTATCAATCCACGATATATCATAGCAAAACGTTTGACACTATACTGCATCTTTAATCTTTCTTAGAACATAAGTAATGAAAATTTCAATCAGCTTTTTTTTTCCTTGTACTAAAATATGCTTATAATAAATTTACAATTTCCCAACAGACTATTCATATTTCTGTAAAAATATAAAAACATCTAGTCTGTTATGTTGTAGAACAGGATTTTGATCCATTATGTCGGTATTAAGGTTGATTTATCCCGTTTCTTTTTTTTTTATAGGTGATAAACACTGGATGCAATCTTATTGATAAAGAATCATATTGGAGGTAGGTTAGTCACATAAACACAAAGATATCTGTTGATGGAAAAGATTTAAACTAAACTTTCTTGCAAGGTTCTTAAAAGAACAATATGATAGTTGATCACACCAGCTTTCAATAAATGCAGTGCTAGCCTTTTTAACGAAACATTTTAATTTAAATTCTACAACTTTCTGTAGCCTTGTTATTTGGTAACCAGTTTTTTTTAAAATGTATTTTGATTTATTTTTTAATTAAACCAAACAAAAAGTAACATACAAACAAATGATTAACAACTGAATACAAAGTTATGAGCAATGAAAACATAACAATCTAAATGAAAATAAGAAAAACGGTAGAAAGAAGTTAACAAAACACTTTGTGTTTTTTTTTAATTTAAATTAACAAACTGTTAGCTGTATTTTTTCTTCCAGATAAATTGCAGGCGGCCATTTCCAGTGATGCTGATAATGGATTCTTCTTTAATAGATATGTAACTGCCTGTAAATAAATTTGCAAACTAACATGTTGCTGATGACAATTAATGAATACATGTATATATTTATATACATGAAAAGAGTGAATATCTATCTATCAATCCATAATATCATAGCAAAAACTTTGACCATATACTGCATGTTTAGTCTTTCTTAGAACATAAGTAAAGAATATTTCAATCGTCTTTTTTTTTACTTTGCACTAAAATATGCTAATAATAAAGTTACAATTTCCTAACAGACTATCATATTTCTGTAAAAATATAAGAACATCTAGTCTGTTATGTTGTCGAACAGGATTTTGATCTATTATGTTGGTATTAGTTGATTTATCCCTTTTCTTTTTTTTTTATAGGTGGTAAACACTGGATGCAATTTAATTGATAAAGAAATGTGTCGGAGGTAAGTTAGTCACATAAACACAAAGATATCTGGTGATAGAAAAGATTTAAACTAAACTTTCTTGCAAGGTTCTTAAAAGAACAATTTTATAGTTGATCACATCAGCATTCAGTAAATGCAGGGCTAGTCTTTTTTTATGAAAGATTTTAATATAATTCCTACAACTTGCTGTAGCCTTGTTATTGGGTAAAGAGTATTTTTAATGTATATTGATTTATTTTTGAATTAAACCAAATAAAATATAACATAAATTCAAATGATAAACAATTGAATGCAAAGTTATGAGCATTGAAAACATAACCAACAATCTACATGAGAATAAGAAAAAATCGTAGAAAGAAGTTGAAAAACACTTGGTTTTTTATTATATTAACAAACTGTTAGCGGTTTCTTTTTCTTCCAGATAAATTGCAGGCGGCCATTTCCAGTGATGCTGATAATGGATTTTTCTTTAATCGATATGTAACTGCTTGTAAATAAATTTGCAAACTAACTTGTTGATGATAATTAATGAATACGTGTATATATTTATATACATGACATGGTGAATATATACTATATTGACTCAAGAAGTGAACTCAATTTAGTACAAGCATCAACAGCGGTGGATAGTAGCTAATACCTGTCTATTCTTTATAGTGGATGGAGTGTGAAAATAATGAACAGTATATAAACTCAGAAATCAATTAGAAAAAATATGCACTAATCTAGAGCAAAACAAACACAAAACTCCAAAAACACCAGATGTGTGATGAAATGCCATGGGGGAGTAAAAATCCCTTGTCGACGGGTCACACCAGCAGTACACTGTATGTCATGAACGGAAAATGGGAATATTCCTTGGCAATTTTGCAAGAAAATAGCATCCTATCAATTTTGTATAATAAATATCTTTCAAAATTACGTTCAAGAAAAGTTTACACTTTATCCTGTATTCCTTACAAAAAAAACAAAGAAAAAGCCCGTAAAAAATTATTTTTACAAAAATTCCCCAAGTAACATAATAAGGTATTCTCCTGTTCCTTTAACAATGTACTCGGTCCCGATCGTTATGGGGATGAAAAAAATGTTTATATTTTTATTTCGACCTAACTGTCGGTTCACGTTGTCTCTAAAGAAATAGGTCCGTCATGTATAACAAGGCGGTCCTGTAAAATTAAAAAATTAAACGCACGATAGCATTTTTTGGACTGTGTCAATTTTGTATTAAGGTTTATCAATTGTGTGAAATTGGAAACATTTTTCTGCAAGTAACGTGTCCTTTTGTTAATATAACGTTCAAAACCGGTCTTGTATTCCGGAATCCTCCTATTTTGGACGTTTTCCTTATTTTGATATTAGTCGCATCCGAGAATGTATGCGAAACTTCGCAGAAAGAACAAGTATACTTCATTTTATAATATGAAAGAGAAAAAAATGGCCGTACAAAAGTGACCACGTCCGTTTTTACACAAATTGAAGTTGAAAATACTTCGTTTGAGATACAATTGACTTTTCCTCCACAATGAAATCATTACCTTTTTAGAATTTATTTTTTAAGTCTGAATTGAATATTTTATTATCTAAGCTATATATTTTTATAGAAGTTTATTTTTCAAATCTATACTCGAATGTTATGAAAACCATATCGCATTTTCTCGGTGAAATTTATCAAGGGGCATTACATGTAAATTAATGATGCAATACATGTAAAACATGACGTCACAATGAGCCAGCATATATTGAACATCATACTTTAAATAAATTCAGTCTTCCATATTATTTAATAATTACTGTGATCATTAATGTGATAAATTTTCAATCAATATGTACAGTAAAAAACGGTAATAACGACACACGTTTGGATGATTCAGGGGATTAATTTACTCGTACATTCATCAATGTACTTGTAATCAAAACACGCTTCTACCTCATAGTGGACCTGGCATTGACTTTACTGTTCAAGAAAAGATTTTTTTTAACGTTTTATCGAAAAATATCATGCAGCTTTCTGAGGTTTGATTTATGCTATACATTTATCATGCTGATCTAAATGTTTACATCAGTGCTTTCAAGACAAGTTTAAATAAAACATGTAATTGAAAGGCGGATCCAGGGCCGGTGCGTCAGGCGTCCCCCAATTCCCGTTCGTTTGATTTTTTTTTCTAATTTGTATTTTGTAAAACAAGCATTTAACTTTGGTTTTGTCCAGTTTTGTATATACATATAAACTGAAACAAAATTACATCTACGATCTTTGTTTATTTTTTGTCACTATCGTTAAAAAAAAAAACATATCGATCTACATGTATGGTACGAGATACTCCCAACTATTATTTTACCACCATGCCTGTATATTCTAAAATTAAGAGAAAACACATATTACTTGTAGGTATTCGGGATCCCAACGAGACTTTGCCTTCAACTTCCGAGGGGCTTCATGCAACGCAGCCCCTGACAAGCCTTTAAACCAACCCTCCCCCGTTATTGAATTCCTGGATCCGTAACTTTATATAACAAGGAATTTTTGTTCATGAAAATAATATTATTTTTACAAAGTCTGTTAGGGCCCCAGTTGTGAGCGTTTTAGGCAATTTCTACGGAATTTTAAATGAAACATGATACAATCAACCTTTCATCTTTGTCTGAATAAAGATTAACTTTTCCCAGATGCAATTTATATTTTTTCATTTATACAGTCAAGTGAAGGCAATTCTAACATGTATATTACATGAATCCTTTATTTAAGAAATAATAATGCGCATAATCAAGCATTTCTTTTGTGTGACGTTATAGTAAACATTTTTCTTATGAATTAGGCCCCGGTTCCTTACTACAACATTAACTGTGCCGCGTTTCGTGTAGAAATTCTAAATTTAGTGTTTTCCTCTCATCAAACTTTCTCAAGATTTGTTAATACATGTATCATAGTTATCTCAATACCACCCCTGTTCAAAAGAATTGCTTCATTCTGAAATGCATCAAGCTATTCAGTTAAAGACAAAAATACGCTTTTCGGTGTCAGTTTTCCTACGAAGGTACTTGCAAAGAGTTTTTTTTTAAATTGTGATTTCAGCAAATACAGAAAAATTATTACAATTAATAAGAATTGTGTATATTTGAATGTGAATTTGTTGCTTGAAAATCGGAATATTCTGTTATTAGTAAAAATGTAGGTAAAAAGAAGAAAATACAAAATTTATATTTCAGATATCATACGTATGAAAATATTTTTTTTTATAAATTAGTTTAATGACTTTTACTTAGTTATATAAAAATGTACCCTTGTCGACCGTAAATACCTCTGTGGGTCAAAGTAATAAATGTTTTATCATGATCCTTTATTAGAGTCTATGATTTCTGTTGGCTTGAAGTTTAGAGACACCATATCCTACCACCTTGTCCTCTGCTCACAAACAAAATAATTTAATCTGCCATTAAGCCTAGTGTAAGATTATTATAGTTTAATCAATATATTGTTTTCAGTCAGTTGTAATGAATTGTGCAAAATATATTTGAAAATAGTTTCAAATACATATATAGATATATAAAAATGAAATAAAATCCATTTTATAAGTTTCATGAGAAACATCTGTCACAATCTCAAAATCATGAAATCTAATTATACAATTTATAGTTATATTTTATACTAAAACCTTTATGAAACTTTAGAAAATTTCAATAAACGAATTTGAAATATTATCCAAGTATAGACTGTCTTCAGGGTAATTATACCCAACACAACAAGGTGCAGGAGGTAACTTGTTTTGACCCGTCCCTAAGTCAGTCAGTCAGTGTGTCAGTTGGTGTGTACGTTGGATTGGCAGTCAGTGTGTCAGTCAGTCTGTTTGTAAGTTGGTGTTTCAGTCAGTGTGTCAGTCCACCAGTCCTGTTTTTGTCAGCTAAACTCCATATTACAGCTGCGCTGAATTTCATAAAACTTTACAGATACTTAGGACACAATGTGTAGGTATGCATATTCCCAAGAAATTCCGATTTTATTACTGTTCCGGGAATTTTGACACTTTTAATGATCAACGTAGATTTTAAGCTATATCTTGAATATAGAAATAAATAATTTGCAAGCTCAACTTCTCATAAACCGCTACACAGAATTTGGTCAAACTTTGCAGATATTTAAGGCACAACGTGTAGATGTGCATATTTCCAGGAAATACTATTTCCTTTTTTTTTAGGGGATTTCAGCACTTTGAGGTTTGGGTAGCACGAGATATGTGATTTGGCTAACTTTTTCTTTGAATTGAATTTATTCAACCATGCATACATTATGATGAATTAACATTCCTGTTCTTTGTGTCCTGTGAAATGCTTCTTCAATGAAACATAGCTTGGATGATTTATGTCTATTGATCGGTCGTCATTAAAATTTCTTGTTAAAATAACCCTGATTCTAACTAAAAATACTCTGATTGATTGATTGTATATTGTTTAAAGTGCCTCTCGAGAATTTTTCACTCTTCTGGAGACGCCACCACTTGCCGGTTGAGAGCTGCAATTTTCGTTCTATACTCGGCAACCAGGGCCATTGAACAGGGAGGGATCTTTTTGGTGACAGCACCTTCTGCGACACGGGACCTCGGTTTATACGGTCTGATCCGAAGGACAGGTCTCCATATCCCACAGTGGGAATCGAATCCACGACGTTAAGATCAACTCCTTACTTTGAGACTCTTGAGCAGACGCTCTAACCACTGTGCCACGCGGGCGACTGAAGTTTACATCGAAATAATCCAGTTTTCCTAATTGACAACATTTTTTCTCCTGTAAAGACCAGGTCTTAAAATCATTAAAACACTTTATCTGATGGTTTTTACTTTTCACTCGTAAACTTCCCTTACCCTTAACACCTAGGGCTTCATATCTCTCAAATGATACGATATGCAAAAGCATGTTCAACGTAATAAGAATTTATGGGGCGAAATAAAGCATTGACCAAGAAGTTGTTAAAAAAGAGTGTCATCCTTATTGTTTAGAGTCATCGTTTTTTAGGTTCTATAATCGATACAATGACCTTGTCAGAAAATAAAATATGTCTTGGACTCAGGTGTCGAATAGTTTTTTTTCGCATAATTTTTATGTCATTATTTACACACTGAAATGTCAAAGGATTCTCCCGTTATTTCCCCATTAAACAAGGAGAACACGGCTTGAGTGACCGGTCGGCACGGAATGCCCCCTCCTCCATGGCAACTGATCCCACTTCTTATGTTTTAGGTCAGTATTTGCTCCATTTTTGACCTTGATTACTGTTCGTTGTCTCCATAGATTTCATTAAGTAACTTTAAACACTTTCCTGAAAACGAATTGAAAGTCAGTTCTACATCTTACGACACATTAATATATATCTCTAATAAAGATGATGTACTTTCATGGCGGATACATTGAAGTCTGGTCAAATGAAGTCAATAAATGAATCAAACTTTCAATGAATTATGCCATATACGTTGTTTTAGAAAGAATCTAATTTATTCTAATACAGGAAATAAATAACAAGTCACTGTAATGTATGGAAATAACGAAGAGCATTCAAGCTCAGAAGTCCATTGAACAATACAAAAATAGGAGAAGAGCAAACACGGACCTTTAAAACATCAGAGGTGGGGTCAGCTACCATGGGGGAGTAAACATCCCCTGACGACCAGTCATACACGCTGTGTGCCCCTTGTCATGATTGGGAAATAACGTAAAATCCGTCGTCAATTCAGTGTGTAAATAATGGCCTTACAATAATGATGAAAACGTCGGTCAGCATTTGACGTTATGATAAATTGATTTTGCTGACAAGGTCATTGTATCGAATAAAAAAAACCTTTCGAAATGATGCCTTTAAACGATACTGCTGATATTCTTGTTTCATCAACTTGTTTGTCAATACTTTACCTCGTTTAAGAAATTGTTCATACATAGAGCATGCTCTTGAGTATCGAATCAACTGAGAGATATAAACCCCGTGTGCAGGTGATGAAGGTAAATTGCTCCATAAGTAAGGGAGGTTTACTTATGAGAAGTTATTCATCACATAAATCATAAAGCTTGGTTATTAGATTACCATCAATGTGTTTTGCAAGTAAAATATCCAGATATAAAACATATGTGTCAGAATCTCTAGTGTCTTTTATTTCAAGCTCAACGGGATACCGGTATATCGTATCGATTTAGAATAGAAATAATCATTGTAAATTGACAATACGTCGAGTCAACATATCTAAATGTCGAGTTATCGGCAAAAGTAAGTATATTTTTCTTTTCATGTACAATATTTTGTACAAGTTCTACTTCATATGAATACAGAAATAGGTTTGCTAATAATTTGGCACAATTGGAACCCATGGGAATTCCAACAGATTGTTGGATATCCTGGTCTCCAAACCCCATATAGATATTGTCAATCAGAAACTTAACATCTTTTAAATGTCAACTTCAGATTACTTGTGTGTTCAATCAGATTATGTATATACATGAAAAGGGTGAATATATACTATATTGACTCAAGAAATGAACTGAATTTAGTACATGTACATGCATCAACAGCGGTGGATAGTAGCCTATCCCTGTGTATTCTTTATAGTGGATGGAATATGAAAATAGGGAACAGTAAACAAACTCAAAAATCAACTGGAAAAAAATGCACTAATCTAGAGCAAAACAAACATAAATCTTCAAAAACATCAGATGTGTGGTGTGATGAAATGCCATGGAGGAGCAAACATCCCTTGTCGACGGGTCACACCAGCAGTACGCTCTATGTCATGAACGGGAAATGGGAAAATTCCTTGGCAATTAATCAAGAAAATAGCACCCTATCAATTTGTATGAAAAATATCTTTCAAAATTAAGTTCAATAATAGATTACACTTTATTTATCCTGCATTCCATACGAAACCCCCCCTCCCAAAAAAAATGCCCGTAAAAAGTTGTTTTTACAAAAATACCCTAAGTAACATTATCAAAGAGAAGGGTATATCCTATCCTTTTACAATGTACCCCGGCCCCGATTGTTTTAGGGTTGAAAAAACATGTATATATTTTTATTTCGACTTAACTGTCGGTTCAAGTTTTCTCTAAAGAACTGGGTTCGTTATGTATAACAAGGCGGTCCTTTAAAATTGACAAAATTAAATGCAAGATAACATTTTATGGACTGTGTCGATTTTGTGTTTAGGTTTTCCATTGTTTGAAATTGGTATCATTTTTCCTCAACTCACGCACAGTGTCCTTTTGTTTATATAGCGTTCAAAACCGGTTTAATATTCCGGAATCCTCCTATTTTGGACGTTTTCCTCCTCTTCAAATCTATATTTTGATATTAGTCGCATCCAAGTATGTATGCGAAACTTCGCAGAAAGAACAAGTATACATCAGTTTCTAATATGAAAGAGAAAAAAATGGCCGTATACAAAAGTGGCCACGTCCGTTTTTACACAAATTGAAGTTGAAAATACTTCGTTTTAGACTGATGTGACTTTTCCTCTACAATAAAATCATTACCTTTTTAGAAATTTATTGTTCAAGTCTGAATCTGAATGTTTTGTTATCTAATCTATATTTTTTATAGAAATTATTTTTTAAATTTGTACCCGAATGTTAGGAAAACCACATCGCCTTTTCTCGGTGAAATTTATCAAGGGGCATTACATGTTAATTAATGATGCAAAACATGGAAATCATGACGTCACAATGAGCCATCATATATTGAACATCATACTTCAAATAAATTCAGTCTTCCATATCAATAATAATTATTGTTATGATTAATGTGATAAATTTTCAATCAATATGTTCAGTGAAAAACGGTAATAACGACACGTTGGGATGATTCAGAAAATTAATGTACACGGACATTCATAAATGTACTTGTAATCAAAACGCCTCTTTCACAGTGGACATGGCATTGACTTCACTGTTCAAGAAAAGATTTTCTTTTTTCACGTTTAATCGAAAAATATCATGCAGCTTTTTTAGCTTTAATTTAGGTTATACATTTATCATGCTGATCTGAATGTTTACATCAGTGGTTACAAGTTTAAATAAAAGATGTAATTCAAAGGCGGATCCAAGGCCGGTGCGCTAGGCGTTCCCCCATTCCTTCGTTTGTTTTTTTTTTCCAATTTGTATTTTGTAAAACAAGCATTTAACTTCGGTTTTGTCCAGTTTTGTATATAAACTGAAAAAATATGACATCTTCGATCTTTGATTATTCTTTGTCACTATCGTTTAACAAAAACATGTCGATCTACATGTATGGAACGAGATATTCCCAACTATTATTTTACCACCATGCCAGTGTATTCTAAAATTAAAAGAAAAACATCTTATTTGTAGGTATTCGGGATCCCACCAACACTTTGCCCTCAACTTTCGAGGGGCTTTATGCAACGCAGCCCAAGACAAGCCTTCGAACCACCATTCTCCCGTTTTTAAATTCCTGGATATCCGTAACTTTAGTTTACAAGGAATTTTTGTTTATGAAAATAATATTATTTTTACAAAGTCTGTCAAGGCCTCAGTTGTGAGCGTTTTAGGCAATTTTTACGAAATTTTAAATGAAACATGATATAATCAACCTTTTATGTTTGTCTAAATAAAGATTAACTTTTCCCAGATGCAATTTACATTTTTTATTTATACAGTCAAGTGAAGGCAATTTTAACATTCATATTACATGAATCCCTTATTTAAGAAATAAAAATGCATTGGAAAAAGACACCCCGTTTCCCCTTTCACTGCATATAATTGATGTATTAATTCGATTAGAACTTTTTTTCAGAAACTTATTTAGACATTTTTAAGATATATAATTGCTTTGTAAAAATTATCTGTGTCAAAACAAATGTATCGAACAATATATTGTTAAGATTAAACAAATTTCAACGAAATTATACATAAGTAATACATTAAATATGTCATAGGATATAAATAGTATAAAGAAATGGATATTCATCAGGGCTGGTAGGGGGTGTCCAGTCCAATTTCACCTTAGTGATATTAAAATCATTAACTTATTAAATCTGGAAATTATTGAAACTTCCAAATTTGGGACGGGTTTGTTCGACACATACTTGCATTTTTACAAAGACGACTTTATCCATGATGCCTTAGTAAAGTAGAAATTTACTCCTGTATTAAAGTATTCGGAAATTCATTTTTCTTTATAATTTCAACATACAGTGAGGGGGTTGTCATTTTTTTTTAGGTATGATATTGATAAATAATACCTGATTGTGAATCTTTATTTTTCATTATAATTTTATTGATTATCATGTTCATGTATTATTTACTACTAATTTGTATCTTGACCAATTATAAAAGGAGAGGGTTTACATAGGCATTGCCTGTTGCCCAATCCTGATTGAATTATACTCAATAAAATATGTTTAAAGTAAAGTATAATTTCAAGATAAAACCATTTTTTGTATATATTTCCGTTTGATATACTGTGACAGCATACAATTCATGATGTTATACAGAACATTTGTTTATATTAACTTCAAATATGTGTCCCTTGATTCCACAGTATAAATCTTACCTTGCCTTAACTTGTTTGTATGATGCCAGTAGGGATGCAGACCTTTAGTCTATTTTGGATGTTGGATGTTGGATCTGACTTTCATTTTCTAGACAGGCCATCAGGTTTTTAGCAGGTTTCATTCTATGTTAATTTTAAGCCTTATTCTGACCATTCTTGCAAAAAAAACACATTTATTAATTCACATTACCAACGAAAACACATTTATTGATTCATATCACCATTGAAAACACATTTATGGATACTTATATATTGTGTGACGTCATAGTAAACATTTTCCTTACAAATTAAGCCCCGGTTCCTTACTATAACATTAACTTGCTGCATTTTGTGTAGAAATTCTAAATTTAGTGTTTTCCTCTCATAAAACTTTCTCAGGATTTGTTAATACATGTATCATAGTTATCTCAATACCACTCCCTGTACAAAAGAATTGCTTCATTCTGAAATGCATCAAGGTATTCAGTTCAAGACAAAAATAGGCTTTGGGGTGTCAGTTTTCCTACGAAGGTACTTGCAAATATTTTTTTTTAAATTGTGATTTCATCAAATGCAGAAAAATTATTACAATTAATAGTAATTGTGTACATTTGAATGTGAATTTGTTGCTTGAAAATCGGAATATTCTGTTATGAGTAAAAATGTGGGTAAAAGGAAGAAAATACAAAATTTAATAATTTTTAGATATCAAAGTAATTTAATCTGCCATCAAGCCTTGTGTTACATTTTTATAGTTTAATCAATAAATTGTTTTCAGCCAGTTGTAATAAATTGTGCACAATATATTTGAAAATAATTTCAAATACATATATAGATATATTAAAATGAAATAAAATCCATTTTATAAGTTTCATGTGAGACATCTGTCACAATCTCAAAATCATGAAATCTATTTATACAATTTATAGTTATATTTTATACTAAAACCTTTATGAAGCTTTAAAAAATTTCAATAACCGAATTTAAAATATTATCCAAGTATACGACTTATCTTCAGGGTAATTATACCCCACACAACAAGGTGCAGGAGGTATAATGTTTTGACAAGTTCCTAAGTCAGTCAGTGTGTTAGTCAGTCAATCAGTCAGTGTGTCAGTTGGTGTGTACGTTGGTGTGACAGTCAGTGTGTCAGTCAGTCTGTGTGTAAGTTGGTGTTTCAGTCAGTGTGTCAGTCCACCAGTCCTGTTTTTGTCAGCTAAACTCCATATAACAGCTGCACTGAATTTCATAAAACTTTACAGATACTTAGGACACAATGTGTAGGTATGCATATCCCCAAGAAATTCCGATTTTATCACTGTTCTGGGAATTTGGATACTTTTCATTATCAACTTAGATTTTAAGCTATATCTTGAATATAGAAATTAACAATTTTCAAGCTTAACTTCTCATAAACCGCGACACAGAATTTGGTCAAACTTTGCAGATATTTAAGGTACAACGTATAGATGTGCATATTTCCAGGAAATTCCATTTCCTTTATTTTTTTCAGGGGATTTCAGCACCTCAAAGTTTGAGTAGCACGAGACATGTGATTTAGCTAACTTTTTCTTTGAATTGAATTTATTCAGCCATGCATACATTATGATGAATTAACATTCCTGTTCTTTGTGTCCTCTGAAATGCTTCTTCAATAAAATGTAGCTTGGATAATTTATATCTTGTGATCGGTCGTCATCAAAATTTCTTGTTAAAATAACCCTGATTCTAACTAAAAATACTCTGATTGATTGATTGTAAATTGTTTAAAGTGCCTCTCGAGAATTTTTCACTCTTCTGGAGACGCCACCACTTGCCGGTTGAGAGCTGCAATTTTCGTTCTATACTCGGCAACCAGGGCCATTGAACAGGGAGGGATCTTTTTGGTGACAGCACCTTCTGCGACACGGGACCTCGGTTTATACGGTCTGATCCGAAGGATAGGTCTCCATATCCCACAGTGGGAATCGAATCCGCGACGTAAGGATCAACTCCTTACTTTACGACTCTTGAGCAGACGCTCTAACCACTGTGCCACGCGGTCGACTGAAGTTTACATCGATATAATCCAGTTTTCCTAATTGACAATATTTTTTTTCCTGTAAAGACCAGGTCTTAAAATTATTAAAACACTTTATCTGATGGTTTTTACTTTTCATTCGTAAACTTCCCTTACCCTTAACATTTAGTGCTTCATATCTCTCAAATGATACGACATGCAAGAGCATTTTCAGCGTAATAAGAATTTTTGGGGCGAGGTAAATTATTGACAAAAAAATTGATAAAAAAGAGTGTCATCCTTAAGGAGGCTCATTACACCACTTTTTGATGAAGTACTACACAAAAAATAAGCATCCATTGCTTCGTTCGTTTTCCTCTGGGGGCGATTTGTCCAGGTACCTTTTCAATATGACCCTGACCTTTAAAACGCTTTAAAAATAGTTCTTGTGAACAGTGAATAGACAAAGGACAAACTCACAAAGTAACGGATTCATTATGCATAAACTAAGAAGGATTGCTTTTAAGCAGAAACAAAAGAAAACAGCAGCCATATATTCGCCAAACAAGTAATGTGAAATGTCATAGCGAAGCAGTGAGTTTTTCAATCAATGACATGTTTGTATGGAGGAAATTCCAGTTAAAATCTACAAACTTGTTGAAATAAAAAAAGTGATTTACTTGCACTATTCACTGTGCTGGTGTTGTTTTATATACTTGCTTTATTGATTTGAATATATACACTGGAAATTTAGAGCTTTGTTCTGAATTTTAGATGTAATGTTCACACGTTCCTTAGTGTTTTGAGTCTTGGGTAATTAGGAAAGATAACTCTTGAAAGTGGACCTTTTAAATCAAATATTTTTTAAATTGGAATTTTTATTTCGTTAAAACATTCTTCGTTCAATTTGTCTCATGCAATTCATTGGAGTACATTCCTTGTCTCTTTTGAGCTCATTTTCCTAATATATTACGCACAGATTAAAAAGGTAAAGACATTAATTGGTTTTGGGGAGAAAACTATTTTTTCTAATAAATAATTAAATGTCACAGGATTTTCCCGTTATTTCCCGATAAGACAAGGAGAACACGGCTTGAGTGAAAGGTCGGCAGGGAATGTCCCCTCCTCCATGGCAAATGATCCCCCTGCTAATCTTTTGGAGGTTAGTATTTGCTCCATTTTTGATTACTGTTCGTTATCTCCATAGATTTCATTAAATAACTTTAAGCACTTTAATAAGACAACAATGATCTTGTCTTTCCTGGAAACTAATTGAAAGTCAGTTCTACATCTTAGGACACATTAATATATATATCTCTAATAAAAATGATGTATTTTCATGGTGGATACATTGAAGTCTGGTCAAATGAAGTCAAAAAAATGAATCAAATTTTCAATGAATTATGCCATACACGCTGTTTTAGAAAGAATCTATTTTTTTCTAATACAGTAAAGAAATAACAAGTCACTGTAATGTATGGAAATAACAAAGAGTATTCAAGCTCAAAAGTCCATTGAACAATACAAAAATAGGAGAAGAGCAAACACGGACCTTTAAAACATCAGAGGTGGGATCAGGTACCTTGGTGGAGTAAGCATCCCTGACGACCAGTCATACCCGCCGTGTGCACCTTGTCATGATTGGGAAATAACGTAAAACCCGTCGTCAATTCAGTGTGTAAATAATGGTCTTACAATAATGATGAAAACGTCGGTCAGCATTTGACGTTATGATAAATTGATTTTGCTGACAAAGTCATTGTATCGAATAAAAAAAACTTACGAAGCGATACTGCTGATTTTCTTGTTTCATCAACTTGTTTGTCAATACTTTACCTCGTTTAAGAAATTGTTCATACATAGAGCATGCTCTTGAGTATCGAATCAACTGAGAGATATAAACCCCGTGTGCAGGTGATGAAGGTAAATTGCTCCATAAGTAAGGGAAGTTTACGTTGGAGAAGTTATTCATCACATAAATCATAAAGCTTGGTTATTAGATTACCATCAATGTGTTTTGCAAATAAAATGTCCAGATATGAAACATGTGTGTCAGAATCTGTAGTGTCTTTTATTTCAAGCTCAACGGGATATATCGTATCGACTTAGAATGGAAATAATCATTGTAAATTGACGATACGTCGAGTCAATATATCTAAATTTCGAGTTATAGGCAACAGTAAGCATATTTTTCTTTTCATGTACAATATTTTGTACAAGTTCTACTTCATATGAATACAGAAAGAAATTCGATAATAATTTGGCACAATTAGTACCCATGGGAATTCCAACAGATTGTTGGAGGACCTGGTCTCCAAAAACCCAAATAGATACTGTCAATCAGAAATTTAAGCATCTTTTGAATGTCAACTTCAGATTACTTGTGTGTTCAATCAGATTTTTTTTGACATAACATATGTAAAGAATATGAAATGATTCTCACTTTCTCATGTACTAGTGTTTAAATTAGGAGGGGAGGGGAGGGGAGGAAAGGAGAGTTTATTGTGAATTCCGTAGAATAATACTTTGAAACAATGAACAAACACTATCTAGGTTTCTATATTCACTAGTATGAATTTTAATATAGCAGGACTTGTGTCATTGTGTTTGCGAAAGTAATTGCAAAGTCATATAAGATTTCAGTTGATACAGAAGCAAAATTCTTAAACACTCAAACCTGGATTGTGAAAAACTTAACATGAAAAAATAACCAGACAAAAAAAGAATATGAAACAAATATATAAATGGGTATCAGAGGTAAAATAAAAACGTTTAAGAAATGTTTTTACGATATGTGCAACGTGATGGATTAGTTTAAAAGGGAGCATTTTTCATGAAGAACTAAACCCCTAATTGAAAAATGTTTTTTTAGATAACTATAGAGTAAACACGCTATGTCTTTTCCGTCTCACATAATCTTATGACTAAACGTAATATTGTGATCACTCTTGTCTTAATAATGCCTTGCTTTGTGGCTGGAACTGAAACACGTTACATCTATGATCATCCTACCTAGTAAAGTGAGAAGTGATTGTGAGGATCGACCCTTATTTTTCCGTCACAGAAGAAAACCATGTGACCATCAGGGGGAAGAATCATTCTCAGTCATATGCATTAAACATTTTACAGGGAAAACCATTAATTTTCATCCTACAACGTCATGTGACAATTTGCGGGGCGGAACCTTTTTAACATAGTCATGTGACAGTCTTAAGGGCGGGACCTTAATTTCATTATAAATAAATACTTGCCCTGAATAGGCAATTTAATTAAATTCCATACATCAAACAACTGTTGTGAGATGCATTGTGTCATCCTGTTCTGTATGGTTGGTACTATTTAATGTATTTTGAATTAGTGGCTGATAGGGAAAAATGTCTGTAAATTTCTTCATTGAAAGCAAGACTGTGTATATAATAAGACAAATATATCAAAACTCTTTATATTAATGTATGTTTTTGATATGTATTTTAGCTCCTGTGTGCCGATGTCTTTTTGTACATGCCTATAGATGCACATGCGAATTTACGAGGTAAAATTTGATTTAAATAAACCTACCGTTCAAAAATCAATTACAAAATTAAAAAAGATACCGATATAAATTCATGTTACCAATACAAATATAAATCTTTGTGATATATTGCCGATATCTAAAACAAATGTTATTTACTAGTGTTCCTAAAGGTAGGAAAACACCTTTTCAGTCTGTTTGTATGTGGGTTTTCATGTTGATAAGGTTCATTCAATCACTATATTAAAAAGTTGTATAATTTAATTTAAATTTTAACAAAAGTGGAGTAAAAGAATCACATAAAGGGAAGGAAGGAAGTTTGCGACTTAAGTTGTTAAATTTGCTAAAAACCAAAATAGAAAGATCATTTTTTATGTCTATCCGACTTCTTTCATGTTGATCAAATTGGCATTCAAATTGTCATGCAGATTTGTTGATCGGTTTGCAATGTAAAAGAATACTTAAGGACATACAAAACGCATGCGTATGTTGATGTGGTTCATTCAGTCAAGTTTTTTTTATAATAAACACTTTATCCAACAGATAGTATTTCGAGAATTTCTTTTTTTGTTGAAATTTTTTTTTTGATTTTTCCTTGATGTGTGGAATATTAACACATTTCCCTGACTGACAATTTTTAAAGAAAAAAATTGAATAAAATACCTTAGATATCCTAAATTTCTTAAATGATACATAAGATTATGTCATAAATTACAGAAACAAGTAATTTGATTAGAAATAGAAAATCTTGGAAAGTTGTTATCTAATTTAGATTTTGAAAAAAAAGAAGATAAAAGATCGCATGGAGATCGGCCTGGACGTTTAATCTTTCTTAGGGCATAAGTAAAGAATGTTTCAATAAGTTTTCTTTTACCTTGTACTAAAATATGTTAATAATAAAGTTATACTTTTCTTGCAGACTATTTATATCTGTGAAAATATTACAACATCTAATCTTTTATGTTGTTGAACAGGATTTTGAACTTGTATGTCTGTATGAAGGTAATTTGTCTCTTTCCTTTTTTTTTTTATAGGTGATAAACACGGGATGCAATCGCATGTAGATCGGCATGGACGTTTAAGTAGTAATATTTTCTCAGAAATATAAATAGTCTGCTAGAAAAGTATAACTTTATTATCAACATATTTTAGTACAAGGTAAAAAAAACCTATTGAAACATTCTTTACTTATGCCCTAAGAAAGATTAAACATTCAGTATAGCGTCAAAGTTTTTACTATAATATATCGTGGATTGAAATATGGATTAATTGATTGTTTCTCCAGCAATATTTCAGCCATAATTCGTAGTATATCAGTGTATTTTTACAATGATTTTAGATTGTTTAATTTCAATTTTACTTTTTTTTTATTTGAAAAAGATTTTTATTTCTGCATCACAAAGGAGGCGTTGCAGTTGCAGTTATTTGATGTTTTCGAAAAAGTGTAGCTGATGATATTAAATACTATGTCTGTATTTACATCCCTGCCTTAAAAGATAACGTTGGAATGACGTTTTCAGTTGAAATCTATATGTAGCATTTCAGTTCTGAGACACAATTTTACTTTAAATCGATACATTCATTATAACTATCTACATAGTTTTTAAAATATTCTTTTATGAATATGCACATTGTATAATTTGCAATTTTTGTGGGAGTTATTCTGTTCAACTAGATTAAATTTTGAAATCTTAATAAATTCCAGGGAGATTCATTATAATTGATCTCCTCGAAGAAAGGAATAAAAATAAGTTCTTTTTATATAAAAAAAAACTATTGACCTAACAGTGATAATATATTAAAAAATATTAAAAAAGACTTAGATTAAAAAACAGATCATGGTGAAATTTGGCGACAAATGAACACATAAACTTACGCTTATTTTTGATGAGTATACATCAATAAAAACAGTTCATCTTGTACAGAACTTATATTTTTGAAGGAATAGAATGCAGTTCCCACATGATACATGGTTTATGTGATTTTTTTTTAATTGAAAACAAATCAACACGTCTGAATGACAATGTTTTCATTACAAGGGAAGTCAGATAGATGAAGAAAATGATTTAACCTTTCTGATTGTTTTTTAACAAATGTAACAACTTACTTAAACGTCCATGCCGATCTACATGCGATTGCATCCCGTGTTTATCCTCTATAAAAAAAAGGAAAGGAACAAATTACCTTCACACAGACATACTAGTTCAAAATCCTTTTCAACAACATAAAAGATTAGATGTTGTAATATTTTCTAAGAAATATAAATAGTCTGCTAGAAAAGTATAACTTTATTTTTAACATATTAATCCCTGCCTTAAAAGATAACGTTGGAATGACGTTCTCAATTGAAATCCATAAGAAGCATTTCGGTTCTGAGAAACGATTTTACTTTAAATCCATTCATTCATAACAACTATCTACATCGTTTTCATAATATTCTGTTATGTATATGCATATTGTATAATTTGTCATTTTTGTGGGAGTTATTCTTTTCAACTAGATTAAAGTTAGAAATCTTAATAAATACCAGGGAGATTCATTATAATTGTTCTCCTCAAAGAAAGGAATAACAATGAGTTCCTTTTATCTAAAATTTTTTTTAGACCTAACAGTGATCATATTTTAAAAATATTAAAAAAGACTTAGATTAAAAAAAAGATCAAGGTGAAATTTGGCAAAAAATGAACAGATTAACAAACGCTTATTTTTTATGAGTGTATATCAATAAAAACAGTTCATCTTGTACAGAACTTATATTTTTGAAGGAATAAAATGCAGTTTCTATAGATACATGGTTCATGTAATTTTTTTTAATTGAAAACCAATCAACACGTCTGAATGACAATGTCATCATTACAAAGGAAGTCAGATAGATGTAGAAAATGATTTAACCTTTCTGATTGTTTTTTAACAAATGTAACAACTTACTTAAACGTCCATGCCGATCTACATGCGATTGCATCCCGTGTT
>PRKT01000494.1:309144-324980 GCA_003671525.1 Saccostrea glomerata
TTTCAATTAGGGGTTTAGTTCTTCATGAAAAATGCTCCCTTTTAAACTAATCCATCACGTTGCACATATCGTAAAAACATTTCTTAAACGTTTTTATTTTACCTCTGATACCCATTTATATATTTGTTTCATATTCTTTTTTTGTCTGGTTATTTTTTCATGTTAAGTTTTTCACAATCCAGGTTTGAGTGTTTAAGAATTTTGCTTCTGTATCAACTGAAATCTTATATGACTTTGCAATTACTTTCGCAAACACAATGACACAAGTCCTGCTATATTAAAATTCATACTAGTGAATATAGAAACCTAGATAGTGTTTGTTCATTGTTTCAAAGTATTATTCTACGGAATTCACAATAAACTCTCCTTTCCTCCCCTCCCCTCCCCTCCTAATTTAAACACTAGTACATGAGAAAGTGAGAATCATTTCATATTCTTTACATATGTTATGTCAAAAAAAATCTGATTGAACACACAAGTAATCTGAAGTTGACATTCAAAAGATGCTTAAATTTCTGATTGACAGTATCTATTTGGGTTTTTGGAGACCAGGTCCTCCAACAATCTGTTGGAATTCCCATGAGTACTAATTGTGCCAAATAATTAGCGAATTTCTTTCTGTATTCATATGAAGTAGAACTTGTACAAAATATTGTACATGAAAAGAAAAATATGCTAACTGTTGCCTATAACTCGAAATTTAGATATATTGACTCGAGGTATTGTCAATTTACAATTATTATTTCCATTCTAAGTCGATACGATATATCCTGCTGAGCTTGAAATAAAAGACTCTACAGGTTCTGACACATATGTTTCATATCTGGACATTTTAATTGCAAAACACATTGATGGTAATCTGATAACCAAGCTTTATGATTCATGTGATGAATAACTTCTCAAACGTAAACTTCCCTTACTTATGGAGCAATTTACCTTCATCACCTGCACACGGGGTTTATATCTCTCAGTTGATTCGATACTCAAGAGCATGCTCTATGCATGAACAATTTCTTAAACGAGGTGAGGTATTGACAAACAAGTTGATGAAACAAGAATATCAGCAGTATCGCTTCGTAAGTTTTTCTTATTCGATACAATGACTTTGTCAGCAAAATTATTTGATTATAACGTCAAATGCTGACTGACGTTTTCATCATTACTGTAAGGCCATTATTTACACACTGAATTGACGACGGATTTTACGTTATTTCCCAATTATGACAAGGTGCACACGGCGGGTATGACTGGTCGTCAGAGGATGCTTACTCCCCCAAGGTACCTGACCCAACCTCTGATGTTTTATAGGTCCGTGTTTTCTCTGCTCCTATTTTTGTATTGTTCAATGGACTTTTGAGCTTGAATACTCTTCGTTATTTCCATACATTTCAGTGACTTGTTATTTTTTTTTCTGTATTAGAAAATTAGAATCTTTTTGAAACAGCGTATATGGCATAATTCATTGAATTTGATTCATTTATTTACTTCCTTTGACCAGACTTCAATGTATCCATCATGAAAATACATCATTTTTATTAGAGATATATATATAAATATGCCCTAAGATGTAGAACTGACTTTCAATTCGTTTCAAGGAAATACAAGATCAGTGTTGTCTTATTAAAGTGCTTAAAGTTATTTAATAAATCTATGGAGATAACGAACAGTAATCAAGGTCAAAAATGCAGCAAATACTAACCTCCAAAAGATAAGAAGGGGGATCATTTGCCATGGAGGAGGGGGCATTCCCTGCCGACCTTTCATTCAGGCCGTGTTCTCCTTGTCTAATCGGGAAATAACAGGAAAATCCTGTGACATTTAAGTGTGTAAATAATGACTTAAAAATTAGTGCGAAAATCACCAATCAACAGCTGACTCCAAGACAGACTTTTTTCTGGCAAGGTCATTGTATCGACCATAGAACCTAGGAAACGATGACTCTAAACAATAAGGATGACACTCTTTTTTATCAATTTTTTGTCAATAATTTACCTCGCAACAAAAATTCTTATTACGCTGAACATGCTCTTGCATGTCGTATCATTTGAGAGATATGAAGCCCTAGGTGTTAAGGGTAGGGGAAGTTTACGAAAAGTAAAAACAATCAGATAAAGTGTTTTAATGATTTTAAGACCCGGTCTTGACAGGAAAAAAAATGTTGTCAATTAGGAAAACTGGATTATTTTTATATAAATTTCAATCACCCGCGTGGCGTATTGGTTAGAGCGTCTGCTCTAGAGTCTCGAAGTAAGGGGTTGAACCTTACGTCGCGGACTCTAATCCCACTGTGGGACATGGAGACCTGTCCTTCGGATCAGACCCTATAAATCGAGGTCCTGTGTCGCAGTAGTTGCTGTCACTAAAAAGATCCCTCCCTGTTTCATGGCCCTGGTTGCCGATTATAGAACGAAATTTGCTGCTCTCTACCGGCAAGTGGTGGCGTCTCAAGAAGATTGAAAAATTCTCGAGAGGCACTTTAAACAATATACAATCAATCAATCAGAGTATTTTTCATTAGAATCAGGATGATTTTAAAAAAAATTTGATGACGACCGTTACAAGATATAAATTTTCCAAGCTACATTTTATTGAAGAAGCATTTCACAGGACGTAAAGAACAGGAATGTTAATTCATCAATGTATGCATGGTTGAATAAATTCAATTCAAAGAAAAAGTGAGCCAGATCACTTATCTCGTGCTACCCAAACCTCGAAGTGCTGAAATCCCCTGAAAAAAATAATGGAAATTGAATTTCCTGGAAATATGCACATCTACACGTTGTGCCTTAAATATCTGCAAAGTTCGACCAAATCTAAAAATCTAAGTTGATCATGAAAGTATCAAAATTCCCAGAACAGTAATAAGATCGGAATTTCTTGGGAATATGCATACCTACACTTTGTGTCCTAAGTATCTGTAAAGTTTTTATATGGAGTATAGCTAACAAAAACAGGACTGGTGGACTGACACACTGACTGAAACACCAACTTACACACAGACTGACTGACACACTGACTGCCACACCAACGCACACCAACTGACACTGATTGACTGACTAACACACTGACTGACTGACTTAGGACCGGGCCAAAACATTATACCTGCTGCACCTTGTTGTGTGGGGTATAATTACCCTGAAGACAAGTCGTTTACTTGAATAATATTCTAAATTCGTTTATTGAAATTTTCTAAAGCTTCATAAAGGTTTTAGTATAAAATATAACTATAAATTGTATAATTAGATTTCATGATTTTGAGATTGTGACAGATGTTTCTCATGAAACTTATAAAATGGATTTTATTTCATTTTAATATACCTGTGTATGGATTTGAAACTATTTTCAAATGTTTTCTGCACAATTCATTACAACTGACTGAAAACAATATATAGATTAAACTATAATAATCTTACACTAGGCTTAATGGCAGATTAAATTACTTTGTTTGTGAGCAGAGGACAAGGAGGTAGGATCTGGTGTCTCTAAAATTCAAACTAACAGAAATCATGGACTCTAATAAAGGAAAATGATAAAACATTTATTAGTTTGACCCACAGAGGTATTTACGGTCGACAAGGGTACATTTTTATATAGCTAAGTAAAAGTCATAAAACTAATTTATAAAAAAAATTATTTTCATACGTATGATATCTAAAAAATAAATTTTGTATTTTCTTCCTTTTTACCTACATTTTTACTCATAACAGAAAATTCCGATTTTCAAGCAACAAATTCACATTCAAATGTACACAATTCCTATTAATTGTAATAATTTTTCTGCATTTGCTGAAATCACAATTTAAAAAAAAATTTCTTTGCAAGTACTTTCGTAGGAAAACTGACACCGAAAATTGTATTTTTGTCTTTAATTGAATAGCTTGATGCATTTCAGAATGAAGCAATTCTTTTGTACAGGGGTGGTATTGAGATTACTATAATACAAGTATTAACAAATCCTGAGAAAGTATGATGAGAGGAAAGCACTAAATTTAGAATTTCTACACGAAACGCAGCACAATTAATGTTATAGTAAGGAACCGGGGCCTAATTCATAAGGAAAATGTTTACTATGACGTCACACAAAAGAAATGCTTGATTATGCGCATTATTATTTCTTAAATCAAGGATTCATGTAATATACATGTTAAAACTGTCTTCACTTGACTGTATAAATGAAAAATGTAAATTGCATCTGGGAAAAGTTAATCTTATGAAAGGTTGATTGTATCATGTTCCTTTTAAAATTCCGTAGAAATTGCCTAAAACGCTCACAATTGGGGCCCTAACAGACTTTGTAAAAATAATATTATTTTCATAAACAAAAATTCCTTGTAAACTGAAGTTACGGATCCAGGAATTTAATAACGGGGGAGGGTTGGTTTGAAGGCTTGTCAGGGGCTGCGTTGCATGAAGCCCCTCGGAAGTTGAAGGCAAAGTCTCGTTGGGATCCCGAATACCTACAAAAAATATGTGTTTTCTCTTAATTTTAGAATATACAGGCATGGTGGTAAAATAATAGTTGGGAGTATCTCGTACCATACATGTAGATCGATATGTTTTTGTAGAACGATAGTGAGAAAAAATAAACAAAGATCGTAGATATAATTTTGTTTCAGTTTATATGTATATACAAAACTGGACAAAACCAAAGTTAAATGCTTGTTTTACAAAATACAAATTAGAAAAAAAAATCAAACGAACGGGAATGGGGGGACGCCTGGCGCACCGGCCCTGGATCCGTCTTTGAATTACATGTTTTATTTAAACTTGTCTTGAAAGCACTGATGTAAACATTTAGATCAGCATGATAAATGTATAACCTAAATCAAACCTAAGAAAGCTGCATGATATTTTTCGATAAAACGTTAAAAAAATCTTTTCCTGAACAGTAAAGTCAATGCCACGTCCACTATGAAAGAGACGCGTGTTTTGATTACAAGTAGATTTATTAATGTACGTGTGAATTAATCCCCTGAATCATCCCAACGCGTCATTTTTACCGTTTTTCACTGTACATAATGATTGAAAATTTATCACATTAAATATCACAATCATTATTATTGATATGGAAGACTGAATTTATTTGAAGTATGATGTTCAATATGTGATGGCTCATTGTGACGTCATATTTTCCATGTATTAAATTGCGCCATTAATTTACATGTAATGCCCCATGATAAATTTAATGCCCCTTGATAAATTTCACCGAGAAAAGTGGTTTTGATAACATTCGAATACAGATTTAAAAAATGAATTTCTATAAAAATATATAGATTAGCAAATAAAATATTCAGATTCTCACTTAAGCAATAAATTTCTAAAAAGGTAATGATTTTATTGTGGAGGAAAAGTCATATCTATCTAAAACAAAGTATGCAAAAACGGACGTGGCAACTTTTGTACCGTAATTTTTTTTCTCTTTCATATTAGAAACTGAAGTATACTTGTTCTTTCTGTGAAGTATCGCATACATACTCGAATGCGACTTATATCAAAATATAGATTTGAAGAGTAGGAAAACGTCCAAAATAGGAGGATTTCGGAATATTAGACAGGTTGTGAACGTTATATAAAAAAGGACACGTGAGTTGAGGAAAAGTGATACCAATTTCACACAGTTGAAAACCTTGGTACAAAATTGACACAGTCCAAAAAATATAATCGTGCGTTTAACTTTGCCACTGTTACAGGACCGCCTTGTTTTACATAACGAGGCCAATTCTTTAGAGGAAATGTGAACAGACAGTTCGGTCGAAATAAAAATATATACATGTTCTTTTCAACCCCAAAACAATCGGGGCCGGGGTACATTGTTAAAGGAACAGGAGAATATCTTTCTCTCTGATTATGTTACTTGAGGTATTTTTGTAAAAAAAAATTTCACGAACTTTTTTTCTGTTTTTCGTATGGAATACAGGATAAATAAAGTGTAAACTATTATTGAACGCAATTTTGATAAACAATTTTCATACAAATTGATAAGATGCTATTTTCTTGATTAATTGCCAAGGAATTTTCCCATTTCCCGTTCAAGACATACAGCGTACTGCTGGTGTGACCCGTCGACAAGGGACCTTTACTACCCCATGGCATTTCATCACACATCTGATGTTTTTGAAGATTTGTGTTTGTTTTGCTCTAGATTAGTGCATATTTTTTCTAGTTGATTTTTGAGTTTGTTTACTGTTTATTATTTTCATACTCCATCAACTATAAAGAATGGACAGGGATTATCTACTATCCACCGATCGTTGATGCATGTACCGAATTGAGTTCATTTCTTGAGTCAATATAGTATATATTCACCCTTTTCATGTATATAAATGTATACATGTATTCATTTATTATCATCAACAACAAGTAAGTTTGCAAATTTATTTACAGGCAGTTACATATCTATTAAAGAAGAATCCATTATTAGCATTACTGGAAATAGCCGCCTGCAATTTATCTGGAAGAAAAAATAACAGCTAACAGTTTGTTAATTTATTATAATAATAAAAAACAACAGAGTGTTCTGTCAACTTCTTTCTACCATTTTTCCTTATTCTCATTTAGATTGTTGGTTACGTTTTCATTGCTCATAACTTTGTATTCAATTGTTAATCATTTGTTTTTATGTTATATTTTGTTTGGTTTAATTCAAAAATAAATCAAAATACGTTGATAATAGTCTTTACAAAATAACAAGGTTACAGCAAGTTGTAGGAATTATATTTAAATGTATCGTTAAAAATACTAGCACTGCATTTATTGAAAGCTGATATGATCAACTATCATATTGTTCTTTTAAGAACCTTCCAAAAATGTTCAGTTTGAATCTTTTCTATCACAAGATATCTTTGTGTTTATGTGACTAACTTACCTCCGACACAATTCTTTATCAATTAGATTGCATCCGGTGTTTATCACCTAGAAAAAAAGAAAAGGGACAAATCAACCTTAGACATAATAGATCAAAATCCTGTTCAACAACATAAAAGACTAGATATTGTAATATTTCCACAGAAATATAAATATTTTGCTAGAAAAGTATAACTTAATTGTCGATATTTGTCGGTTATTTCCCCTAACCGAAACATAGGTGGCGCACTGCTCGTTACCGTTCAATCATACTTCCGGTTTCCTTCAAATTACAAATAAAACCACAGAAGAAACCAAAATTTAACATCGTTTAAGCTGATATGCCGTCCTGTTGTTGTGTGCCGGGGTGTTCAACTCGCGGGGGACTCAGTTTTCCTAAAGATGAGGCCTTGAAAAAGCAGTGAAACGAAATAGTAGTTTAAAGAAGCACCAGTTATGGGCCCCACATCCAAGAAGCGTAGTGTGTCACAAACACTTTAAGGACGAGGACTTCGTTTCAGAAACCAGATACGGTGGGTTGATTTTACATCTGTTTTTTAAAAAAGATTTTCTGTTGTCGTTGTTGTTTCTTTTTCATATATTATATACGCAATACTGTCGTTTACCATGTTTACCTCCTGAATTTCTCTTATGCAAATCATAATGGTCATGGTTATTAACACAATTGACCTAACGTTACGTGTTAGTTATAGTTGTATATTTGCATATCCACTGCTCTCTCCCACTATGAACATGTAGCCATCAACTGCGTTCATAGGACTATAGACGCAACTGCTTCTGCTATTAGTGCAATTGCTCTATCTCACTTGTGTAGAACAAGCTCAACTATACTTAAGTGCCGTGGTGAGAAGTATATATATGAAATGTTTCGTAAAAGGACTAAATATAAGTTTTTAATAATATTTTTTGGAAAAAAAGGAATTCAGAACAATTTAAAATTGCTGTTTGATATCTTTAAAAATTTAATTTTGGTCAATGTATTTAATTGTAATATGAAACTTTTTAAAAATTGAATAGAACTCCAATTTTTTATTTTTTCGTATGATGCATACTTGTACAAAGAACGATAACTCTTCACACTTGGGTAATAACATTCAGAAAGAGAAAATTTCTTTAACTAGTAGATCTATATCTATTTCAAGAAAAAATAAATGGAAAAAGTACCCCAAAAATTCACAGAAAAGCATACTGGAGTAATAATCATTAGAAAAGCATTCTCATTTTTACCATAATGTTAAATTATTGATTTTTGTCAGATGATTTCAATAACGTTGATCGATGACGTCACGACTGCATCAAGCCAAAAATTAAGAGAATGTGGTGACGGCTCTGCTTTATCCAGATAACTGTGTTTGAGAGGGAAATACTTTATAAATTGTGATTTATAAGAGAATAGGAGTATTGATCAGGTGTACTGATTTTAAAGCCGTATGGTTTTCTTTACTGAAGACAGAAGAAGCTGCGTCCTTATGTAAGTCAGGATTTCCTCTGATATTCTTGACAACATCAAAGAATGCAAATATAAGTAATAAACAACGATTATTTAGTGAACATGGCTAGCGCGCATCATGGAATATGCCAGCAGAGCAATTGCTATTCATAACGCCATGTTCACTAAATAACGTTGTTTATTTCTTAAATAGATCACACAGAGATAATAATAAAAAGATTTTTATATAAGTTATGACGACAGTATTTCAAATATTTGTTATTGATTGTTTAACATTCAAACTTGTTTCACGTTACATGCTGTTTAATTTTAAACTTCAGGGAAAACCTCCCGTATTTACTGAAAATTTGACATCAATCGGAATATGAATTGAAATTGCCAATTTCTTTTTCTTATAATTAAAAGTTGGCATTATCATGTCTATTTTGATATGTCATATAAAACTGCTGGAACTTTGAAGACTCGAGACTACAAATCCAGGCTACACACAGACAGAATGCTGGGCCTTGATATCAGCATTTCCAAACAACAATTGACAACAAATTATCAGATCAAGAAATGAAGGCTGTACAAAAAGGAAGAAAAAGACATACCTCACAGGACAAGATATTTTGCATTTTCATTGACAAAAAAAGAGAAATTTTATTACTATAATAATCAAATTTTGATGCTCAAGCTATGACTAAGAAATGACCTAAGAGTATTTAAATTTTTAAATTAACTTGTGTCATAATGACTTTTCAATTCTAAGAGATGCTACATCCGATGTAACTAATACTTTTACTATTTACTTATCTAGATGTATATGGCCTATATTTGACTGCTTGATTGGACTATTTTTTAGGTGCTGATCCTCTCAGAAGGCAAAGGAAGCCACATGCGGTGCCTTCAATATTTCCATGGAAAAGTCCAAACAGTTTCAAGTCCCATGATGAAAGAAACCAGAGGCGTATTATGCGAGAAAAGAAAGTGGAGGAAACTTGTAGTAGCCCTAAAGAAATCGATGAAAGTGATCAGTGTCAATTGCAAGCCGATATCATTTCAAATGTGGGTAATTTTGTTGAAACAATTACATGCAATGCAACTTTCGAAAGTTCAAAGTGTACAGACAGCTCGTTGTTGAGCTCGAGTGAGATTCCCCGGAGCTGAGTTAGGACTTAAACCCGCCTTGTTTATATGACTTTACAATGTCATGAACAGTGGCCTTCAAGGAATATAATATTCCAAGTGGATTAATACATTGGGAAAGATCCGCGCTTGATTGTGCCGACATACTTTGCTTTTGGGAGGTCAATATCTACGACACATGATCAACGTCATTTTTTTACATGTTGATTTTTCACACCTTGACTGCAAATCGACATTAACTGTGTATCCCTTTTCTCTCCCAATCTATTTTGACCTAAAAAGACTAGTACTCAGGATGCATATTATTTCTCTGTAGCCAGTTTCAACATATTTTAGGGTTATAAATGTACCAGTTTTCTTCAGAGGCAAAACTTTATAAAATGTTGGAAACCCCTCCCCCTTTTGACGTCATTTCAAGGTCTCAATTGTTTAGACATTCCGTGTAAAAATTACGATAAAATTTCATAGAATTTCCAGAATGAAGTGAAAATTTGATATTTTATGAAACAATTGTGTCCAGAAACATACCTGAATAAACGGGATTTTTGGATTCAAATGATCATATCAAAAGAGTTTTTCTCAGTTACACATAGGTCGCAAAAACGTCGTGTTCGAGGTTGCGCCGCCGGTACATTCCATTGCTTACAAAACATTCCTTATTTATTAAAAAAAAAATTATGATTTATAGTTTACTCTTTACATAGAAAAGATGATGCTAACTAGATATTTTAAAATTCATTGATGTGCCTAAAACGGTTTAAAAAGTCTATGACGCTAGTCCACGAACTTTTTGATAACCCCTCGTACGTGTTTGTTGTGAGTTTTTTTTAATTGAAAACCAATCAACGCGTCTGAATGACAATGTCATCATTGCGAAGGAAGTCAGATAGATGTAGAAAATGATTTTATCTTTCTGATTGTGTTTTAGCAAATAAAACAACTTAAATTTCCATTCCGATCTCCATGCGATCTTTAATCTTCTTTTCTTTCTAAATCTAAATAAAATTACAACTTTTCAAAATTTTCTATTTCTAATCAAATCATTCGTTTCTGAAATTTATGACATTATCTTGTGTCGCATTTAATAAAATGTGAATTTTTAAGGTATTTAATTTTTTTTAATTGTCAGCCAAGGAATTGTGTTTATATTCCACACATCAAGGAAAAATTGACAAAAATGTGTTGTTGTTTTTTTTGTTGAAACAAAAAAAAAAAGAAATTCTCAAAATTCTAATTGATGTATAACGTGTTTATTTAAACAAAAACTTGACTGAATAAACCACATCAACATACGCATGCGTTTTGTATGTCCTTTGGTATTCTTTTAAATTGCAAACTGATCAACAAATCTGTATGACAATTTGAATTCCCATTTTTTAAACATGAAAGAAGTCGGATAGATCTTTCTATTTCGGTTTTTAGCAAATTTAACAACTTAAGTCGCAACTTCCTTCCTTCCCTTAATGTGATTGTTTTACACCACTTTTGTAGAAATCTTAATCAAATTATACAACTCTTTAATATTGGGACTAAATGAACCTCATCATCATGAAAACTCACATACAAACAGACAGAAAAGATGTTCTCCTACCTTTAGGAACACTAGTAAAAAACATTTGTTTTAATTATCGACGATATATCATAAAGATTTATATTTGTATTGGTAACATTGTATAGGTACTTATTTCTTATTTTGTAATTGTTATTTGACGGGTTTTTTTTTTAATCAAATTTTACCTCGCAAATTCAACGTTTGATGTGCATCTATAGAAATGTACAAAAAGACATCGGCACACAGGAGCTAAAATACCCATCAAAGAAGCATACATTAATCTTAAGAGTTCTGATATATTTGTCTTATTATTTACACAGTCTTGCTTCCAATGAGGAAATTTACAGACATTTTTCTCTATTAACCACTGATTCAAAATACATTAGATAGTACCAACCATACAGATGAGGATGAAACAATGCATCTCAAAACAGTTGTTTAGAAGTATGGAACATGGAATTGAATTAAATTGCCTATTCAGTACAAGTATATATTTATAATGAAATCAAGGTCCCGTTCTTCAAATTGTCACATGGTTATGTTAAAAAGGTTCCGACCCGCAAATTGTCACATGACGTGATAGGATAGAAATTAATGGTTTTCCCTTTAAAATGTTTAATGCATATGACTACAAAATGATTCTTCCCCCTGATGGTCACATGGCTTTCTTCTGTGACGGAAAAATAAGGGTCGATCCTCACAATCACTTCTCACTTTACTAGGTAGGATGATCATAAATGTAACGTGTTTCAGTACCAGCCACAGAGCAAGGCATTATTGAGACAAAAGTGATGACATAATTACGTCGTCATAAAACTATGTGAGAGAGAAAAATAGATATCGTGTTTACTCAATAGTTATCTAAAAAAAAAAGTGTAGTCTCTAAAGATTATGAAAAATGCTTCCTTTTCAACTAATCCCTAGTGGTGCATATGTTAAAAAAATATTTCTTGAGCGCTTTGTTTTCTCCTGTTATACTCATTTGTATCTTTTTTTCATATTCCTTTTGTATCTGTTTTTTATGTTCGTTTTTTCACAATACAGGCTTGATTTTTTAAAGGAGTTTGCTTCTGTGTCAACTCAGGAAACGATTTTGCAATAACTTAGGAAACACCTAAACACAAGTACTGCTATCATTAAAATTCAGTCTTGTGAACATAGAAACCTAACAAATATTTGTTCATTGAGTCCAAATATTAGTCAACGGTATTCACAATTAAACCATTCTTTCCTTTCTGTATTAAATGCCTTCAAATTATATTATTAGTTTAGGAAAAAAGGGAGAATTTCTTCATATTCTTCATATATATTATGTTAAAAACAATCTGATTGAACACACAAGTACTTTGAAGTTGACATTAAAAGATGCTTAAGTTTCTGATTGACAATATCTATGTGGTTTTTGGAGACCAGGTCTTCAAACAATCTATTGGAATTCCCATGGGTACCATATGTGATATATCCCAGATAGCTTGAAGACACAAAAGATTCTATTTCTTATCTAGATATTTTACTTACAAAACACATTAATGGTAATCTAATAACCAAGCTTTATTATAAATGTGATGACTAACTTTTCAATCGTCAAACCTCCTCAACTTCCCTTAGTTATGCAGCAATTTACCTACATCACCTGAATACGGGGTTTATATCTCTCAGTTGATTCGATATGCAAGAGCATGCTCTACGTATGGACAATATCTAAAACGAGTTAAATTATTGACAAAATAATAAGTTGATGGAACTAGATTATCAGTAGTCTCGGTTGAAATTACAATTTCTTAAGATCTTAAGTCGATACAAAGATCTTGTCAGCAACATCAATTTAACATTTATAAAGTCAATTGCTGACTGACGTTTTCATACTAATTGTAAATCCACTATAAACACACTGAATTGTCAACGGATTTTTTCATTTATCCCCAATCATGACAAGGAGCAAACGGCGGGTGTGACCGGTCGGAAGGGAATGCTTACTCTTCCATGTTACCTAACCCAGCATCAGATGTTTTACAGGTTCGTGTTTGCCTTGCTCCATTTTTTTCTATCGTTCAGTAGACTTTTGAGCTTGAATACTTTTCGTTATTTCCAAACATTTCATTGACTTGTTAATTTTTAACTGTATTAGAAAAAAAAATGTTTTATCAACCGTGTATATGGCATAATTAATTGAAAGTTTGATTGATTTATTGACTTTATTTAACCAGACTTCAATGAATCCGCTGTGAAAATACATCATTTTTAGAGATCTATATTAATATATCCTAAGATGTAGAACTGACTTTCAATTCGTTTTCAGGAAAGACAAGATCATCATGGGCTTATTAAAGTGGTTAGAGTTATCTAATGAATTCTATGGATATAACTATTAGTAATTAAGTTCAAAATGGAACAAACACTGACTTCCAAAACATCAGAATTGGGATATATTGCCATGGAAGAGGGTGCACTCCCTGCTAATTGGTCAATCAAGCCGTGTTCTCCTTGTCATAATCGGGAAAATAACGAGAAAAACCTTTGACATTTTAGTGTGTAAATAATGACTTAAAAATTAGTGCGAAAAACATTAATCAACACTTGACTCCAGGACAGATTTTATTTGCTGATAAGGTCATTGTATCGACCATAGAACCTAGGAAACGATGACTCTAAACAATAAGGATGACACTCTGTTTTATCAACTTGTTTGTTGAGAACTAACCTCGGTCCATAAATTGTTAATACGCTGAGCATGCTCTTGCATATCGTATCAACTTAGAGATAAGAAGCCATAAGTGTTAAGGGTAAGAAGAAGAGAAAGCCATCAATTAAAGTTAATGATCTTAAGGCCTGGTCTTTACAGACACAAAAATGTTGTCAATTAGGAAAACCTGATTTTTTTTTTATATAAACTTCAGTCGCCCGCATGCCGCCATGGTTAGAGCGTCTGCTCTAGAGTCGCGATGTAAGAAGATGATCCTTACGTCGCGGGTTCGAATCCCACTGTGGAACGTGGAGACCAGTCCTTCAGATAATACCTTATAAACCGAGGTCCCGTGTCGCAGTAGGTGCTGTCACGAAAAAGATCCCTCCCTGCTCAATGGCCCTGGACGCCGAGTATAGGACGAAATTTGCAGCTCTCCACCGGGAAATGGTGGCGTCTCCATAAGAGTGAGAAATTCTCTAGAGGCACTTTAATCAATATACATTCAATCAATCAGAGTATTTTTCGTTAGAATCAGGGTAATTTTAATAAGAAATTTTGATGACGACCGATCACAAGATATGAATTATCCAAGCTACATTTTATTGAAGAAGCATTTCACAGGACACAAAGAACAGGAATGTTAATTCATCATAATGTATGCATTGGTGAATGAATTCATTTGAAAGAAAAAGTGCGCAAGATCACATACCCCACGCTACCCAAATCTCGAAGTGCTGAAATCTCCTGAAAAAATAAAGGAAAATGGAATTTCCTGGAAATGCACATCTACACATTGTGTCCTAAATAAAGTTTGACCAAATTCTGTGTACCGGTTTATAAAATGTTGCGCTTGCAAATTGTTCATTTCTATATTCAAGATATAGCCAAAAATCAAAGTTGATCATGAAAAGTATCAAAATTCCCAGAACAGTAATAGAATCGGAATTTCTTGGGAATATGCATACTTACACATTGTGTCCTAAGTACAGATTTTAAGCTTTAGACATTAAATGCAAATATTTAATTTATTGCGTAAATTTCTTCCCCGAAATAACTTGGTACTTGTAGATAAATTTATTAGATATAAAATTAAAATGTATATTTTTTCAAAAATAATAAATTTGTTTATAGAGTTTCAAAATTCACACCCTTGAGAAGAAATAAAAAAATACTGTCTCCATTTCATAATAATCCATTCAATCACTGTCAATTTTTTTATATGAATAAACAACTTTTGTAAAATTACCACAGAGATCTTTTTTAAGTTCTTTTTATAATAATTTAAGGTACTTTATAATTTAGATTTGAAGCTCTGCAAGTATTTAGATTAAAATATAATTTAATTTAAATAATCTTTAATCTTTGAATTTAATTTAGATTAATCTCTTCGTCTTGTCAGAAAACATTCCGCATTTTGAAACAATCCTATCAAGTTTTGCGTTTATCCTATCGTGAAGATCGTTTATCAGGTCTATCGTGTTTTGCGTTTATCGTGTTTTGCGTGTATCGTGTTTTGCGTTTATCGTGTTTTGCGTTTATCTTATCGTGCGTGTATCCTGTCCTATCATGCGTGTATCCTATCGTATCGTGCGTGTATCCTATCGTATCGTGCGTGTATCCTATCGTATCGTGTATCCTGTAAAGAATAACGATGCGGGTACTGTATCTGCAAAGTTTAACTAGATGCTGTCATGAGACAGTAATACCTGCACTAAGGTGTTTGCCTCTAAATGCACACTTCTTCATATTGGGCTTTACCAAGGAAAAAATCAATATAATTCAATAATTTACATAATACATGTATTCATCAAATTGAGCATAATATGCTCAGGTGACCATGTAGCGGCAGATCTGCAGCGTAATGGTTTTATATATTTGTCTTTGACCATAACGCTACAGATCCCCATATGCAAAAAAGGTGCAATTTACGGCGCAATATTTTTTGCGCACTTTTGGGCAGTTTTTCTCCACTTTCTAGCATTGGTCAATCAACTACCTTTCACTCCCTAATTTTAGACACATTCTGTAGCCAATATCTATATTTTGTCCACCTCCTAGCCATTTTATGATTTATAGTCATCTCTACAGGCAAAAAACTCGCTTGATGTGAATTTTCAGCAATCTAACAAATAATTTTCATCAAGCCAGTTTATCAC
>PRKT01000494.1:341371-398782 GCA_003671525.1 Saccostrea glomerata
TCTAATAACAATAAACTATATTAATTTGAATTCTTTAGTGACTCATGGTAAGAGCTTCCTGAAATGTGAGAAAGCCAAAAAGTACTTTAGTATATCTAACTCTTCAGGACTAAAAGGAGCTGAGATACAAGCATTCAGATATATCAATGCATCTACATGCACATTCAACTTTTATTTAACAATTCTGATGCGGTGGGTATGAACATGAAGAAGATGCAAATACTTCCAACATTATGAAAAATATTAAGCAGAACAAACGCCTGTTTGGGTGCAGATCATGAAATATACTAAGCTCTACAAGTATTTGTTGTCCAGTGCGCATTAAGCATCACTTCTAAATCCTTACTTGGCTGGTGATACCTTTAGAAAACATTTGCATCGTGATGAAAGCTTACTCCGCAAAATTTGCCATCCCATTGTTAAAGTTTTATCAAGTGATTGCACCGCCTTCACTAGATATCGTGGATTCTACGATACCCTAATATCCAGTATTATACGCGATTTTACGAATAATGCCCAATTTCGTTGAAAATCCTAGCTTCCCGTTTACAAGCGTTCACCCATCCTTTACACTTTTTCAATATCTCTCCTAGGTTTGGGAAATCTAAGAACTCCTTGCATATATTTTTGTGAGCATATTTTGAGTCACTATTGCAGATTCCATGACAACAGTGTTTTATTGCATCCTGTTTTGCACAGGTTAGCCATAATATTACTAAATTTACACCACAAAGTAAGATCCAAGCCACTGTTTCAAGTAAACATAGACACATGTGGGTCAGTTTGTTCCATCTAAATAGTTTGCAAACTCTTCTGAAACAATCATGTGATAAGGAATTCTAAAAATAGATGCAGCAGAGATTCTGAACCTGTGCTATAAATAGATAAGCCGCAGCTCTCTGCTGAGTCAGTGAGTGAACATTTAAAATATGTCAGTTTCTGTTTTAACAATGATGCAGATTTCTTCTATCAAGGTGTTAGTCTAGGTCACCTACACGTTCGTTGCATCGATGCATGGTCTCACACCAAACGTCTAGGAGCATTCCACTATAAATATTTATACTTCAGAACGAGGCTTATCCAGAATTTGATAAAAACCTGTGATTGGTTGAACAAAAATAAACGTTTGACAGCACGATCACAAGAGTTTTGGCTGATCTTACAATCGACTTTCCTTTAAAAACATCACAGAAAGTATGCCTGGAGAAATTAGCAAATAGGTTAGACATATTTGCAGTGCTACCTACGGGTTAAGGAAAGTCACTGTTATACGTTATTTTACCGAAATTGATGCTTTAAGTTGAAGATAATTTTCAGTGTGCCATAGTAATTTATATAGGTCATTAGTCATCTGGTACACACGACTTGCGTGACCTAGGCTATCAAGGTGTAGGGTATTAATCTGATAGGACCTTCGCAATCTAATTAAAAAGCCATCAGGCGAGGCGAAAGGTGTGAGATAATTATAGGTCCATAAGAAATCATAACACTTGTGTTAAACAACATCTGAAAAAAAAAAGAATTATGTATTGTATGTTGAAAATATAGCGACCGAATTAGCATCAAAAGCAGATGCAGAGAACTGCACTCGGTGATCTGTTTTGGTTTCCCCGACAATTTAAATTCTATATCAGCGAGAGTTTTTATCAGCCAATGAGCGTGGCCAGCAGCGCACTCTTAACATTACTGATCACCTGTCTGTATACAGCACATATCCGATATCAGACATGCAGGTCATTTTATCAAAGATAACGTGATTTGCAGCTAGATGGCGATCGCAAATTCCCTTCCGCCGCAGCTGAGCGATACCAATAGAGCGGAGGCTAAGCCTCCGTCTAAAAAGGAAAGGAACAAATTACCTTCACAGAGACATACTAGTTCAAAATCCTGTTCAACAACATAAAAGATTAGATGTTGTATATTCTGTTATGTATATGCACATTGTATAATTTGCAATTTTTGTGGGAGTTATTCTGTTCAACAAGTCTTAATAAATACCAGGGCGACTGATTTTAATTGATCTCCTCGAAGAAAGGAATAAAAATGAGCTCCTTTTATCTAAAAAGAAATATAGACCTAACAATGATAATATTTTAAGAAATATTTAAAAGACTTATATTAGAAAAAAGATCAGGGTGAAATTTCGCAAAAAATGAACACATTAACTTACGCTTACTTTTTATGAGTGTACATCAGCAAAAACAGTTCATCTCGTACAGAACTTATATTTCCGAAGGTGTAATATGGAGTTCCTATAGACACATGGTTTATGTGATTTTTTTTAATTGAAAACCAATCAACACGTCTGAATGACAGTGTCATCATTACGAAGGAAGTCAGATAGATGTAGAAAATGATTTAACCTTTCTGATTATTTTTTAACAAATGTAACAACTTACTCAAACGTCCATGCCGATCTTCAGGCGATTGCATCCCGTGTTTATCACCTATAAAAAAAGGAAAGGGACAAATTACCTTCATACAGACATACTAGTTCAAAATCCTGTTCAACAACATAAAAGACTAGATGTTCTATTATTTTCACAGAAATATAAATAGTCTGCTAGAAAAGTATAACTTTATTATTAACATATTTTAGTACAAGGTAAAAAAACCTTTTTGAAACATTCTTTACTTATGTCCTAAGAAAGATTAAACATTCAGTATAGTGTCAAAGTTTTTACAATAATATATCGTGGATTGAAACATAGATTAATTGATTGTTTCTCCTGCAATATTTCTGCCATTATTCGTAGTAGATCAGTGTATTTTTACAATGATTTTAGATTGTTTAATTTCAATTTTCTTATTTGAAAAAGATTTTTCATTTCTGCATCGCAAAGGAGGCGTTGCAGTTGCAGTTATTTGATGTTTTCGAAAAAGTGTAGTTGATGATATTAGTTTCAACGTCTGTATTTACATCCCTGCCTTAAAAGATAACGTTGGAATGAGGTTCTCAATTGAAATCCATATGTAGCATCTCAGTTCTGAGACACAGTTTAACTTTAAATCCATACATTTATTATAACTATATACATCGTTTTAAATTATTCTGTTATGTATATGCACATTGTATAATTTGCAATTTTTGTGGGAGTTATTCTGTTCAATAAGTCTTAATAAATACCAGAGAGACTCATTTTAATTGATCTCCTCGAAGAAAGGAATAAAAATGAGCTCCTTTTATCTAAAAAGAAATATAGACCTAACAGTGATAATATTTTAAGAAATATTTAAAATACTTAGATTAGAAAAAAGATCAGGGTGAAATTTCGCAAAAAATGAACACATTAACTTACGCTTACTTTTTATGAGTGTACATCAGCAAAAACAGTTCATCTCGTACAGAACTTATATTTCCGAAGGTGTAATATGGAGTTCCTATAGACACATGGTTTATGTGATTTTTTTTAATTGAAAACCAATCAACACGTCAGAATGACAGTGTCATCATTACGAAGGAAGTCAGATAGATGTAGAAAATGATTTAACCTTTCTGATTGTTTTTTAACAAATGTAACAACTTACTCAAACGTCCAGGCCGATCAACAGGCGATTGAATCCCGTGTTTATCACCTATAAAAAAAGGAAAGGGACAAATTACCTTCATACAGATATACAAGTTCAAAATCCTGTTCAACAACATAAAAGACTTGATGTTCTATTATTTTCACAGAAATATAAATAGTTTGCTAGAAAAGCATAACTTTATTAATAACACATTTTAGTACAAGGTAAAAAAAACTTATTGAAACATTCTTCACTGATGCCCTAAGAAAGATTAAACATTCAGTATAGTGTCAAAGATTTTACTATAATATATCGTGGATTGAAAGATAGTTTAATTGATTGTTTCTCCTGCAATATTTCAGCCATAATTCGTAGTAGATCAGTGTATTTTTACAATGATTTTAGATTGTTTAACTTTACTTTTTTTATTTGAAAAAGATTTTGTATTTCTGCATCACAAAGGAGGCGTTCCAGTTGCAGTTATTTGATGTTTTCGAAAAAGTGTAGCTGATGATATTAAATACAACGTCTGTATTTACATCCCTGCCTTAAAAGATAACGTTGGAATGACGTTCTCAATTGAAATCCATATGTAGCATCTCTGTTCTGAGACACAATTTTACTTTAAATCCATTCATTCATAACAGCTATCTACATCGTTTTCATAATATTCTGTTATGTATATGCATATTGTATAATTTGTCATCTTTGTGGGAGTTATTCTTTTCAACAAGATTAAAGTTAGAAATCTTAATAAATACCAGGGAGATTCATTATAATTGATCTCCACAAAGAAAGGAATAAAAATGAGTTCCTTTTATCTAAATTTTTTTTAGACCTAACAGTGATAATATTTCAAAAATACTAAAAAAGACTTAGATTAAAAAAAAATCAAGGTGAAATTTGGCAAAAAATGAACACATTAACTTACGCTTATTTTCTATGAGTATACATCAATAAAAACAGTTCATCTTGTACAGAACTTATATTTTTGAAGGAATAAAATGCAGTTCCTATAGATACATGGTTCATGTGATTTTTTTTAATTGAAAACCAATCAACACGTCTGAATGACAATGTTATCATTACAAAGGAAGTCAGATAGATGTAGAAAATGATTTAACCTTTCTGATTGTTTTTTAACAAATGTAACAACTTACTTAAACGTCCATGCCGATCTACATGCGATTGCATCCCGTGTTCATCAACTATAAAAAAAAGAAAGGCACAAATTACCTTCATACAAACATACTAGTTCAAAATCCTGACAAGTTCAAGAACATAAAAGATTAGATGTAATATTTTCTCAGAAATATAATAGTCTGCTAGAAAAGTATAACTTTATTATTAACACATTTTAGTACAAGGTAAGAAAAAACCTATTGAAACATTCTTTACTTATGCCCTAAGAAAGATTAAACATTCAGTATAGTGTCAAAGTTTTTACTATAATATATCTTGGATTGAAAGAACCATAGCTGAACATCTATACACCACATTTTCTTTGTTCGAAACTATGGTGTATTTTGAGCAAACCAACACTTTTTTGTGATCAATATCTATCCCACTAATTTTTAACTCCGCCTTCTTCCGGTCTAGTAAAGTTAACATTTTTAAAATGAATATTCAACGTTTATTGTATTTATCGAATACAACTCAAAACAAAATTACAAAAAAAAACACACACACCATTGCACACACATCTGTTCTCTCAAAATAAAAAATGCTTTATTGAGATACTAATTCACATAAAACAAGTACAAAAGTAAATTTTCTCTCTCTCTCTCTGAAATTAAACGTTTTTTTAAATAGTTATTTAAAAGAACACATACTAAAAAGAGAGTTTTCTCTCAAAGTAACAAAAAATGTCTCTGCTTTTCATTTCACTGAAATCATTAATGTGTATACACCTGGTTCGTAGTACAGTTAAAATCCTCCGAAATTAAAGGTACAGTGGGTGAAAATTGGACCAGGAGCGTCTGTATGTGGCGGATCTTGGGAGGCAGATGCAGAAATAGTGGAAGTTGCTTCCTCTGATTTTATCTTGATGCGTTTTGGCTCTAAGACGTTGGATACCTCCATTACCATTTCATCTGATGCTCTTTTATACTGTCGAACGGATTCTATCGAACGATGGCCCGTTCGGGCCATAATTTCTTGTTCCTCTTTTCCCGCCTGATATAACGCGGTCGCACATGTACGCTTCCCGGAGTGTTTGGTATAATTACCCTCCAACCCGCCTTCTTGACACATGGATTTCATCATGGTTGACAGTCTGTTGACGCCGATACACTGCTTGCTAAATTTCCTGCCTTCGAACGCTCGTCTATAGAAGGGTGCGGTCGGATCACTTTCAAGACTAAGGATGAGGCAAATATACTCCTTATACACGTTGTACAACTCATCATCACAGAACATATGCTTGATGATTTTTGGCGAAATATTCCGCTGGTTCAGACCACCTGAAATATAATCATCAAGTAACATTAATATGGTCTGCCGAAATACAAGTATAACATATTCATTCTAGAATCCCCCCCCCCCTTTCCAGAAAAAAGACACTTAGTGCTATTCCAGTTTAAAACATTCTTTTTTAATAAACGATGCACATAAGTCTTAATTCACACTTAACAAAAATGTATAATTCTGATGGACCTTTTTGTTAAATATTTTTGCAGAAATTATAATCTTACCTTTGTAAGTTTTACTGATTCGCCCTTTGAAAATGATGTATGGTCTTTCATTTCCATTATCGTGAAGCTCAAACTGATCAGTCGATAGGTTCCTATGTTCGTCGACACCTCTTAAACCAAAGAGCTTGCAGTTGTAAAAAAAAAAGACTGAATTAAGTAATGATTTTGAGAACGAATTGCCTAAGATTTTTTTTTCCCAAAGAATTTTTTCGTCTTTTTCTGACAGAGGTTCAGCTTGTCGTTTTACGACTCCAACTCCCTGAGCAGTAAGCTCAGACATTTTCGCACTCAGCGCTCGTCGAAATCCTTGAAAATTGAGATTTTTTCCATCCAAAAAGTTTAAACTGTTTCCATTTTCTCTAAGATACCTCAGGACGCCCACGCACAACTGATACAGAGATCTTGGTGGGTACTGCGCACCATCTTTACGCCTCGCCTCAAGGACAAACCTTGTCGTTATGTCATTCATTTCGGTTTCATTAGTTATAAGAGTCAAATCAGGCATGAACGCTCCAGTAATTTGCATTCTGTTTTTTCTCCATTCCTGAAATGTACTAACACTCCAGTTTGTGTTTTTCCGAGTGTTTTTGCTTTCATAGGACTTTTTAATATTGTCTATTTCCTCCTCTTCGGCGGGCGATGCAAAACGTTTGTTTTCTTGAATATCGTCAGGGATTATCGCATCAAATTCTTGCAGCATAGAAAATTCACCAAAATCAGCAGGTTCGACTTCATACAATTCAACTGTTTGGGTCAGCGACAATTCGTTTAGGGATTCTTCGGCCTCAATAATATCTGGGGCTTGAGAAAGCGCAAAATCCATGCCGTCTTCCTCCATGCTGATACCCGGACTGACCATTCGAGCACGTGTCTCTATGGGCGACTTCGGTTCGTACCCGAGTACGTACTCGAGTTACTTGAGTTTCAATCAAACGACCATAGTTACTACTCAAAATACGTCATATGACCTTATGAACTCTACCCAAGCTAACCCTGCCATACAGTAGAATTACTAGAGTTTCGATATGGCGGCGTCGAAAGAAAAACCCGAACGTAGGAATTATTTTTTTACTAAATATTATGTTTAGCATCGCTTATCCTTAAAAGCAAACTTCGAAACGCACTTTCTACATGAACGCTTTTTAATTTATATGAATATATGTTTATTTGATTAGATTTTTCAGGCTTTCTGTCCGATAACAGAAGAGACATAAATTCAAATTCGAAACCAAAAAAATTCAGAGCTGAAAAAGAAATACATTTCAACTGCAGCAAAAGCTATAGAAAAAATTAACTCAACAGATGACCGCCTTTTAAAACTCATAGAGGAAATTTATTTTATTTTCGCTACCCTTCAAACTCATATGAGTTCGCTTGAAAACCACATGTTTGTGTAAACATCCGGTCATGTGACGTCAACCAAGAGTTAATACTCGGGTATGAATCGAAGTCGCCCTATGTGAGATACCGGTATATCTTGTTTGGTCAAGCGTGCATAAAAGTAAAGTCCCCTAAATTTACTCATAGCATTTCATTTATCAAAAAAATCAATGGCTATAATCTTCTATTACTTTTATTTTTTTTTATTTCAATACAGTGCAGCTGCAGTATATTTACTGACAACATATTACTATAAGGATATAATTTTAATCACATTAATATTTTGACACTGTTTATCTTAACTATACATTTCTCAGTCGATGTTTTGCACGCTTGATTAAGCAGAGTAACTCTAGATCTAATTTTAGAATCCACGTATACAGGTTATAGCTATGGTACAAGTGAGTTACCGTTATGTTTTTCTATTGGTTCGCTATAGATACCCGATGACATTTTGAAACACCCACTCGGGGCGTCGCCCCTCGTGACTGTTTCAAAATGTCATCGGGTATCTATAGCAAACCAATAGAAAAACATACGGTAACTATTACGAATACGGCTATAGTTGGTATGAAACAAGTCTTACATAGATGAAAATGTTGCGTTTTTAAGAATTCATGTCAGCTTTAACATGGATCTGATACATTTAATCAGACAAAGTGCATTGTCTCCTTTTTCATATCTGGCCCATCGTCTGGCGTAATTTTTAATAGAATCCATTATATTTATGAAATTCCGACGCTAGTTGAAACATTTTTTTTTCTTTAATAGATTGTAAAAAATGACTAATCTTTGCAGAAACCCATATAAATCTAACTTAAAAGAACTACTACTGCCTTCATTTAACACTAAACTGAAATTTCAAGTGAGTTTTTCTGATCACCCGATGTCGGCCGTCCGTCCGTGTGTAAACATTTTCAACTTCTTCTGAAGAACTACGTAATCAATTTTAACCAAACTAGGTGCAAAGCATCCTTTGTGAAGGGGAATTTAAGTTGTAAAACTAAAGGATCAAGTCCCCTTTTCAAGTAGATATAATTATGAAAAAAAGCAAAATAAAGTGGGGTCATTAAAACCCTCCTCTTAGAAACCATTGGGCAAGAAAAATTAACGCTTTTGTGGAAGCATCCTGGGGCAGAGTAGATTCTATCTTAAACAAATAATGACCCAAGGGCTAGGGAGGGGCCACTATTGGGAAAACAAAATTTAAACTGAAACATCTATAGAAAAACACACCTTTAAAATCTTTCAACAACCATTGAGCTAAAAAAGCTGAATGTTAAGTTGAAGATGTGTTAATATATATTCTTCAAAATCATTTTTATTGCCTCTGGGTCTCTTCGTCTTTATACATTATTTCCACAAGCTACGATTTGATAAAACATCCATTTTTGAGACTTTAGACCGTATATGGTATAAATTGTGTTGACCTGCACAGTTGGACGCAATCCTCTGGTATGGATCCTTAGATGAGGACAGATTTATCCATTGGAATCTCTCCAGTTGATTTGTTCCACGTTTGGTGTTTGAATCTGGCGATATAGGAAAACTCATCGTATGAGCTTCAAATGGCAATTGTCATTGTACTGTTGGAGATTGTCGGAGCTTTAGGGGTACATTGGCTATGCCTAGATACACTAGCTGGAATATGAAGATCGTCTGGTGATGTCTCCTTTTTTGTCTTGCTTGGAGTAGTTTGGGTTGCTCTTGAAACAAGCGTTGTGACCTTCTTTGACGCATTCAGTTGCTGTTTTAGGTCATTGACTTCTTGTGTCAAAAGCTGGACGGTATCAGACAGTACCTGGATAAATTTTGCACTGCTGATACACTGATGGCAATTCTGTGATCCTTTAACCTTGGGAATGAAGTGCACTGAGGATATGTTTCATCTAGAGTCTTACAATTTGTTTCCAAATTTTTATCCATTCTATTCAAGTCCACGAGGAACTCCTGATACTTAGAGAAATACGAGCCCCCTTGAATATGTAGAGAGCTTGTATTGTTGTCTCGTTGATGGTTACAGTGACGGTTTTTTCTGTGATTTATAAATAGAATCATGTCTTTTTTTTATTTCGATTTAAAAAATAGGAACTTCTTCTCTAACAGATCTAAAATGATTTGGTACTTGTCACTATCGAAAGTTATTGTAACATTTTCCTGATTTGCCTTTACTAGCAAGAAACTTAGCACATCATTAATACTTAGTCTTAAAAAAATGATCTTGAAAATCTGGAAATGTCCTAATGTGACTTGAAAAGGATTATCACCCAATCTTATTATTATTCCATTCTAACATTGTAAAGTTAAGTAGAAACAAGAAGCTGTAAAAACACGTTTGGTCACCATGACTTCTTATCTATATTTAAAAACCTATATATTAATTTTTTTTAGAAAAGGAGACCCAACACAAAGCCAGAACTATTGCCCGATTTCATTATTTAGGTTTCTTGGGAAACTTTTTATTATTTTTTTTTATTAGAAATCTACTTACTTACCCACCTCTGATGTTTAGGAGGCCCGTATTTGCTCTTCTCAAAATTAGTATTGTTTTATGGATTTTGAAATTGAATACTGTTCCTTATCTCCATATCCTTCATTTTACTAATCAACATACTATGATTTTTTTTCTGTTTCCACTAAATCTTTAAAACAAATTACAAAGCAACAAGAGGTTCAATCCCTTAAAAACAGACTTAACACTTTGATTTAAGTTTTAATTCAAATTGAAATCATTTGAAAAATTCTGAAATTTTCCTTTAGAAAATAGTGTCCACAGCCGTCGCCCACTTTCATTTTTAGATATGTTATCAAAAAAAACATTAAAAAATCACATACATGAAAAATCTTTGTGGACGATGTCTGTGGACAAAATTTTCTGAAAGAAAATTCTATTGAAAATTGGTGTTTTTGCATCTTTTGAAGAAAATACGGGAAAATGCACATATTTATGACGCCACAATTAGCATTTAAAAACACATGTTAAAAAATGATTTGTATGATTTTTTCTGCATTGAATTTCAATTACAATAGTTTCATTTTTTTAGAAAATCACAAGGAAAAATTTGTATGGAAATCTTACCTTGTCCTTTAACATTTGACACTTTTAGTAATATCCAAAATTTACATCATATACCCCACTTTTGATGTCCTTTTCTGAATATTCATAACAACTCTGACTTATATACTTAAATCTTGCAAAATTTTAAAACTTTAAAATAATTTTCTTGCTTATCAAACTTTCAATGCCTGAAAAATCACACTTTTAAGTACACAAAGGTAAAAAAAATTGATTATGTGAAGCAATGTGAAAGCTTATCTTAGTCACTTTTTTAAAGTGATTTCTTTTAAATAGACATATTTTATTTTGTTCCATGCTTATTTCGATAAAATATTGGAGGTAAAACGTCGATAGTATAGTAGCTTTATTGTACTATAATGAACATATAACATGAAATAAACAAATTACCAATATTACGGCAAAGAAAACACAATGGCAAAAGTGGAAACAACGTGTATATCTGTCACTGTCAATGGCACAAGAATAGATAACAATTTTTTGAATTCCGAACCCGATGTACATATCAGACTTAACGTAACTACTACACTCCTCTCCGTTTACAAAATGTTCTTGGGGAACATGACACTACTATATATGTTAACAATTATATAATTTACATCCATTCTTCAGGGTAATCGAGAGCAATCTCCTGACTGGAACATCCAGGTGTGCTGCTACCAAACCTCCAACATCCCCAATAAATGCTGGTGTAATAATCCCTTTACCCCGTGGGGACATGTAGGGAGAGTCCGTTTCTAATAAGAGTTTCTCATGGGGTATGGCTTTGAGACCCTGAATTTGCTTTTAGTAAAGTTTTGGACCGCCGCGGTATAGCCAAAGTATACATTAACGAACTGTTTCATCCACATATCTACCATCTCAACATCCCCCGTGAAGCAGTGCAGATGGATCATCTGATTTGGCTGGCACATAGACGTCATGATCTGTAGGGCTCGGGCATGAACATCCTTACCAATATGGTCATCTATGGGGCCACGAAGATGGAGAATTACTGGCTTTGAAGGTGTGCATATTCTTAAAACTTTTCGAAAGGTTTCGTCTTGATGACGCCATAGCTTTGGTGGAACGGTCCTGTCTAGTCCAATCTCTCCTATGACAGCTACTTCAGGTGTATGAGCCACTTGCTGAAGGTATAAGAATCGATCAACTGTCAGCTCATTGACATGTTTAGGGTGCACGCCTAAAGCTACCTTCCACTTACCCATAGAGAGTGTCTCTGGGTATGACTGAGGTTCACTATAGACGATCACACCACTAACAAGTTGCACAGGCAGGTTGGGATGACCAGTTGATTTACAAGATACTATATCTTCGACGGTCTTTACCTTCCCATATATCTTTTGACTAGTTCTGTCTAGATGAAAGTGGCTGTCAAAAGCTTTCAAAACATCTTCTGATGTATTGTTGTTTTCATCAGAGTCTGATCCCATACATTCATCAAGTAGAACGAACTCACTGAATTCCTCCTCTGTATACTCTAAAGACTCATTTGTACCAGGAGTGATAGAAGAAGTTGGGCACAATGGCAAGGGTTGTTCTAAACGTCCTTGAAGACACCACTTTACTTGCTGTTCTGGGGTGATTCTAAGAAGGAGAGCGACCATGCATCTCCAATGTAATAGCAAAGCCGGGGAGGTCACTGGGTGTAAACTAAAATGCTCTGGCTTTTTCCACCCTTCAAATTGGCACATGGCTTTCAATTCCTCTGAAGACTGATGAATTTCTGAGGTCTTGGGAATATCTTGTGATGAGTTTATTTGGGCAACCGCATCTTCCCAGGTGGCGTTGAAACCCAAACTGGCTTTAATTAGCGACGTCACAGACTGGAACTTCTTCGCCAAAACCGCAGACTCCAGACCCTTTTCTCCGAAGAGAAATGAAAGGTGTTTCTGATATACATGTCTTCCTAGCTTTTTGTCTGTTGATTTGCAGGTTGGAAATGGACAGAGATTCTGATGCAGTGGTGGAAACGTCTTTCATAGGTGGTCCACATGATTTTGTTGAGACAAACACCATCGTTTTCATCTTTGAGCTTGCATCTAAATGAGGAGGTACATCTTCTGGTTGAGCTTCGACTGAAGAAACAGCCAAACACTCTGACGAAACGTCTGCCGCATTTTCCCTTAACACTAGTATAGAGGGATCTCTTTCTAGCCTAACATCACGGCACATTGTAGAATCCACTGTAACTGACAATCTTTGGCGTTTTATGTTATCTCTTTCTTCCTTCCAATCTCTTTTGGACCCTTTATCATGTTCCATTTTGCGTGGTTACTTGATCTTAAATATTAAATATATAACATTAAAATTCATTGAGACCCATCACATCCATTCTTGATTGATATGATCTGATACGATATTTAAAAGATAATAACTATATACAAGTCCTATCAGACTTATCACACCCTGGACACAAATAAATATCAATCAATGCTGCTTTTGTCTGATCAATATTTACACAGGCACCATGAAACCAATTTTTACATTCATCACATTGAATCATGAATGTGCCATCATTGGGCCTTTGACATACACAATACTGACTTGAATTGGATGTAGATGCCAAACTACCCAAAGTATGCTCATCAGACAGTAAACTTTTCTGCATGTTTATAACCCAAGTAGGTAATTCACGATCATTGCACAACTTTAATCTATCGTGATTAATTGTGACCAGCTTCTGCCTAAGTTTAATTTCATAAACATAGTCAGACAACTTTCGAGTGATGACACCAGGTCCTTTCCACGTAGGACTTAGCTTACGACATCTACCCTTTATCGCTGCTGTGTCAAAAACGTACACTGCATCGCCTACCTTGTATGCACGTACACATGTTTTCAAGTCATAGTCTCTTTTCATCAATGCCTGAGAAGATTTTAAATTTAATCTTGCAATTTCATGAACTGACTGTATCTTTTCAATGAAATCTATGAGATATTGTTCTGAATCCTTGTCATCTTCTGATTCTGGAACTGGAAACATCAAATCTACAGGCATACTCACTTCTCTCCCCAACATAAGCATATTAGCTGTAAAACCTGTACTCCTGTTTTTAGCCGATCTTAATGCACTGACTAAATATGGCACATATTCATCCCATAGAGTTGGGGTGCGGCTTACAAAACAGCGCAATGCATCCATTAGGGTACGGTTGTATCTCTCTACCTGCCCATTTGCTGATGGTCTATAAGGTGTTGTTCTTGTTTAATGGATCTGTAACCGTTCATATAAATGTTTGAAAAGAGCACTCTCGAAATTGGTTCCTCTGTCTGTAAGAATTTGGAAAGGAAAGCCAAACCTTAAGAAGAATTCATTCACAGCTTGAGCAGTGGTTTCAGCTGATTGGTTTGGAAGAGGCACACACTCTACCCACTTGGTAAACTGATCCACCATCATTAAAATATATGCATTTTTCTTTTTTGTTAGAGGTAGAGGGCTTAAAAAATCTAAATGCACTCTTTCTATGTGAGATCCTGCATGGAACCTCTTCATTCCGCATCTGGCCTTTCGGTTTACTTTCTTATTGCGGTTACATACTGAGCAAGATGAGACAAATTTTCTTATGTCTTGAGTAATTGCATACCATGTGAATTTCTGCTGAACACGAGCTAATGTCCTATCATATCCCTGATGTCCTGATGTGGGGATATTATGGCATAAACTCATAATCTTGTCTCTCATTTCTTTTGGCACTAAGAGTAGTTTGCTGGATCCTTTGCTCGCTGCTTTTTTCCATATAACCTTATGTTCATTCATCTCGTAAAGTTCTTTGTTGATCCAGTAGTGTTTAGCATCTGAACTACTAAGATAAAGCTCATTTTCTTGTGGTGTCTCTTGCTTTAACAGCCAATTGATAAGGAAATTGAAATCAACATCTGCATGCTGTTTTTCACTAATTTCTTTCCAGGAATAACTTTCTATCCATGAGTTTTTTGATGAATTTCTAGTCTGTACCATCTGAACAGCATGTTCATCCAAGGTTGAAACATGTTTTCTTGGTGGGGAAGTTCCGGGTACCAATACATTACACTGCACTTCCTGATCTCTGGGTATTTGGTTGTGTTCTATCAATGGGATGGCATCATCCACATTTCTGATAAACTCACTCCAGTTTTGATGCACTCTTCTACAATAATTGCATCCACCACATGGTAACTGTCCGTAGTTGGACATCTTCTTGATAATGTGGACATACCTCTGTATCAGGAATCCGTGAAAGAGCGTCCGCATTCTGATGTTTGTGTCCTGGTCGATGATAGATGTTCATGCGGAACTGACTCAGTTCCTCCAACCATCTAGCTAGTTGTCCATTTAAGTTTCTAAAATTCATGTGCCACTGGAGACTACTGTGATCTGTCCTAATGTCAAAAGGTCTACCCAGCAAATAATGACGAAAATGACGTGTAAACCTGACTACAGCTAATAATTCCTTCCTGGTTGTACAGTATTTCTTTTGCTCAGGAGTAAGTGTAAAACTACAATATGCAATACAGCGTTCAACACCGTTTTGCACTTGAGACAGTTCAGCACCGATAGCAATGTCAGAGGCATCAGTATCAAGAATGAACTTTCTGTCTTTTGTAGGAATGGTGAGAACGGGGGCATTCATTAATGCATTTAATCCGAGATTCCTCTGACTCTAACCCCCGCTTTTATATTATGACTTGTGCGGGGGAGAGTCAGAGCGGACGCCATATTGAAAACTGGGAATTTGGCGAAACTAACTGGTATCGCGACTCTGCCTACCTTTTACAACTTTATTTCCCGAAGCTAACTCCCGAGACGCGAGAAATCAGTAAAATAATTATTATTCTACTTGTAAATCGTCATTAAAAGGATGCTACCGCCGTTTAAACGGTCTTATCACCGACAAATGAAGCATCACTTGAATTAGGTCGCCTCCTCGCCATTCGACTTCTTTGTGCATGACGTCACACACAAATACACAAACAAAACTATCATGTGCAAATATCATGTTTGGTGTTAATGCTGTTTTTAACCTACTTTTAGCATGTTTAGCATAGAAGTCGTTTTTGACAGTTGCTTTCCTTATAAATAAAAAATTGAAACATCATTATATTGTTTTATATATTTTTTCACAACACTTTCATATTTAAAGGTCCACACGTGTTTTGAGCACGTGTTACTTTGGAATTTTGTGTATTTGTGTGCTGACGTCATGCGCAAAGAAGTCGAATGGCGAGGAGGCGACCTAATTCAAGTGATGCTTCATTTGTCGGTGATTACACCTTTTAAACGGCGGTAGCATCCTTTTAATGACGATTTACAAGTAGAATAATAATTATTTTACTGATTTCTCGCGTCTCGGGAGTTAGCTTCGCGAAATAAAGTTGTAAAAGGTAGGCAGAGTCGCGATACCAGTTAGTTTCGCCAAATTCCCAGTTTTCAATATGGCGTCCGCTCTGACTCTCCCCCGCACAAGTCATAATATAAAAGCGGGGGTTAGAGTCAGAGGAATCTCGGATTATAATGCATTTTTCACAGATTCAAAGGAACGTTCATGCTTTTCGTCCCAATGAAAAGGAGTTTTACCTGTAAGTTCATATCAAGGAGCTGTAATCTTCGCAAAATCTTGTATGAAGCTTCTATGATAATTTGCAAATCCACAAAATCTTTCCACTTCTTTGTTACAAGTAGGAGCTTTCCATCTGGTCATGGTATCTATGAAACTCTGGCTAATTTTTATACCATCCCTTCCTACTGTTCTTCCTAAATACTCTACTTCAGGTCGAAAAAGTTCACATTTTTTCCTTTGAGTTTAATTCCATAATCTCTGAAGCGCTGAAATACTTTGGCAAGATTACAGATATGGCTTTCAAAGTCTTTACCTAGAACGAGGACATCATCTAGAAAAGTTAAAACAACTGACCAATGAAGTCCTTTCAAAACTAGGTTCATAACTCTTGAGAATGTTGCAGGTGCATTACAAAGGCCAAAACCCATTCTTTTGAACTGAAACAGTCCATACTTTGTAATGAATGCAGTTTTGCATTTATCTGAATCTTTTATTTTGACCTGCCAATATCCCCAAGTTGCATCAAGCTTTGAGAACCAAACATTACCTGACAATGAATCAATACACTCTTCCACCAAAGGTAAGGGAAATACATCCTTTTTGGTGATTTTGTTCAAAGCCCTATAGTCTACACACCACCGTACACTTCCGTCCCTCTTGCGAATGAGTACAGGGGGTGAAGCCCATTCCGAGACTGATGGTTCTATCACATCTGCCTTGATCATCTTTTCCAGGTGTTTTTCTTCTTCTCCTACAAAACAGACTGGTGTTCGCCTTAAGCGTTGTTTAATAGGTTGAGAATCACCTGTATCGATACAATGTTCAATAGCAGTAAAGTTTCCAATATCATACTCATGGGTTAAAAATACATCTGCATAATTTATCAACATGTTTTTAAGTGTCACTTGCTCTGCAGATGTTAATTGTTGACTTGATCTTTGATACAAATCTTGTAGATGTGATGGAATATCCTTTAGTATCTACAGACTGACATACCTTAGTCTTGTTAATGGTCACTTCTGGAACAACTTGCTGAATCTCGGTTGCTGTACCTACCACTTTGTTGCGTCGTAGAACTACATGATAATCATGGCAATTAATAAATGACATGACAGGATTGGTATGACCATTTACTAAAACACAAGGTGAAAGTAAATTATCAACCTGGGGTTCAACTACACATTGTGGCATTGCTTTATCTGTTGCACATGACAACTGCAATACAGACCATGCCGGAACTACTACTCGTTTGTTAATAGTAACTCTAGCAACCCGGACTGTATCATTCTGTTTCTCATCTGTTTGAAATTCAATTTCAGTACCATACATGTTTATGGTTTTCTTTTCCAAATTGATGCCCACACCATGCTTGATTAAAAAGTCTAATCCAAGCAGCATGTCATCCTTGATAGGGGCAACAGTCACTGCTTCTTTAAACTTCAAATCTTTCATCTGTAATTCAACTGATTCTAACTGATGACCAGTCATTTTTAAATCTCTACCTGCAGTAAATAATGTAAGACTCTTGATGTTGTCAATTACATCCTCTATTGTTGTCAAATGGAGGTTCGCTGCATACTGTCCTGCTTCACGGTCAGAACATCCTAGACAAATACGTTCGATAGCTTGAAAATACATAAAATCATCAGGAAGATTTTGAAAAGCTTTGGTTGCTAGTTGTAACACTCGGTCAGCCCAGTCTTCAATACTTTCATCAGACTGTTGTTTCATTGTAGCTAATTTCACCTGAGCTGTTTCTGGAATTTCTTTCACACCAAATCGTTTATCCATTTTCTGGAGAAGATCATCAGATTCAATGTCATCATCTCTCTGTAAAATATTTCAGAAAAATTCGCTCGCTTTTCCTTCTAGACTCCAGCATAAATAGTCTTTAGGTTCTTCTGCAGTCCAATTTTTGACTTGTGCGTAACGCATGAACTTCTGTTTGAATGCATTCCAGTTTTCAGTTCCTTTATATCGTAAAGTCTTCGGTAATACATCAACTCTTTCAGGTCGTCTTTTGCGATACACATTGTTGTTTGCCAATCTATTTGGTGCTTGATATCCATTTTGATTTCCCTGGTTACCATTCTGATTTGCTTGGTTACCATTCGGATTTGCTTAGTTACCATTCTGATAATCTTGGTTACCATTCTGATTTCCTTGGTTACCATTCTGATTACCTTGGTTACCATTTGGATTTCCTTGATTACCATTTTGATAGCCTTGGTTACCATTTGGATTTCTTTGGTTACCAGTCTGATTGCCTTGGTTACCATTTGGATTGCCTTGGTTAAGTTGGTTACCATGGTAATAGCCATAATTGGGGTTCTGGTTCCCAGGTAATCCCTGATTCCCTGGAGGTACATTATATCCAGGGTTGAGGTAATGGTTTTGATTTACTGGCTGAAATCCTTGACCTTGGTAGCCATATTGCATTGGATTAACCTGTTGCATTGGAGTTGGTCCCCAATTTCCTGGAAAATTCCATACGTTTGAGGTATTAACAGGTACTCCAGCTGAATAAGGTGTTTGAGCTATGAAATTTGGGGGTGGTACTACAGGAGGAAAATTATTTGGTCCATAGTACTGCCCTCCAGGCACAAACTGATTTCCATAAGGAAACCCGTTTGTCCCGACTGACATTGGTACCTGTGATGTTGGATTTCCAAAATTCCAATAATTCATACCTGAAACAGGAAGTTGAGCTGGCATGGGTGTTCCTAGAACTGTTGGTTGAGTGTTGACTGGCGTGTTTACGCTGATAGGTACTCCTTGATGCATTGAAGGTACTTGCAAAGGGCTGCTGTATGAAGTAATACTTGGAGGAAAGCTAGGTGGCATCTTCGCTGTACACTGTGGAATTGGAAAAGGTGGCAACATTGAGCCCATCATTCCATTTCCTGAAAAAGTCACTTGAGTTGGAAACATTTGAGTAGATGGAGCTATCGAATGTTCAATTTTTTGTTCTGTAGGTTGTAATTCAGGTTTGACTTGTGATGAATCTAGTGGTCCACCATACATGCTTGAAAACATTGGAAAACCAGTATTGATCTGCTTTGGTTTGGTGTCAAACATTTGAAAACTAGTATTGATCTGCTTTGGGGTAGTGTCTATTGTTGCTGTTATATTTGGATATTTGAATTTTGCACCACCAAAACCTTTGTTTTGTTTTAAAGGGGAAAACAAACTACTTCCATCTATCCCTTTCTTACCGTTTGGAATTGGTTCAATACCTGTTGCATTTGTTTCATCTGAGTTTATCTGATATGGTGATTGTGGTTGGTTCATCTCACTTTTATGAGCTTCTGACAGTACTTCCTCTGCTTGAACAGGAGATGTACTTGTCTGGGGCTGAAATGGTTGGAATGTATATTCGCCAGGTGGAATATTTTCACTGTCTGTCTGACTTTCTGTAGTTTCCTGAGTCTGTTCACTAATTTCTACATCAAAACTCTGCTCACCGTCTTCTCCGGCACTGAATAATTCCGGATTCGCTGAAAAATCTGTTTGTTCCATTAGCTCACTTGTTACTTTAAGATGTTTGATTTGACTGACATTGTGAACTGTAACATTTCCTACAGTAGCTCTGTGCTGCAAAATATTTTTTGCAACTGCATTTCCTACACCTACTATTTTCTGCAATTCTTTTTCATTGGCAAAATTTATTTTGATTTTTTCTGTGCCTGTAGCCATAATTGCTTATACTGTAGATATGTTGTTAATTGTTTGGGTATTTGAATATGAAAATACTAACCTATGCACATACAACCTGTCTGCACATGCAGTCTAGCTAGTACGGACAATTTTCATCAGATAAATTTAACAATGAATGTCAAAATTACCTTGCATGTAAAGAACAAAGTATACAAGTTAATATGTGTTGCAGAAAAAAAATAACTGCCTCACAACAATATCGTAAATTCAACGTTGCCGTCGAGTTCACGAACAAAATGCAAACATAAACAATTGCTACCCTTAAATAACGCACCGGTTCATGAATAGAGCCGCAGCGCCAAATTATAGTAGCTTTATTGTACTATAATGAACATATAACATGAAATAAACAAATTACAAATATTACGGCAAAGAAAACACAATGGCAAAAGTGGAAAACAACGTGTATATCTGTCACTGTCAATGGCACGAGAATAGATAACAATTTTTTGAATTCCGAACCCGATGTACATATCAGACTTAACGTAACTACTACAATAGTTTAATTTTTGATTAAAACACAAATTTCAGTGCAAAAATGTCATATTAAATGTACTGTAGCGCTAAAAGAAACATATTGACCCCCATTTTTTAACTTAATTTTTGATTAAGCTACATATATGTGTGTAAAAACTAAAAATATACTTGACAAAAAAAAAGTTTAATTCTTTATAAAATCAAGTGTCAACCTCGTTAGTTACCAAAAGATTTTTTTCTCACTTTCCATATCAAAATACGTCTAAAGAAATTTTGAATTCAATTATTGTTCGTTTTTTTCTTTATAAATTTATTGATCATCATGATATCAGAATCCCATCATCTCAAAATTATTTATTCATACTATATAAATTTACGTTCCTTGCTTGTTCAGCAAATTTTGCATTTATAAAGAATTTTCAGTTGATATTTGATAAAAAAAAAAAGACAATTGTTTATATTATCTCGATATGTATCTATTGATTTATTGTTTAGCTAAAATATAAATAATTAAAGGTTGTTTTTTTTTTTGTTTTTGCAAATTTTCTCTCAAAAGTTGAACAATTCTTTTTTTTCTATATGATTTAACAAATTGCAATAATAAACTGCAAAAAACAACATTTTTTATATTTCATTATTTTAGGTTCAATGTACTTATTATATCAGTATTTGAATAGAAATATATAAGAATTTAATCATAGATCATTTAGTATTGTAGTTTATAAAATTTTATTACAGATAAGCCAGAAGTGATCACCACTACGTCAAGTCCATACAAGGTTGTAGAAGGTGAGACAGCTACAACGACATGTAGTGTGACTGCTGCCAACCCTAACACAGACATCAGATGGAGCTGGATCAAGACAGACAGTCCCAGTAATGTCCTCCATACAGGTCCTACCTACACCATCTCCATCATACAGAGAAATCAGTCAGGGACTTATAACTGTAGAGCTAACAACTCAATAGGAATGTCTACACCGGCTTCAATACAAGTGGATGTGCAGTGTAAATAAGGCTATAATTGTCTATGCTCCATTATTTTTTTATTTTATCTAAGAAATTCAAAATCGTCAAAAAAATCAAGTTTGCATTCTCTTTAAATTAATTATACATGTTCATTTGTCTTTTTCAAGATAAGCCAGAAGTGATCATCACTACATCTAGTCCATACACGATTGTAGAGGGTCACACAGCTATAATGACGTGTAGTGTGACTGCTGCCAACCCTAACAAAGGCATCAGATGGAGCTGGATCACGACAGACAGTCCCAGTAATGTCCTCCATACAGGTCCTACCTACACCATCTCCAACATACAGAGAAATCAGTCAGGAAACTATAACTGTAGAGCTAACAACTCTATAGGAATGTCTACACCAGCTACAGTACAAGTGGATGTGCAGTGCAAGTATTTATTTTACTGTATTTGTATATTTAACAAAGACTCCAAAAGGATATTTACATTTTAATACATATATACAAAACAATAAAGTTTTAATAATACATTATACAAAATACCAGATGTAATACGAGATATATATTATAATTCAGTATTGATATCTATAATCTTTGCTGAACAACAAAAATTTTGTAGGACATTTACAATACAAGGTGCAATACAATAAATGATGTTGTTTTAGCTTTAAAAAAATTATTCCTATACGAGTCTATACGTAAAAAAAAAAATCTTACATTTCTTATGTTTTGCTGCGCGGGCATGAAAAATATTGATGTGCATTTAATTATCTGAGAAAAATTAATTTAACTAAGGTATTTATAAAATTAGAAACTGAAATATTTCGTTTAGAAAAATAATTTTCCAATTTTAACCAATTTGTATTTTATTTTTACATTTAAATGATAATATTATGCAGTATATGTACATTATCCCTAACAAATCAATACACATTGGCTAAAATTGAAAAAAAAAATTACTTCAAGAAATGATAATTAGTGAAAATAAACAAGAAGAATGATAAATAGATAACATTGCTGGCTTTGAGAACATTCTGCTTGAAAATAAATCTGGAAGGACTTTATCTTTTAAACAATTAGAGGATGGTACATGTAATAGAAAATCAATATAAATTCATCATCAATCTTTTTTAATTATTTTATAACATACATGCAGGTATTGTTTGTTTAATAGTAATACTTACCCGATAGTCTTCATTTTTCTTATTAACCTGTCACGTGGCACAGCAGGGGTCAAAGTAAAAACAGATATTTACCTGCGGCCAGGTGAGACCGCGCAACGCGTTCCCCATTGGATAAAGTAAACACGTGATCATTTGAAAATTTAGAAAGGGACAATTCTGTATTGGTTTGTTTAAGTAGGTAAGGCCTTGGGCCCGTTTTACAAATGAACTTACGACTAAGACAAAAAAAAATTTAAATTTTGCAAAATTTAAAAAGATTAAAATAATTTTGATATACAGTTGATTGAAAAGTTATATGTAAATATATATTTATAGTTAAAAAGTTTTATTTTTCTAAAAGTAAGGGCGTATTTTTCGTGAAGGCGGACATGACGAGACGATATTTACAATCCGAACTTTTAGTTGGTCACGGCGGACACGGTGTGACGATTTTTCCGAAAAAGAGGCGGAAATAACGTGACGGCGGAAAAACGTGACTCAACATAAGCCGCTAAGTGACATGTTGAACCGGTCGATGAGATGTTAGACTGCTTGTATCACAGAATGGGCGGAGCTTAATCTTTTTCTCATTCATTGGTGTTCAACTGTGACGGACCTTAGTTAAATCACAGAAGAGAGTACAAAATATATGTACGGTGCTACTTTGGTAAATCCCCCCTTTATATTGTCGCCCTCGCTTATTGCCAGGAATTCTCCTAATTTCAAACATCAGGGAAGAGAAAGCATACAAATTTGGATTACAAAGGAAAGAAAGAAAAAAGACGAAATAATTGTTGAACATAATATTCTTATTTAATTGTAAACTGAAGAATTCTCAATGTAATGGAATAATCCACATCTGATTCGAATGAAAATGATGACAAACTTTAAGAATCTATCTATACCAAGAATCTATAACTACTATATTGCCCCAGCATTAGCATCGGGTTTTTAAATTCTTTGATCAAGACAGAAGAGAGAAATTGCAATAAGTGTATCAATATTCTGACATTTTCATAATATTTATTCAAAATAATTGTAAAAAATGAATAAATGATTTAAAGAAACGAAAGTCCACTTAAATGTGCACAAGCATCACATTTAATTTGAAATGAAAAATATTATGTAATCATCTTCAGTTAGGCCCATGGCATTGTAATTTATGAGAAAACTCGTTATATTGCAACCCTCGCTTTAATGCCAAAATCTATCTTGGTCAAAAGATGGAAATATACCAAGGTTGCACTGTATGTCAAAAAAAGATTGATTGATTGATTGATTGTATATTGTTTAACGTCCCTCTTGAGAATTTTTCACTCATATGGAGACGTCACCGTATGCCGGTGAAGGGCTTCAAATTTAGACCTATACTCGGCACTCAGGGCCATTGAGCAGTGAGGGTTCTTTATCGTGCCAGCGCCTACCGTGACATGGGACCAACATTTTTAAGGTCATATCCGAAAGACCCGTGACTTTCACTTCTAGTGCCGAGCGCTTGGCGAAGGAACAGTCACTACCTTTGTTTATGTCTTAGGTATGACGCGGCGCCGCGAACGAGAATCGATCCCGGGCTTCCCGATCAAGAAGCGAACACTCTACCACTAGGCTGCATAACAAAACATTCTAATGCAATTGTTTTGTAAAACACGTTTTGATTGGCTAATGCAGTGATGTTTGAACCAATATAACGAACATTAACGAGGCAGAAAACTTTTCATTGTTACGTCATAACAAAGCGACGCAAAAATGCAATGCCCCATGATGTATTTCATGAAACAAAACTCAACAAACTAATACGTAAATATCAAACAAAATGCATATATTTCATTAGAATGGGAATAATTTTTCCTTTATTTATTGACTATGTTCTCGCAAGCTCGTGCATTTGAACAGCCAACTTGTGCCAATATTAACCAATATAAGTTCAATAACCCTTTACCGTACAAGTAGAAATTTTAGCGAGGATTTAATTTTGGCATTATTAGCGAGGGTGCCGAGATTGCTAAAGTTGAATATCGCTAAAAATTAATTTCGTTTTATTTGTAATAGCTTCTTTTAATATGCATTTTAAAATCGCTAAAATAACATCTCGCTAAAAATACATTACCAGTTTTTAAGGACAATTCGCGAAATTTGCGTCTCGCTAAAATTTCCACTTATACGGTATTACATTTGCAAATATCTTTCTTAGATGAAGAGAAAATATGTTCAATTTTATGTGAATCTTATTTTGAGGTCAGAGGTCATAGCGCGACCGAATCACAGAGCGAGGTGATATTTTGTGTAACACAAGTTATATATTATATAATTGATGCCTGTTTTGGAGGGTAACAGTTGAAATTGACACCCCAAGGAAAACCATTGTCAACCGACGCGTAAGGCACCATTTATTTTATTATACTGAATGTCTTCTTGATTTACTATGTCAGCAATACAAATCGTCGATCGCCTTTTCGTTCGCGTTTAGCTACTTCGAGAAAGATTTACTGACCTCTTTATTGTTTATTTGATACTCTACAAGTTTTTTACCATCTAAAGTTTCATTATTTCTGCACTCACAGGCATGTTTCGTCTGTCGTTTGTTGTTTTCAAGTAAGCTTCATCGGATGCAAGCTTTTATTGACGTCTAGTTAATTCTTCTTCTTTCAAACGCGCAACTGACGTTTTGAGAATTCTACGGTGAACCGTACGCGCATAATTTCCACGCATGTGATATTACCGTTGTGTTACCCGTTGTCACGTGTGTTGCTAAGGTTGAGGATAATAGAACAGATTGTTAAGTGCGTCTAAACCAATCAGACTTTAGTATTTAAAATGAAAGTATAATTATACATATTTTGTCACGGTGCAGCTTGTTTTGGATAATGATGAAAAGATAAAATTATAAACAATATGGATATTTTTCAATCATGAGATGTACAAAAAAAATCTTCTTTCTTTGTGAATAAGGTTTTGAATGCTATAATTAGTCTAAAACCCTACTAACCTTTTAAACTCAAAATACCCCTGCAGTCGAACCCAGGCCTCCCGATCAGGAAGCGAACACTCTACCACTAGGCTGCATAACAAAACATTCTAATGCAATCGTTTTGTAAAACACGTTTTGATTGGCTAATGCAGTGGTGTTTGAAGCAACGAGGCAGAAAACTTTTCATTGTTACGTCATAACAGAGCGACGCAAAAACACAATGCCCCATGATGTATTTCATGAAACAAAACTCAACAAAATAATACGTAAATATCAAACAAAATGCATATATTTCATTAGAATGGGAATAATTTTTCCTTTATTTATTGACTATGTTCTCGCAAGCTCGTGCATTTGAACAGCCAACTTGTGCCAATATTCACCAATATAAGTTCAATAACCCTTTATTACATTTGCAAATTTATTTCTTAGATGAAGAGAAAATATGTTCAATTTTATGTGAATTTAATTTGAAGGTCAGAGGTCATAGCGCAACCGAATCACAGAGCGAGGTGATATTTTGTGTAACACAAGTTATATATTACATATTTTGTCACGGTGCTTGTTTACTTGATTTGGATAATGATGAAAAGATAAAATTATAAACAATATGGATATTTTTCAATCATGAGATGTACAATAAATCTTCTTTCTTTGTGAATAAAGTTTTGAATGCTATAATTAGTCTAAAACCCTACTAACCTTTTAAACCCGAAATTCCCTTGCAATTATGTAAACTAAAACAGGCGATACCACTGCTTTTTACTTCAAATATTTTAAGAACTTATGAAATAGTTAGATTATTCTCAGCATCGATCATTGTTCTTTCACTATAGACAGATATTTCCTGAACAGGACTGCTAAACATGAATGTAAACATTCAAATGTTGGAGCGAGGTGAACTTTAAAGTCCCCACAACTTCTAGGTCATTGCGCATCACAACATACCAATACGGCGGCCCATTCGTGTAATAAAGGCAGTTTTACTCGAAAAGTATTCACCTCAAATTTGAATATAGGTAATAAACAACAATGTAAGAAAGTTCACTGGGAAATGAATTTTTAGCTGGTACGTGATTAAACCTAGTAAGAAGCCCTACGGGCTTCACATTCTTTGAAGTTCATTTCGCAGAAGACTTTTTTAACATTGTTGTTTATTTTTTAAAGTATTACTTTACTCAGATGAATAAAAATTCCACTGATAAGAACGAAAAACCACTTATTGCACATTGTACACCTATGATTCTTGTGTTAAATTTCAATTTCAAATAACTAGGTCAATGACCTACTTGTCATGCTATTGATCCCTGAGTATTTCTCGGGAAATACCTCAATCTTTCACACTATTGCCAATTTTTTCTTCACTCAAAAATATTACAAGCAACAAAACCCTTTAAATAATGAAATATTATAGCAATGGAACAGCGTTGCTTCATATAAAGAAATTATTAAAGTTTGGGCCATAAACGTGATAATTATTACAGTCCGAATTTCCTCTTTCATATTTATATCCCCCCTTTTTAATTAAATATTACAAAAATCTAAATGAGAAGAACTTTAAGTTATTTATAGCCCCAGGTTTTTTTTGTTGCCCTAATTCTCAAGACATTTTTAAGTCTATTGGGTCAATGATCAAACTATTGAGATATGTTCTCTGGAATGGTTTTTGTACATATCTTTGAAATTCTTTATTTCATCGCATTCAATCATTTGAAATAAATTATGAGATTTAACACATATAATATTTGCAAAATGATGTCTTTAAATACATGTAACGCTTACTTTGTCATAAATATTGCAAGAAATAAAAATTTTGACCAAAAAAAAATTGAAAATTTAGTCGAATTTCCTCTGCACAAATATACATAGAATTTTGTTCCTGCAAATTTTCTTCAAATAATAAAATATTAATTTTTTTAATTGATATTGAGTTAAAACATGGTTATTTTTCATTTAGAACAAGTTTTGATTGAACATATTATACTTTATAAAATTTCTTCCTGATCTCTGAAACCTGAGTAAACGTCATCCTTAAATGTACATTCTATGTAAAGTGCCTTCGGATGATATTTTTATTATATAGGGTGCTAAAGAAATTTATTTTATCATTATTATTTTTAAAATATGTTGCCCTCGAATTCTGTCAATAAATGTATAATTTTGTATTTTATAATTAAATGAACTATATGTATGATGGCATCAATTCAATACCTCCATGTAGTAAGCGGGTCATTTATTCAATAGGATGGCATATACACCAAATAGTTGACTACAGATTTAAATTGTTTCAAGGTTTTACGCTATTTAATCAATCTAACGAAATTTTTATAGTAGTCTAATCATATCACAGCAGACATTTTCACGCCAACGTGCTAGCAATTTTCAAGCTACGGGTAAATTAAAAGATCTAAAGTTTGAAGCTCTGGATTGGGGGTGGGGTGGGGGGTTGGTTAAAATGCCAACTTCTTTGCATACCAAATTTTATTCACATGACTACAAAACCCTTGTTTGACTATACTAGCTGCAACAAAAAAGGCAAATGGCCTTTCAGTGAAAATTTCCACTAGGGGAAGCTATGTTTGAAAAAAAAAGCCCCCTTCCACTATTGCTACATGCCTGGATGTGGAGGTATACTGTTGTCCAAAACCTTTAAAGTTAAGCACTGAAAATGCCTCGTTGTCATGAACATACAGATGGGGCTACGATAATATCCGTCCATTGTCATCCAAAACATGCAAAAATTTATACAAAATGCCTAAAATATTACTTTTCTGCTGAAAGCTAAAGAGAGCTTTCTGAATAACCATTGTATATTATAATTCTGTTTGTATAATTTTCACATTTTCAACTTCTCAAGAACCACCAGGCTAATTTGAACCAAACTTTATTACAAAGCATCCTTGAGTGAAAGGAAATTTAAATGTTATAATCAAGGACTAAGTCCCATTTCAAGACGCAATAATTAAGAAAAGACAAAAATATGGTATGGTTATTTTTAAAAACTTCTTTGAACCACTGGGAGAGAAATAGGAAATTCAAGTTTAACATAGAAATTTATTGGAAAACCCTTTTTAAAATCTTAAGCTTCTGAAGGTTCACTGGTCCAGAAAAGATGAAACTTATGTATAAAATTTGCTAATATTGTGTAAGATTTGAAATTGTTCAAACCATGACCCCAGGATTAGGGTGGGGCATATATAGCTATACACAAATTGAAAACATTTATCACTGAAAATTTTATAATATATATTCAGATGGTCCAGCATCACTAATATTTTCCCCAGACGTCATAATTATCAATAAAACAGAAAACCAAACAGCACCCCGAGTTTATTGTTCCGCTGTCTGTAATCCTAACTGTACATACCGGTGGACCGGTGTGACGACTGTGAATTCAGGACTGTTAAAACTTGGAGTACTGAAGCGGACAGAGAGGGGGGATTACACATGTACAGCTAGCAACACCATCAAGTCAGTCTCAAGACCCATCAGAGTTTATGTCAACTGTATGTATACATTGATTTCTTGCTAACAAATATAAATAATTGATTTCATAAATATTTTTGAATATACCACTAAACATAATAATTTAATTATTTTACAGATCCTCCAACAACAGAGGTATTCCAAGCCAGTGGTAACAAGATTTATGAAGAATCCTCACCATTCAATATCACTTGTGAAGTTGACAGCTATCCTTTTTCTGACATAAACATTCTGAACGTAGACACTGCAGAAGTAAAGGCATCAGGTGGACCATTAGAATTCCTGACATACAGCGAGTCGTCTGCCAAGTGCTATCACTCTGCAGGTTATACATGTAACAGTAAAAACTCCTATGGATCTACTTCATCAGCTGTACAACGAATATTCGTCTACTGCAAGTCTTCTTATATTTGTCATATTCCTCGAGACATGTGTCATGTTTTTGAAATTCAATCATTTTTTAATCTGAATACCAGATTTTGAACAGAAAGATAAAGATTAGAAAAAATATGCTCATTGTATATCTTTGACCAAGATGGAATATTGTTAAAATATCTTGTATACTATATCTAGCGAAAGAACTATCTGCGGTATGTTGCATATATTTGCCCCCACAGAAGTCAAATTTTGAAAACTTCCTGAAATGTGCTGATTTCAAAAAATTGTATGAGAAATATAAATTAACAGAAAATATTATAGTTTCAAAGTAGTACATTCACAATTTTTGATTTTATGACGTCACAAACTAGTCCGATTTTATATCCTTTTTCAGAAAGAAGACAAAATGGACAAAATTTCAACAATTTTAGCTTTGAAATTTATAGAGCGCATGTGTGTTCAGGAACAATATTGACATATTTCATTGATATTATCATTCTACACATTATATCAAAATATTCATCCTGAACACGCATGCGCTCGGTGACTTTTACTCAAAATATCGACGAAAAATGTACATTTTTCTGTAAAATTCATAAAAAACTGAAATTTACGTCATGTTTGTGACGTCATTACGTACATATGACGTCATTACTTATGAAAATATTCAGTGCTTCGAAGCTAGCATATACTCCCCTGTTTAAGAACTTAATTAAATATATTTCCATCAAAGTTTGATTTGGGGGGCATATATTGGTTAATACCGCATAAAGTTCTTTCCATTCATTTGTAGACGCCGTCATTTGTAGGTGGTGTACACCAAAACAGGCGATTGAAAAGTGAGAGGGTATATAGTCTGTCGTTCGTCCGTCTTTCCGTCCAATAATCCGTCTTTCCGTCCATTAATCCGTCCGTCCGTCTGTTACGCTTTTTGGTATCCATTTCTTATCGGCAACTCCTCTTATACCACTGAATAAAAAAGATACTTTCACAGAATCTTACATAGTGCCAATGTCAACCCTCTTTTCTTTTCTACTTTTATGTCAGACATATATTTCAGGATTCCCGTAGCAAACATCGAAACTACCATATTGAGGGGTACTTTTCTCTAGTCTGCATCTCCTACTAGTCCTTACTTTTTAACAAAATTGATGACAGCTGCTTTTTTTATAAAAAAAAATGGGACAAATTTTATTATCTTGTAATTGTCATTTGCAACATTTCGTAAAAAAAAATTCTGATTTTACACAAGCTTTGCAAAGTTGATATTAAAAAATGCAATAGTTTCTTTTTGACAATGTCTTGGAGACAAAATCATCCAACCAGCCCATTGGTACCTTTTTTGATCCGTAATTAGCAGACCATCTTTTCTCTTTGCTGGATCGATTACAGTGTAATTCTTAATAGGAAAACACTTTGGCATTGGAGGGCTCAACCTTTATCAATACTATGCTTCACATCGGCAATGGTTTATATAATATTATCAGCGACATATATTATCAATTACCAAATGGTTACTCCCATTCACAAATGTACTCGATTTATCGCAGAGAGTTTAAAAAATAAAAGACACCACAGAGTCTGGCACATCTGTTTCATATTTGGATACTTACTTGGAAAAAGACATTATCATGACAACAAAGCTTTATGATGACTAAAACTTTTCAATCGTCAGCTTTTTTACTTATAATAATATGTATTACGTGGCTTAGTTAGGTATTTCCATACATATCGCACGACATATTACCGGGTAATTTATTTTGAGAGACAGTTTTCTATTAATATAGTTTCAAAGACGAAAAACAAAGATTTGCATCTACATGTAGATTTTCATCTTATCTCACCCTAATAAATGCCTAAAAACCTATCTGTTTCATCAAGATTTGCACTGTCCCTAGCTGGGTCCGCCAGCTCTTTATTTTTTTCATAAAATTTGTAAATAATGAACAAAAGATCATCATGATTTGCATTGGTCTCAGCATAAAGATAAATATTATTTGATCCCTAAAACATTCAAGATCACCTTATTTTTCTATTCTCTCTCTCTCTCTCTCTCTCTCTCTCTCTCTCTCTCTCTCTCTCTCTCTCTCTCTCAACATTTTAATAGTTTTCATTAAGACCAAACGTACATGAATTAGTGATATATGAAATCGCTTTACATTTCTATTTATTTAGGTAGATCAAGACCCTTTGATGGACTGTCAAATATCAACACTGGAATAAAGACAAATGAAGGACTCAATATATCAGCCAAGTTCATTGCATACCCTCCCCCGGTGTTATCATGGAAATTTAGAAAGATTTTAACTGATATAAATAAAACGCTGTCTAGTGAGTTCCAGATGTCTTCAGTTACTTTGAACGTTTCAACAGTCCAGGCAGTTTTAACCAAAGAGACGCTAAATCAAGAAGAGTTTGGATACTACACAATCACAGCGACCAACTCCGTAAAACCCTCTCAAATTTCCATCATCACTTACCATGTCATTCCAGAGAGTAAGTTTACATATTACAGTACTCGATCCATTTATATAAATTTAAAACTTGCACAAAAAGCCAATAAGGTCGTTATAAAGATATATCAATTTATATTTTCATAATGAAAAGAAAGTGTGCACTTGATGTTGCCTTCAACTCATCATTTAGATATATCAACGACGTATTTTCAATTAACAATGCATGTTGTCCCTTTCATTTGTATGTCGACCCGATATATCCCTATGAGCAATAAAATAAAAGATGCCAGTAGGTCTGATACATCTCGGCCTTATTTTTCTGTGTAATTGGACTTTAACCATATACAGAGACATATGCAAAGTCATGGACATCGGTCTTACAATAAATCTTTAATACACAATGTCTCTTTTGATTAATTACTAGTTTACTACCTAATGTAAATCAACAGTTCGGTCTACATCATACTCGACCAAACTTTACTCTGAAACTTTTAAGTAGTCTTCTTAAAAAGGTAAAGGAAAGCCCTTTTTGATTCCTCGACACCAATCTAGGCTCAGAACTGTAATTGTGGATATTGCAGATCATACGCGTTTTGACCTCCACGTTTTAGTGTTGAAAAGGTAGGTAAAACATGACACGGTTAATCTAAATTATTCTTAATCACGAAAGGGCCCATTCTTGTATTCCACCATATTTCAAGTTAAAACTTTACCTTGTATTTGCAACAAATAAACATTGACTATTGCTTCCAAACTTTTTGATTACAAAAACAACTTTAAATGGCCTGTATATCGAGTATCTGATACAAAATCCTCCTTCGTGTTCATATTCTTCTTCACCCTATAAATATAGCCCTACTGGACACGTTATTACTTGTCAGACGTAAATATTGTCAAAAAGGAGGACTTTAGATAGCTTATTTTAAAAGATCCAAAATATAGGGAACCCCTATTCTTCAACTGGCATCAGAATTTCATAAATATTATGGATTCTGTTGAAGATAACGCCAGACAATGGGCCAGATACGAGCATGAAGACTTTGACATTTATCAGAGTGGATTAAATGTATCAGATGCATATTAAAATTTCGTATTTAAAGTTTGAGGGGCAACATGAAAACCAATAATCCAGAAGCAAAAAAAGAAAAGAGTAAGATATATTGCATGAGCAATTTTTATTGATCCCTGTTGTCAAAGCAGATGATAACATTGTCTTCGTTTATAATGCTCATTCTATAAATTGTATTTTAAAAGAACCTGGATTTAAAGGTGCATAGACACAGATCTAGATTTGAAGTTAATATACTGAAAGGAAAAAGAAACGCAGGGTAAACGTTTGAAGTGAATTTAATTTATTTTTTTTAATTCTTTTCAGTTTTCCTATCTAACTTTTAAAATCATCTTTCAAAAAGATATACCCAAAATCCCATTTGATTTTGTCTAATAATTCATGAGTTATTGAAGCTCATATGACTATACCCTCCAAAAGTGAAAATCAAAAACTTGCATTATCTTCAAAGTCTCTCCCGCGCATCTGCCAGGGCTTTATTTCTCCTTTGCATGGAATTCATCAGAGTGTTTATCTTTTAAACCCTGGCTTTATTGGGCATAGGTAACAACGCCAAAAAATTAGTCAAACGGCGCGCGCATGCGCCAGTGAGAGGAACACTACAGTAAGTTGACCGGCTCAAAATAGCAAAATGAAGAATTGTTTTCTTTCATTTTTCGTGTGAATGTAATGATAATTATAGTGAACTGTATAAATGGCGGTTTTTGTGGTAGTAAGCTGGCGATTTAAGAGATGGCAGGACGAATTAGCCGTTCGCAACATGACTCTGGTTCGCGTTAACGTCATCGTCATGGTTGATTGAAAACCATTCCAGGCCCTCTTTGACAACAGGTAACAAGTTTTATGGGGGGAAATTTTCAAGAAACTGTTAAGTTACCAGTAGTTGCCTTTTCATTAATAATGCAATTAAAAAACCAGACCCCATGGAACCTCGTTAAACTGTACCAAGATTGCAAGAAATTCATATTGTCTCTAAATATTGGAAACCGATGTGCATATCTCAGGTGCATCAAATGATGCAGTAATATTTGTTGACAAACTCGTCATAATCAAATTGCACCAGTTCTTGGGCTTTTTAGTGTTTTCCCTTAGTGACGATATACGTTTTTCGATTGATTAATTCTGAACACTTATTTTGGTGCATAGTAACAAAATTTCTCATCTGACTATTTTCGTAATTTTCACTCATGCGGTTAAAAGGGTTTTGAATATAATTCTACCCTGTGTTTCTTTTTCCTTTTAGTATAATATAGTATAAAATCACGACATATATGCTGTAACAGCATTTCACACGAAAATAGATTAAAATCTTATTTCATCTGAAAGTTATTGAAATTCAAATTTTTAAATAGGATTGATTGACACATTTGTGTACTTAAACAAATTTTAAATTGATTCTTAATACCGTAATACCTTCTCCGTGGAAAATTACCCCACCTTTGATGTTTTGGAGGTCCTTGTTTGCTCTGCTTCTATTTTGTATTGTTTTATGGACTTTGGTCTTGAATACTATTCAATATTTCCATATGCTCAAAGGTCCACAAAACAATGTTATTGTTTGGTCTGCTTATAAAATAGTTGGAATTCCAATAGGTTGTTGGTAAACCTGGTCTCCAAAAACAACATAGATATTGTCAATCAAAAACTCAAGAATCTTTTTTATGTCAATTTCAGAATACTTGTGATACAATCAGAATGTTTTTTAACAAATTAGAAATTTGCATATGACCAATGACAAAGTAAGTAATTCCTTACTTTGCGACTCTGGAGCAGACGCTCTAATCACTGTGTCACGCGGGCGACAACTTTGATCGTGAATACTGTTCGTTATCTCCTTATCCTTCACGAAGAGTCGCACGAATTATCTCCCCGATGAAATATTGAAAAAATAACTAGGGTTCAACCACAAAATCAATCTCCCTCGCTCCTTTTTTCCTCAAATCACAAATATTTTGAGGCAACGAAAATCAATGATTTTACAGTAATTTGATTTTTTAAATTGATAAACTGATTTATTATAAAGATGATTGTTAATATACATGAATAAACCATTCTTCTTTCAGGAAAACCAAACCCTCCATACAACATATCCATAAATTGTGAAGTTTCTCGAGGAACTGCAATAGTAAACTGGACACCAGGTTTTGATGGAGGAGCAGAACAAACATTCATTGTGTCATACAGAACCAGTGATGGCGATGAACAATTAACTGTAAAATTCAGACAACCGAACGCTACAGCTACTGGCTTGAAAGATGACACTCTTTACTACTTCAAAGTTATTGCAAACAACTCAAATGGTAAAACATTGTCTGAAGAAGAGATTTGCAAAACACAAGGTACTTGGTTAATTGATATTTTGGCACATGTACTTATTGTTCCTGAGATAAAAACCTAGGCGAGCAAAAAATTTGGAAACAAAAAAACTGCTCAAGGATAACTAGCGATTTACGTTGTATGAGTAAAAATAAATCCGAATAAGTCACATTTCAAAATGAATTATAGTAATATACAGGTACTACAACTTTATATCTTTGAATGTTTTCAATTTTAAAATTAGCTTTTAAAATTTGTTTAAAAAGGTTTCTTTATACTATTCCGAAACATCCTATTCATCAGACCGAAAAGGCCCTTGTAAACTAAAATGAATTGTAAATGAATTATTATTAATATATTATGAGCTGAATTTTGTTTTTACTTAATTATTGTTTGAAGCTCGAAAAAATATAGTTTATATTTTAAAGCAGATCCCTTGTGTAATTATTTTTATGAAACAAGTATATCAGCAGTCTCGTTTAGATACATCATTTCGAAAGTTCTATGGTCGATACAATGAACTTGTTAGAAAATGCATATCATCATTAAATAAAATCCTGACTGACATTTTTCATGCTAATTGTAACTCCATTATTTATACACTGACTTGACGACGGATTTTTCCGACATATCCCGATCATGACAAGAAGCACACGGTGGGTGTGACCCGTCCACCCTCGGTAGGGAATGCTCACTCCTCAATGGCACCTGATCCCACCTCTGATGTTTCGGGGGTCCCTGTTTGCTCTGTTCTTATTATATTTTATTGTTTTATGAGCAATTGATCTTGTATAGTGTTTGTTTTATCCATATGTTTCATAATCTCCTTTATCAACTTTATTCTTTGAGTTCAAACTGTGATTTTTCTTAATTTTTGCCTGGAAGTCCGTAAGGTATGACCTTTTTCTAAATAAAATTATAATACTTTGATAAAATGCGCTCTAGGTAATATTGTTTACCCCACCTCTGTTAATTTGTCCTTGAAATCCTGGCTTACGATTGGTTGAAGTCTGTCACGTGGAGAAGGTGGATTACGAAAAACCCGGTCAGTTGTAAATCTATACCCGGTCGATGTATTTTATAACGAACACAACGTGACATCATACAATGTAACAGGCACAGTATAAGCGTGATGAAGCATGTAGCAGAGAAACACATTTCAAAATATTTACATTCGCTGTGTTTTTTGAATAAGACAGCTGTGAAATCGATTTGAAAGCCATTTTTGTGTATACTCACGCGTAGAAATGTGCGTTAACATGACGTACCAATGAGGCTGCAGCGACGTTACTAAAAATGCAACGATTTAGGGCAGCGAGAAATTCAAATATTTAGCATATTTTAGTTGCTTCCAAACATGTAAAATGTAAATATAGGGAATGTTTTTCAGTTTAGTGTGAATTATTGATGTGAGAATCACACAGACTTGTACGTAGGCATATTTTTCATGAAGCGTTAGCGTGCTTCATGAAATATGCCTACTCGACAAGTCTGTGTGATTCACACACCAATAACTCACACAAAACTAAAAAACATTCCTTAAGAAACCACAAATAATACGTAAATGTTTCATCGGGGGAGTAAATTCGTTACATAGTCTTTTAGTGACAGGGTATAGGATAATACGGTTAGTAATTTTCATACATGACTCGATCACGAAAACATTAAATTCACATTTTTGGCTGTCTTCGGTCCTATAACACACCTGGCCGTGCCGACAAATTGAATACTGCGCGTTAGCGCGGTATGATAAATTAATCGGCAATGCCAGGTGTGTTATAGGACCGAAGACAGCCAAAAATATGAATTCAATGCTTATATTTACATTCTTTAATTTTTCCTTCTTCATAATTGCTGATTTCGTTAATCGTTATTGTGAATTTAACGCCCTTCAAAGCTGACGCGGTTAATAGACGTAAGAGCCGTTTGTGACGTCAGATGACGAAAAAGGGACAAGTTCATTTTAAACGCTCATTTGAAGTATTTTTACATTAATTTAACAGGATTATAGTTTTTAACTAAATCGAGTCCAAATATTGTACATTTTGATGTCCCCAGATTATAGAAAATGCATATAGTTCCTACTGTGTATTCTAACGCGCGGTGAAAAGGTTTAGCGTGTGTTATAGAAATTTGAATGTCGTGAATTTCTAATGAATTTCATAAGAAAAAATACACGGAATGTAAATATTCTGTGGAATATGACAAGTTTTTTAACTTGTACTTACGGTATCAAGCGTTAATCAGTAATAAAATGTACGTTCTCTTTTTTTAGAAGTCGTCATTACCAAAGAATCAAGTATAGGAGGAATAATAGGTGGCACTTTAGGGGGTGTTGTATTGATAATACTTATCGTCCTGTTATTTCTCAACAGAAAATATCAGATAAAATGTCATGGTAAGTATGTATATTGTTATGTATTTATCTTAATTTTTTATAATCAGTTCTCAAGTGATTATAGAATTATCTTAATTTTAATTTCAGAAAGAATGCCAAAATCAAGGTAAATACAATGACTTTTTTTAAGCAGATGTTTTCTACACTAGAAATAAGATTAAAGAGTAATTCTTCTTATATTTATTGTGTTTATTACTAGGTAATTACGGATTTTGTTACAGTGTATATAGGACAATATCAATAAGAGATAGTACACCACTCATAATAAGTGTGATCGTTTAATTTTATACACAAGGTCAGGCCAAATACGTTCTCATATTCCTTGATGTTAAATGTTTTTCCAATTATGAAATGTCTGCTTTTATTATCTTAGACTAAATGTTTTTATTCTAGTGTAAAAGGAGAATATCAAATAGGTCTACATGTAACAAACAATACTCCCTAATAAAGTAAAATACTTGCACTAAAATAGATATTGGCTATTCCGAATTTTCTCTATTTTTCTTAAATGTTGGGGAAAATTAACTATTTTTATTTGCTTCCTATGTTCATATCCTCCAAAGTGTTCATGTTCTTCTTTATCCTATAATTATAGTCCTGCTGGACACGTTATCAAAGGTGGGCACGTTATCAATGGGGACCTTACAGGCGGGGAACCAGGAATTTATTCCAGTGTGGGGTGCGGCCCAGCCAAGAAAAAAATCTAATTCAGAAATTTGTTAACATGCAAAAAAAGAACCTTCATTCGTCCAAAACCAGAAAATTTATTTCATATACGTGTGTGTGTGTAGGGGGGGGGGAGGGGGTTGTTATGGATAGACTTCATATGCTTCATACCTATTACTTTTAATACCAACTTAACACATGTGTACGTTTTCGAGGGGAAGGAAGATTGCGTTTTTAGGGGTTGGATTAAAGTCACATTTCACGAAGTTTACGAAGGGTGATCAAAAAGTTCGCAAACTAATTGAATAACTTCCATACAAGAAACAATATTTGGTTTTAATGTTGATTATATTTTAAACTAATCCTCCCCGGTTTTAATGCACATCAACCACCGTTCTGTGCATGGGCGAATCACGTGAAACTGGCGGTCACGTGACCCCCTCCGTAGCCTTCTGTCACAAAAGTTGAAAGATTTTTATATTTCTTTCCATGTGAGTTAATTTTTATGACAAGAACAGTTCATTTGTCAGAAATGGTCATATCTCGGCAACAGAATGGGTGGATAATAATATCCTTTCCAAAAATAAGCATGATAGAGAATGGGTGCATCCTTTTTATCATATCTAATATGTTTAAAATCTAAAGAAAACGATATCTTAGGTATTTAATACTTATATCATTGTACAAATATTTAACTATTTTTCAAAGTGCTAATTGGAGGTCATTGATAGCAAATTGCTTGATTAAAAATACATATCTTTTCAAACTTGCTTTCACTGGGTACAGTGTAAGATGACAAGTATCATTTTTAACCATCAGCCTTCCTTCACTAAAACGATTAATCCCATCGTTAATTGAATTTATAGGAACTCATTTATCTCAATAAACTATGTACAAATTATTATATGATTCTGTAGTGGGATTTCTAAGATATACAATAAATTGTACAGTCGTTTGTTGAACGAGTTCGACTGAGACAACCATTTTTCGTCACAAGTGACCTAAATAGTGACGTCATTTTCACATTGTGACGTCACAAACGAGAAGAAAAACTTTATTCAGCATATGTTATTTATAGAACTTGTGTTTGGCTATATGTGTACCGAATTTCATTCTAATCTCAATTGTGGTTTTGTTGATATAGAGATAGTTTGCCAACTTTTTGATCACCCCTCGTAGTATATCAATTTAATAACTCTGCAAATTCCGGGAGGGGTGTCTAAATCCGCGCAATTTTAAAAGGTCTTAATATAGGGAACTCTGATGCTTCAAATGGCGTCGAAATTTGATAAATATTATGGATTCTCTTGATGATTACGCCAAACCATGGGCTAGAAATAAAAAAGAAGACGATAATTAACACTCTTTCAAAATGAATGAAATGTATCGGATCCATTTAAAATTACGTATTCAAAGATCGATGCGCAATATGAAAACCATCTTTCCTTCTGTACTCAATAATTCAGTAGTGAAAAAAGAATTAGATAGATTACATAAATAGTACGTACTGCTAACAAATCAGGTAATAACATTGTCTTCGTTCGTAAGGTTCATTATATAAATTGCATTTTAGAAGAAATTGGATTTAATTCTAAAAGTGATAATACAATTTATACTCATAGTTCCCTTTCTAATGAAAAAAAAGTCATTAAATTCATATTTCAGTTTTGAATATTTTTTTATATCCCGAGGAACCTAAATGAATTTTTACTCCATATGTAGACGATGAAGGTATATTGATACATAAGTGAGGGAAGTTGACGATTGAAAAGTTAAAGTCATCATATTAATAATAAATCATGGTTAACAGATTACCATTAACGTATTTTTCAAGTAAAATATCCAAATATGAAACAGATGTGTCAGACTCTATGTTATCTTTTATCTCAAGCTCACCGGGATATATCATAAATGGTGACTTGAAGGCTACAGCAAGTGTTTCCTTCTATTCACGCACAAGATTTTGGACGAATTCTATTCCATATAAATAGAAAAATAAAAATACCTGGGCGCAACTGGTACCCATGGAAATTCCATGAGATTGTTGCAAAATGGAAGACCTGGCCTGAGGGCAATAAAAGTTAGACGAGCTCATTTTTATCTCATCCTCACTTTCACCAAAGGAATATATATAGTGGAAAAGTGAGACTGAGATCAAAAGTGAGCTCGTCTAACTTTTAGGGCTCCCAGTCCAGGTCTCAAAAATCCACATAGATATTGTCAATCGAAGAATCAAGCATCTTTTTAATGTCAACTTTAAGTTTTTAAGCTGTTGATTTTGGTAAAATCTTGTGGTGCACAGTATTAATCAGTCAATCTTTTTTAATAGACTTAAGGATTTATTTAAGTATTATTTCAGTATCACCTTGTGCTTTACCACAAATACATAGTATATATGTTTGAAGATTTTTTTTAGAATCAGATTGTTTCAATATGCATAATCTAGATTTTTTTTTCGCAGTGGGGTGAAAATGAATGCATCAGACAGTCTCTCTAGATTACCAGGTATGACAAATTTATAACATGTATATTGTTTCCTAAATGTGACTTTTAATGTGTGCAACTTGATTTTTCTTTCATTTTTCTTTTGATTTAAGGTCTTGGGCCAGAGATGAGGTAGTGTATCTATTACAAGTCGGAGGGTATTGTTAATTTAAAGATTTAAAGTCTTGAAAGCAATATGTTGTCTTTAACCGAAAGTGGCAAAACACTTTGTATTTGATATGAAAATAACGAACACCCAGTAATCAAAAGTCCAGTAAACAGCACAAATCATCTCAGTCTGGATCCAGTGTCATGGTGGATCAAATATCCCCTAACTTCCGGTCATATCGGCTGTGTATTAACCGTCAGGCAAATAGAAAAATCAAATCCATAAACAGAAAGCCTAACAATCAGTATGAAAACCAACCAGTATTCGAGTTAACGATAAATTCTATTTGATGTCAAGGTCATTGTATAGAGCCATAGAACAGGCGAAATGATTCAACGTTGATTCGATGTTTCAACGAAACTGTTGATGTCCTAGTTTCATCAATGTGTTTGTCAAAAGCCTAATTTTAAAACACAAGACAGTATCTTACGTGATGCATACGATATGAAGGTTAGAAATTTCAGTTAAATTGTTATAAATGCAGGGAAATCTTTCTTTTTCTCTTGAAAATTATTAATTCAGAAGGTCACTTAAGCATTCAATTCATATTTTGGGATGTCTTCGGTCCTATAACACACCTGGCCGTGCCGACAAATTGAATACCGCGCGTTAGCGCGGTATGATAATTTGTCGGCACGGCCAGGTGTGTTATAGGACCGAAGACATCCCAAAATATGAATTCAATGCTTATATTTACATTCTCTAATTTTTCCTTTTCATAATTGCTCATTTCGTTAATCTTAAATGTGAATTTAGAGCCCTTCAAAACTGTCGTGGTTGATAGATGTAAGAGCTGTCTGTGACGTCAAACGACGTTAGATGACGTTGCAAAGTTAAATGACACAAACAAACATTGCGAGGAAAAAAGTGACAAACTAATTCTTAACGCACATTACGTTAATTTTTACGTTAATTTTTCAGGGTTAAAGTTTTTCATTAAATTGAAATAAAACATTTTACGTTTTGGTGTTCTTAGAGTATTGAAAATGCATTTAGTTCCTACGGTGTATTCTCACGCGCGGTGACAAGGTTTCGCGTGTGTTATAGAAATTTGAACGTCGTGGATTTCTAATAGATTTCATAAGAAAAATTACACTGAATGTAAATATAAAAAATTAATACTTAACATAGATAAAATGACTTCAAGGTAAAAGATATAAGTAAAAAGTTATTACTTAATTTAAGTGTCATTGCTTTTTCCCGATCATGACAAGAAGCACACGATGGGTGTGACCGGTCACCAAGGGATGCTCACATCCTCCATGGCACCTGATCCCACCTCCGATGTTTTCGAGGTCCGTATTTGCTCCGCTCCTATTTTGTATTGTTTTATGGACTTTGATATTGAATACTGTTCGTTCTCTCCATATCCTTCATTTATGCAGTAATTTGCTACCGAGGGTAATTTTATGATAGACACGTCATTGTGTAAATTTAAATTGATGTTATATTAATTCACTCAGCGCCCAGTATGAAGAGTTAAATCTGAAAAGACATGAACAGGAAAACAGTTATGATGCTATTCGAACACCAAACAGTATGGACAATTCTATCATTAAAGACTTGGTTAATTAATTCTTTTAATTTCTTGTTAAACAGTTGTAAAAATATTTCTTGAATTGTCTTATTTCATTTTAGAAAACAGAATTTCCGGGTAAGTAATTCTCATAGTTAAGGTCCATAATAAGTAAACAAACAGAAAATTGTGATAAAAATAATCAGAATTCTAGAATTTTATTTATTATTTGTGACGGATCATTATTATCGAACATTACAGTTCAACATATGAAGATCTGCAACCCCAGAAAGAAGAAAACAAGTATGAAAAATTTACAAGGTCTAAAGGTAACTACTTTTACTGAAAAATATTGCAATCATTAAGGAAAGGAAAACTCTTGAATCTATAAACTTCAGTGAAATTTAAAAAAAAAAAGATACTAGTATGTTTCGCAAGATGCATTTATTCAAACATTATGTTTTTTTTTCATCATAATCATCATAAGCAATTTGAGTATGTGTATCATTCATCATAGCGAAAATAAAACGCTGATTCATACGTTATCAATCTGTTTTGAGAAAAAATAAATATAACCTACTGGATGTTTTTTTTTAAATATTTCAAAAAGTGGAAGAAATAAATGTGAATGAAATATTTAGTCAACAAGGTAACTTTTGTTGACTTTTCCTACTAATTAGTTTTAAGAAAGATTTCATAGCACTAGTGACGTTTATTTACGGATCGATTATCTTATCATGCGTATCTATAACCTCGGCATAATCATTGGAGTTCAATGTCCACGATTTTTTTTCTATCTATGATAGTAACAAATTTCTGTCGATCTTCAAAATGAATTTTTAAATTTTTAGATGTACGAGTAACCATCTCAAGTGTAATGATGAAGCCATTATTGTAATTATTTGTTTGAAATTGAATATAATTTTACATTTTGTAATTGAAATGCAGTAAAGAATTATAAATATGTTAATAATGAATATCAATGACACCGTCTTTCTTTAAATTTGAGCTTGTCCACGAACTTTACGGACAACCCTCGTATTGCTTAGGCGCCACATGTTACAAAATTTTAGAACATATACTTTAATCTATGCAAAGTTTATTAATTTTCCTAAACAAATGGATCCACAAATAATTCATTCAATTTGTAGGTGGAAAAGACAGTGTATATGCGAATTCCAAGATGCTTTCCCAAGGAAATGTATATGTGAATATGTCCTTTAAAGAAAATTGAAATATATAGCCTAAAATATTTTTTTTAATTTTAACATTTTTTATTGTAAAGAGTAAAGAATCAATCAGTAATATTTATGATAGACATAGTCAGAGTTTACAGAAAAAATATGTCTGCCTTTTTAATTAGTTTTGTTTGTTTGTTTGTTTGTTATCATTGTTTGTTTGTTTTTTTATGTAAAGATATTATATGTGCGATAACCAACTTTTTCTTTTGTTAAGTCATATTTTTTATCATTTTGTCCAAAAAAATGATTCATTTGTGAAAATCTATGTACACTTACTTTGAAAAACTGTTCTTTAAACTTTGTTAAGAATATATACGAGTAATTATATACAGTGTATATAATTTTTTAAAGAATGAAGTTGATACATAAGGACAGGGGGCCTGTTTTATACAGAATTTATGACTTAAACCAAACTAAGTTCTGTCCTTAACTTTTTAATTTCCATTGAATTGAAAAATATTATTGATCTCTAAAAAAAAATAACATAAAGAAGTACAGAAAGATATTTTACGCTAGCAATTTTAAACTGAATAATTAATTTTGCAAATTCTTATTATCATTTTAACTTTCTAGTCTTAGTCGTAAGTTCTTTTGTAAAACAGACCTCTGGTCTATCTTTCTATTCATTGAACATATCGAAGAAATGCATAGATTTTTGAAATTTCTTCTCTATCCCCATACCCTGCATATGATAAGCAAGAATACTTCCAGAATTGTAAATTAATAAGTCCAGTGTGAGGGGTTCTGGTTTTAGAATGGGTCTTCTTCTTTTAATTCATTGCTCCTTGGTTTTTAGCAAAGTTAAGTGCATGTTATGAGGAGGAGCAATATTCCATTTTTCAAAATTTGAAACATTATCTCTGGGTCATGAGAGGTTGTAGTGTTTTGTCTTGATGTATTATTAAGTGAAAATACATAAATTTTTCGAAACCTTCTTTTCTCCTGTTAATTTAGAAAACATTGTATTTTTATTGCTACGAGTAAAAGTCTCTTGTATACAACTGTAATACATCGGACTCGTATATACAAATGCCATTTTCCATTTTCTAACGAGCTAGTTTCGACTGAGATATGATATGATTGGATCAAAGAGAGCATGGAATGACCTACGAAGGACGTTCAATAAATAATGTCAATAAATAATTTATTAGCTCGATGCATACAACATAGAAATCATATGACATCAAGTTTGACGTTCTCTCATTATTGAATCTTCAATGAATTGATAACAGTTTATGTGACCACTTTTCATCGCATTATTTCATTGTTGGAAGCTGGAAAACAAGGGCTATTAGAGACACTGCATTAAAAATGATGGGTCAGGAATTAGTAAGCTAGAGTAAAAATAAAACGCTTCATTTAAACAGCTGTAAAACTTGTTAATATGCCAAAATATACTAACTGAAATATGTGAATTTTACAGCCAATTCTGTCTTATACACATATGAACAGGTGGATTTCAATAAACAAAAATTATATAATGGGCACCAAAACTGGGTACCGTCCTTGGCAACAGAGACTTACAACAACCAATGTATATTTGCGAAAATTCAACAAATTATCACTGATTATGTTTTATTGAATTTAAGACACATAGCAAAATTGATAGACATCATTTTAGGGATAGTAATCACTGTTTAAAAGAAACATTTGATGGTAAAAAAGTTTAATACTCCATGGTCACCATATATTTTGAAAAATTAGTGAAAACGACAGCATGTAGGAATCTCTAAACAATTGTTTTTTTTTAAAAAATTAAAAATTGCACTTATTCACGTTTGTCTGAAATTCAAACAGATAATGAAACCTGAATCCATTTTGCTTTAAATCCTTATTTTCTTAAGTATTAGCGGTCTTGTTGTTCAAATTCATATACAGGGAGGAAGTTCAATTTCTGGAGAAGTCTATAAAAAAAGTTTTTGCAAAATATTGAAAGGTTTATGAGAGCACGGAAACAGAATGAAGAATCCACTTCATTAAATTTCTCCGTGACAGCGTCCAAACCCACAGGTCACAAATTGTAAAGGAGGTTTGGAGATAAACAGAAAGTTAATGTTTTTCACACCAACAAAATTTGCCAGATCTTACAGCCTTTGACTTGTTTCATTTCCAAAACTTAGAAAAACTATCATCAGAAAGAAAAAAAAACAAGTACAGCAAATCATGGATTTGCCATGTTCCAGTATAGGAAGGGTCATGCTAAAAATATGTTCTAAAAACAATTAGAAATTGAACAAAAATGTTACGGACATGTGTTTAAATTAAAAGAGAATATTTTAGTTAAATCATGAAGACAAAATTATAGAAAAGCGTTTTTTTTTCTTTCCGAGCCCCGATGACATTATTTATTGAACGCCCCTCGTATAATTAAGGAGAATATTTATGATAAGAACCTGTTACGTAACTGTATCTGTTTAACGGTCAAAAATACTCATAAGATTTACTTTATATGCAGTATGACTTTTTATGCATGCCGTCAGTAATAGAAATTGTCATTATTTCATTTTCACTAGAAATTGGTATTTTCGATTTAATTTTACATTTTGCATTACAATTGTTATTCAAACAAGGAAACTTTTCGTTACTTCATGGCTGAAAATTAATTCCGTTTCATCAAATTTTCTGAATTCTATTCTTTCATCTTTCACAAATGACCATTTTTGATTTCCGCTTCGATTGTTGAAATGGATAAATTGCCAATTCAAAAGATTAAAATTGTTTTATGCATGTTTCATTTGAAAGATGACTATTTCATTGTTGCGCGTCACTCCTTTATGTCAAAGCCTTGATTTTTATTAATTTCCTATTGGGTTTCAATGGCGAGAATTTTTTCAGTAGTAAATTGATTGAGGTTAAGTGTGCATACGTTTCTCGCCATGAACCTCTAGCATGCTCGAGAAGGTTATAATGAACAAGAGTGCCCCGTTCAAGATTATCATATTCATTGCCCCTTTTTCATCATAAAAGGTTTTTGTATTGGTATGGGGGTTTAAATGATCATCAAGTGATATTGCATCATCTTTTTAAAATCTTCTTTTTCCTTGGGAATCTGAATCAAAAAGAGTACATGTACATGAATCGAGCAAGGATGATTTACTAAATTTGTTAAATTCATGACATTAGTTCAATGGCTCGGGTGTTATGAACTAGCGTACTGAATACAGGTACTTTATGAATTTTGCAGGCGTTTGTTTTTAATTTGTTTAAAAGGCATAATTCGAATACTTTCATACATGTACCTATGATCATCAAACTTTGTCAGTTAATGCATCTTGGGTTTTCGGAGAATGCCGTTTAAAAAGTATGGAAACAAAGAGAGATAAATTTTTTTTTTATTATTTTGTGTATATGAGCATTAAAAACAATAAAATCACAATCTGTATAATACATTCAACATTCATTAAAACACATTTTGAACAGTTTAACGATGATACCTTTTAATGATTAATAAAATCATGTGAATAACAAAATGGAAGCAGAATATTGATTTCCCTAAAATTATATTTGTACATGATTATTTTAAAAAGACCAAGATACGAGAGCCTAATTGAAAAGGAATTCTGCTGCTTTTACTATGTGTATATCTTTTGTCTATTGTATTGTTAGTTTAGTGATAGTAATGAATGTAGTTAATGCTTGCTGATAAACATGATAAAGGTAAAAATAAGAAACTGATTTTCTTGGTTTTGATGATTATGTTACGTTTTTACCCTTTCTACTATGTTTTAGGTTAAAGTGACTGTCAATGGTTAATTGTAACATTGATCATACATATAATGATGAGCCCAAGTAGTACTACTTCTTAACTTAACTCATAAACATTCTCAGTAAAGATTGATCTCTTGAAAGTTCTATTTTCAACATGATACTGTAAAACGAGAATATTTGGCGCAATTCTAATTTTAGCGCCTTTGGCGCAAGAGCCCATGAGCCTTAAAATTTAATGTGTACTAAAGGATTTCTAAATATTTTTTTTTTTGTGGTTTCAAAGCTTTTACATAAGTACTTGAAAACCGGAACACGTAATATCGAAGGGTCATTGGACTTTTTATACATACTAGCACTGAACTTGTTCGGAAGTCAGAAAGTTCTACCAAATTATTATTCCATTAAACTATTGTTACCCTGGTAGTTTTTAGATTATTATCATTAGCACCTTCAAAGTTTGGCTTCTCGGCGTGTCAATCATCTATCGCCTCGAGGTAAACAAGGCAATCAAGCACTGCGATTGAGCTTGCAGATAATACCTGATTAGGATTACTGTTTTATCTAAGTAATTTTCTGTCGAGCCATGCATTGCTTTAATTTGCCTGTATTTCTTGCTCGTCATGTTCAAATAAAATATGGTTTAAACTAATATGATTAAATCGAGTAAATACTCCATTTCTTTTAATTGAAAATAGAAATAAAGAATAAATTTTAACATTGTACCACGTCCATGTGTAAGCAACACGTACCGCGGTAAAGAATGTTTACTGATATACGGGAGTACTAATGTGTTTCCGTTCTTGACAAATCAAAAAGTAAAGTACGGATGTGGATAAAAAAAACCAAAATATCACATTTATATATATTTTACTGACAAGTGGAAGCGCTAAAATTTATTTGCACCAATGCATTCCCACTTGCGTTTGCGCTAAAATTCGTATGCGCCAAATTTTGTCGTTTTAAAGTATATAGCTAAATATCAATACATATTATTTTCATATGCCCTACATATTAAGGTGGCTCATTACATCAACAGTTTATTTTAGATTTCAATACAGCACCACTTATAATGTAGATGTCAAATATCCATATGGGGGTATTGATATCATAAATATTTTTTATAGAATTTTTTAGTTTTTGTTTTATTTTAGTAAAATGTTTTATTTCAGGTTTATTATTCACAGAATTTCTGAACTTTCAGTGCCAGATGATGGGCATCTTCTTAAGACAAGTACACACAGTGAAAATACCTCATAATACCTAATAATAATTTTATTAGAAAAAATAATTCTCTCCTAGAAAACAATTAATGTCATTATCTTTTTAATCTATGCACAAAACATTTTAAAAATGTGTTCTGAAGAGACAAGGAATGTATTTTAATGAATTACATGTGTCAAATTGAATGAAAAAAGTTTAAACGAAATGAAAAATCCAATTTAAAAAATATTTGGTTTAAAACGTCCACTTTCAAGAGTTATCTTTCCTAAATAACCAAGACTCAAAACACTATGGAACGTTTAACATTACATCTAAAATTCAGAATAGAGCTTTAAATTGCCAGAGTATACGTTTAAATCAATAAAACAAATATATGAATTAACACCAACACAGTAAATAGCGCAACTAAATAAAATTTTAATTTCAACAAGGTTGTAGATTTTAACTCGAATTTCCTCCATACATACATGTCAGTGATTGATAGAGTTCACTGCATGCATGGCTATGAAATTGACATTACTTGTTTGGCGAAGATTTGACTGTTGCTTTCTTTTGTTTCTGCCTAAAAGCAATTCTTCTTGGTTTATGCATAATGAATCCGTTACTTTGTTTTCACTGTTTACAACACCACATGTTTCATCTATTTTTAAAGCGTTTTAAAGGTCAGGGTCATATTATAGAGGTATCTATATAACTCGTCCCCTGAGCAAACCGGTCGATACAATGGAGGTTTATTTTTTTTGTGTAGTACGTCATCAAAAAGTGGTGTAATGAGCCTCCGTAATTTTTTTAAATCTAATACGACATTTTAACATTTTTCCATTTCTAATTTTTTTCTCTGTGATAACAGTTGGGGGAGTTTATTTCTTGATAATTCTGCCGGGATGTAAATTAGATAGGTCGATAGGTCAGCAGCTAAGGAGGCCTAATATGCATGCAAATCTCGTGCGCATCTGTCTCTGTGTTTGACACTAAGGAGGCCAAATATGCATGTAAATCTCGTGCAGCTGCCTTTGTGTTTGACGTCAGTGTGCAGGACTATTGAAATTGGCATGGAAGTCATCGAGTAATTTTAATCTAAATTTGTCTACATTTTTAATGTTTAAGTGTACAATTTTATTTCACAATGAAATGGAAATATAAAGAATCACTGTCTAGTCTGGAGAGTATGCCAGGGCATCAACAATAGTGGGAAACATGGGATAATTTGCATAACGGGCGAAGTGATTCCTTTAATCAATTATTCTTGCTTACTTTAGTATGTAGAATTTATTTCAATTTTATTTAAATTTAATATTCATAGAAAGAATCTCGAAAATACCGATTTTTCCTATCCAATAAATTTCCACGCTCTCAGTGACACGGTTTTCTTTCTGAAATACATGTTTTAAGTTTAATGTATGCTGGTAACTATTCTTTCAATTAAAATAGAGATGAATATTCAATTTGACCTATGAGTTGACCATATCTGTCAAAATGCACGTGGCCTTTTTGAAATAAAAAAAATTGCTATGCAACCTCAAATGCATGTATTCCCGTTAATAGCGATATCATAATTGTAATCACACCATATCCCTTACATCTTAACTCAAAAACAATCTCATTGAAACTCATATATACATCCAGGAGCCTAGCTCAGAATGACGATACTTGTGATGGAGATTTGCTTTCTAACATTTCTACTCTAAATATTTTTAATTTTTGTGGAATAAAGTTTTGATGTTTCTCATAAATGCACAAAAAGATTGCCCCTTTTCCTAAGTATTAACAATAAAATTAAAATTTGTGAAAGTGCAAGGATGTGTCAGTCAAACCCGGCAAGAAAATTAAAGTTTTAATAACTTTTAAATGAAATAAGATTTTTAATTCATTTTTTGTGAAATGCTATTATAATATATATACATGTCATAATATTTTACAGAAAAAATATTAACTTCAAATTTGTGTCCCAACATCTTTCTCTCGACATGTTGTCAATCCGAGTTTCCTCCATTAGTTTGGAACGTAGGATAACAAATAATCTTATACGAATCTTACACGATAATATGTGAAAGCGCATGCGCGGGAGAAGGTGGTGGATTTTGTGCTCTGTAAGTTTTTTGGATTTTTTGCTTAGGAATATAAAACATTCTGTTTGTGCTTGTGTATATGTGTACATTTGTGTAAAATGATCCCTAATGATAGCAAGTGAAACTCAAAAGAGAAATCCAAAGAGAAAAAATGACAATCCAAATATCAGTGGTGAAAGTTACAGTAAGATACCAGTAAAGAATACTCAGAGTGAAGACTTCTCAGCTCCACGCATGAGCTCAACGCCTGTATCGAAAGATAGAGAAAACGGGTTGAATGGGGCGACAATGACTTCGGAAGGCCACAAGGCCCTCAGGCAACATTTGTGGGAATGGAAATTCTTTCACCAATCAACAAATTAAATGAGTCCCTTTGTGGTAGAATTGACTTACTTACCCAGACAGTTAATGAAATGAATGGGAAATTACAAAAACTGGATATTATTGAAATGAAACTAAGCCAGTTTGAAACGGAATTAAGAACAGTTAAAAATACAGTCTGCTTAGCGGATAAAAGAATAACCGAAGTTGAAAAGGCGATGGAATTTATGAATCAGACTTTTGAAACTAGTAAAAAAAAATGTCGCTGAAATGACAGTTGCGATGTCCTCTGTAAAACAAATCACCCAACAAACAAAGCTCGATACAGAAACGGTCCAAGGCCAGATACGAACAGCCCAAAGCAAGATCAAGAGTGCTGACACTGAGCTTTCAAGACATTCAAAAATGATAGAAGGCATGGCAAAAAATATGGATCAGTTAAGACGAGATAAAATTCAAATGCAAGAAACAATAACAGATTTGCAGTTTAGGTCAATGAAAATGAACTTGGTCTTTAGTGGTTTAGGAGGAGAGAGAAAGAAAAAAATACATAGGAAAAGCTGCGTCAATTTCTTTACAACGAGCTGGAGGTAACGCATCACGTAGAATTCAGTAACGTCCATCGCTACGGACGCTTTACTAAAGGGAAACCCCGACCAATTGTTGCTCGCTTCCTGTATTATTATTTATACACTGAATTGACCACGGATTTTTTCCGTTATTTCCTGATTATGACAACGAGCACACGGCTGGTGTGACCGGTCGGCAGGGGATGCTCACTCCTCCATGGCACCTGATCCCACCTCTGATGTTTCGGAGGTCCGTGTTTGCTCTGCTCTTATTTTGTATATTTGTTTAATGGACGTTGAGATTGAATACTGTTCGTTATTTCCATATCCTTCTGTATCAAGAGGAACTGGATATGGTATTGGAACGATCAAGATGGCTACGAGGAACATCCTTTGGAGTACATAGACAATATCCAGTGACCATGGAAAAACGTCGACGGGAGCTCATACCAATCATGCGCCAACTACGTAGCGAGGGGGCGCATGTCAAACGTGTGCGCGATAAATTAATTGTGAACGGTCGGCAGTATGACCCGGACAATCATAGCTACATGTACGCAGAGGAAGAAGACTGGGACACGAACGATCCTATGGACTATGATCTGAACGCAAATAATAACCAGAGCCACGCTCCATCGCAGGGCACTGCTATGGGTTTCAGATAGGAGTGCGTGGCCGCCACAGCCGAGCAGCGTGACGTTCTTCATCGTGAGTGCGGCCGCAGCCATCATGTGACTGATCAACTTTGTAGAGGTAGAGAGGTCAGTGACTTCACTTCCAACCTTTCGTTCATAGTTTGGAATGTAAATAAAGGTATTAGACAAAAGCTGAAAGATAAGGAGTTTGTAAATATTGTAAATATATATGATATTATAGTTCTTTTAGAATGCTGGATCTGTGCAGGTGATGAATTATGTATTTATTTAGATGAGTACAATTGTTACACTTTCCCTAGAAATTGTGGAAGAGGGGGGGGGGGGGGTATTGTCATTTTTTATAGAAACGTGCCCAGTATCAGTCTTAATATTATAGAATGTTTTTGCAATACTGTTATCTGGCTAGAAATTAGAAAAGAGTCAAATGTAAATGAAAAGCCCATTTATTTAGCTTTTTGCTACATACCACCAGAAAAAAGTACTTTTTATAAAAAAGATGTAGATATTTTTCAGTATTTAGAAGAATCAATTTGCAGATTTGCTAGCAAGGGAAAGGTTTATTTAACAGGAGACTTAAATGCTAGATGTGGTAATTTAGATGATTTTATAAGGAACGATATGATAAATAAATCGGTAACAAATAATATGCAAGCTTTTACTGATTACGATTTAGATACAAACGAGTCTACAAGGAACAACAGTGATAGTTTTGTGAATAATTTTGGTAGAAAATTGATAGATTTGTGTAAAACCACTGTTATGCGAATTATCTATGGAAGACATAAAAATGATCAACATGGGGGTATCACTTTTTATGGTGCAAATGGTATGAGCACTATTGATTATCTAATAACAAAGAGTGAAAACGCTAGTTATATTGTAGATTTTACTGTTGGAGATTTTTCTGTTTTTTTTTCAGACCACGCACCAATTATTTTTTTTCTATAGGTGGTGCATATAAAGAAAGTGAGGTTGTTTGTGGTCAAGAGCAATCAGGTAGAACGGTTTTTAAATCAGTAAAATGGGTTGAAGAAAATGTAACGCAGATAAATACTACTCTCAATAACAACTATGACTTGCTTTCTGATTGTCTGATTCATTCGTTTGATAGCACAGAAGAAGTAAATCAGTGTGTTGAAAATTTTAGTAAAACATAATGTGATTTAATTTTACCATACTGTAAAATTATACAGAGTAATAGATCTATTAATATGAATAGAAATATTAATTCAAAACATACTGAAGATTAACCATTGTTTAACGAAGAGTGTAAGACAAAGAACATAGAATATGAGACAGCTCTAAACCATTTCATTAAACAGAAATCTACTGATAATAGGTTATTATTAGTTAATAAAAAAGCGGCTTACAGGAAAGTTATGAAAAAATGTAGACACAATTATGAGAGACATCAAGGTAATAAAATCGAGTATATTCGGATGTATAACCCCAAAAAATTTTACAAATTGTTTGAACGTAAGAAACATGAAGAAAGGGCAAGTAAGTTCAGATTTATCGGCTAACGATTTCTTAGAACATTTCAAAACCTTGCTTGAATGTAATACAGAAAACAATAGGAATAATGAATTTAACTACGTAGAGACACAATCATCAGTATACTGTGAATTAGATCAGGAAATTACGGAACAAGAAATTGAATATGCTATTGATAAATTAAAACATGATAAAAGTAATGCAGAAGATTGCATGATTAACGAATTCTTCATTCATTGTAAACAAATACTCATGCCTATTTTATGCATGTTGTTTAATAAAATCTTTACGTCAGGCCATTATCCAGAGAGTTGGGCTACTGGGTGTATAGTGCCAGTTTTTAAGAAAGGGGATAGTAATAATCCTAATAATTATAGGGGAATTACACTTGTTAGTTGCATGGCTAAATTATTTACAAGCATATTAAATAATAGACTGATGCATTGGGATAAAGAGTATAACATAACTACAGACGCGCAATTTGGATTCAAGTCAGGTGCAAGTACCATTGATGCAATATTTGTTCTACAGACATTAGTTAACAAATTCTTAAGGAACAAAAGAAAACTTTATTGTTGTTTTGTAGATTATCAAAAAGCCTTCGATTATATCAATAGAATTAACTTGTGGCTTAAAATTAGTACTCAGGGTATTCAAGGGAAATTATTTTGTATTATCAAATCTTTATATGATAATATTAAGGCATGTGTAAAATATAATGGTTTACTTACAGAGTATTTCAAAATTACGTCTGGTGTGTTACAAGGTGAAATTTTATCACCATTATTATTTTCTATGTATTTGAATGACTTTGAACGTCACTTTATTACAAATAATTGTCCATCAATCGAACTGCAGATGATAAATATATTTTTACTGATGTATGCAGATGATACTGTTTTGATATCTGACTCAGCTGAGGGTTTACAAAGATTGTTGGATGCATTATATACATACACAACGGAGTGGAATCTAACTGTTAATGTTGAAAAAACAAAAATATTAATTTTTCGCAATAGTCGTAAAATACTGGAAAATGAACGTTGGATATACAACGGTTGCAATGTTGAAGTTGTTAATCAGTTTAATTATCTAGGTATGTTATTTAATTATAATGGAAAATTTACTGAAACACAGAAACATTTTTCATGTCAAGGTAAAAAAGCTATGTACGGTGTAAATAGTAAAATCAGGGATTTGCATTTTAACGTAGAAACACAATTAGCTGTATTCGATACTTATGTTAACAGTGTTATGAGTTATGGAGCTGAAGTATGGGGATTTCACAAGGGTCAAGACATAGAAAATGTTCACTTGAATTATTGTAAAAGAGTCTTAAAGGTCAGACAAAGCACTAGTAATGATGCAGTTTATTGTGAATCAGGTAGATTTCCACTTATACTTGAAAGGAAAAAGAAAATTTTGAAATACTGGGTGAAATTAAAAAACAGTGATAATTGTATATTACAAGCATGTTATCAAGATATGGTTGAAAATAATGATGAATGGATTTTAAACATTAAGAAGGAATTCCAAAGGCTTGGTTTAGCTGACATGTATAATAGTGATTGTATTGATAATAATACTCTGAACATTATATTTCAAAGAATGTATGACTGTTATAAACAAGAAATTATGGCAAGAATTTGTAATTCTCCTAAATATTTTCTATTTCAACATTTAGTGGATAATGTTGCATTACAGACTTATTTAAGAAAACCATTGCATTCTAAGTATAGAATACCTATCAGTCGTTTAAGGCTATCAGCTCATGATTTAAGAATAGAAAGGGGAAGGTACAGTAATATAGAAAGAAAAGATAGAAAATGTGAAATATGTAGGTCAGGTGAGATAGAGGACGAATTTCATTTTGTATTAAAATGTCCTCGATATGAAGAACTTAGAAATAAATATATTAAGTGTTATTATTTTAAAAAACCATCAGTATTTAAATTAGTACAGCTATTGAGTTCTACAAATACTAAAGAACTATGTAACCTGGGCAAATTTTTGTATTTTTCTCATCAATTAAGAAATGATGTTCTAAATAATAATTAAATGATATTGTTATGCAATTATTACATGTATATTGTATAGCCTGTACAAATCTTATGTATGAATATTGTATACCTATGAGATTTTATGTCTCCGGTTCAAATAAAATACAAATACAGATTGACACACATACAGACAGTTCCCTAAATCGTTCCTTTTGTATTTTAATTTCTATTTGATATACAGACTTGGGAGACCAACAGTTACAAAATGCATTAAAAAAGCAATATATTATATTTTAAATATTTTAACCGCGAGGTGCTTTCAAAATGAAAAGAAAATATTCACACTGAGTTTACCTTTAAATACATGAATTCTTATTACAATGAAGCGCATTGAAGTGGATAAAAAGTTCTGAGTCATGTTTTGAACGTCAATTACAATATAATGACACCCCCATATTTTTAGAAACGAGAAAGAAATGTTCGTCGTAATGTTTGAGGACATACCCGTTTTTGGCGACAAGCAATATGAGTTAGGGCCTACACTGAAATGGAGCTTTAAAAAAATTAGAAGAGAGAGTTAGAGACTCTCCGTTTCTGTAAAACACCAAATGCAACAAATCTATACTTATAAATTAATAAATTTTGCAAATAAACTCCGAAACGGGTGCACAAGAGTTCTTATTTACCCCTCTAATACTACACTACATACAAGATGATATCCGTAAACTATATTCAGATTTTACTCGGATAGTAAGTATCGTACATAAAATTAAAAGTCTACTTCAATTTTCTGAAAACAGCCATGAAATAGCATCAACGTGAGAATTGTGTCGTTTCCGGTTGGCGGATCTAAGCTACTGACAAATTTTAATGAAACTGACAACAAACAATCTATTATTTATTTCATAAAATGTCATCACTGAATTATTCAATCAAAACTTGATGTAATTGATATAAAAAAATAAGTTGCGGTGACCAATTAAAAAGCGAAAAGTGTAAATTATTTTCGTCAATCACCAATCTCAATATTGACCAGTTTACCAGTTTATTAACATCTCTTTCGTTGTTATTTTAACAACATAGAGATCATACATATTATTTTAACATATATACATACATGCGTGAGCATTACATATAACATATATACAAAGTGTGCTTATTAATATAATCAAATATTTTCATTTAATAATTTACAATGATGTTAACCTGGAGGTCTGACTCTCTCGTTTACAATTTTAATAAATGAACAAAGTTTACTTAATAGCCCAATATTTTTCGAAGAAAACAATTCACTGAACTTTATAACATTTGGTCTTGATAGATAATATTTAGGAATATACAATTTTCTTTCATCTTTTAACATTTCACATGATAATATATTGTGGAATTCGTCCCCAAGATCCTTTTTACATAAAAGACATATTCTATTAATTCTTTCAGTACCTTCCCATCTTCCTGTTTCAATAGGTAATTTATGGTTTGCTGTTCTAAATCTAGCTAAAATTTGTTTCTTATAATTACTTAAACCGCTATCTACATAAAATTGGCATCCAAAGTGTAAATTTGTAAATAGATTATATGTCGCACCTTTTGAAGAATCATTACAGGTTGAATTCCAATTTTGTTGGAACTGATCTAGTAATTTTTGTTTCAAACTTTTAATAAGCCAAGTTCTATTAAATAATTGATTCTG